>OX328123.1:78614500-78654500 GCA_946811695.1 Gonocerus acuteangulatus
CCCAAAATCAAATTTTGTACAATAATAAACACTTATCGATCCTCTAAATTACTTTACTTTTAAACAAATATTATTTTACGAAGTACTTTCCATTACCACCCTATAAGAGCTAATAGACTGAAACTAATATGTAAAGAAATTGGCAAAATAGGTTGGAAATTTCGTAATGAAATTGAAAATAATTATAGCAATATTAAGGACAATGTTAAACCGACAGCCACAAAAAACAATATATACAAAATTCGTTGTAACGATTGCAACTCATGCTACATAGAGAAATCAGAACAACTATTGCAAAAACGAATTGTACAACATGCTAAAAGTATAGACACAAACGAGAACTGGACGACATTGACGGAACACGCAATAAATAATAAACATAATTTTAATTATACAGACGTTGATACTTTAAATAGAGAAAGGAACACGTTAAAAAGGAAGATCAAAGAAAACCTTTCCATAATTAAAAACAGCAATAATTAAAAAAAAAAAAAGATTTGAAAAATGTCCATCAACATACAATTAAGGCAATCACAACAATTACACAAACTTTTCATTTCGACCCCTTTCTGAGTGCCGTTCGACTGGGCTAGTAGGCAAAAGTCCGACTCGCAGGAACTGCGTCATCTTAGCGCGGTTCCAGTTTTTTTTTTTTTTTTTTTTTTTTTTACGGCACATCTACATCTAGGTCATTAGCGCCGACATCCAGGGTGTAGCGAGGAATTTCACCAGCGAGCCGTGGGATGATAAAATTCCTGCCGGAGGTTGGGAATCGAACCCACCATCTCCCGCTTATGAATCCAAGGCGCTAGCCATTAGACCACGGGAGACCCCGGTTCCTGTTCATATCCCTATTCTCATTTGAAAAGCATAGAATAGAAACAGATAATATTTTCCTCGGCCTTTGTTCAAAGGGTTTTATGGCTATACCTGGGGTCAGGTCCGCAAGACCCTAGAATCCTCTTCTACCGATACTTCATTTCATACGTTTCAATGAATTGGAAAATATCAAATATTTTCACACATTCCTGTGTTCTTTTACTATAGTAATAATTCTACAGATAAAATCAATTAAAAAATAAAATAAAAAAACCAACAGCATAAAGGCAATTGAAAATATTCAAAAGACGTCAACGAATCTTTTTCTCTTGGCAAGCTATATTTCTAACAATGAATTGTTTTTCTTATTTTGCCTAATCTGTTTTATTGTAAAATACATTATCCAACTATAAGCAATTAAAAAATAACAAGGAATAAAAACAGACCAAAAGAACAGTTCGAATAAGCAAAATCAATTACTTTAATGTTTTAAGCACTTATTTCTCCGATTGACATCGCCTAATCAAAACTTTCATCAGAACCTTTTTTGTAGAGCATTTAGTAAGCTTTCTAATGGTATCCTTCCGTTTCCCAAAATTCTCAACCTTTTTCGAGATATTAAGGAAATTATACAAAGTTACCAAAACTTTTTTATGTCTGTTAATAAAATATTTTATTCTAACCCTTCCTTAACTCCAAACGCAACCAAAATTTCAACATATTAGTTTTAATGAAAGTAGAACATGCAGTAAATGTTTCAACTGAATCCCATGACTCTAAGTACCCAAACCAAAAACGGCATTCAAAAATTATTTTTTCAGTTTTCTCAAAAACGGTTAAAGCTATCGCATTGAAAATGGTTCCATTCGTTTTCCTAGCCCAAGAAGCCTATAAAACGAGTAATTACAAGCTTATGAACTCAAAAACGTAAGCGTTACGATTTTTTTTGCGCGAATTTCGCCCCAAACGCCATCTTCCAGTGGGCGGATTCTGCTGGTTAACGAACTTGACCTTTCAAATTGTACGACGGATTTTTGTACCAAATTTCATCAAAATCGGACAATCAGGGAAGCCAGAAATGAGCGAACAGACAAATATATATATATATATATATATATATATATATATATATATATATATATAATATATATATATATATATACAAATTTTAACCACCGTTATTTTCGGTCTCTAGGGGTTCTGAAACACGAAATTTTCTAGTCGGCACTTCCGGATTGTTTCATTGTATCAACCCTATAAGCGGGGTTCCTCCCTATGGGAGAGGGAGGAACCGCGCTAAAAAGTCGCGGAGACATGTTTTGTTGCACCGGCCGGCCGGTGCGACATTTTTGTCGCAGCGACATGTGCTGCGACTTGTTGCAAAGTGTTTCCATTCTGCGACATGTTGCGGCGACATGTCGTGCGACATGTTGCAAGGAGATTTGTAGTAATGGAAACGGAGCTTAATTACTATTAAAATCAATTATTGCACCTATTTATTTTTTCATTCTAAGAATTTAAGACATATGTTCTTTTATAAGTTAATTGTATTTATAGTTCTGTTACCTATCACAATTATAAACTTTTTTTTGTTTCTGTATTAATTTCTTTTTTTGTCATATTAGCTGACGAAGGCTACCAATGAGTAGCCGAAACGTCCGAAATATAGATTTTTTAAAACAAAATCATATTGAGGTTTACTTAGCCGAATCCCAACCATTCCATCTTTACTTGTCACCTCAATAGTTTGAAAAGCTGGTTTCTTTCTCTTTTCTTAAAAACGGCTAAAGATATCCCATTAAAAATGGTTTCATTCGTTTTCCCACGTTACAGAACCTACAGAAAGAGTACCTGCAATCATATTAAATCGAAAACTTAAGCGTTGCCATTCTTATCACGCGAGTTTTGCTCCAATAACATGTTCCGGTGTATGGATTCAGTTGGGTAACGAACTCGACCTTTGAAATTAAACGCTAGATTTTTGTACCAAATTTCATAAAAATCGGACCATTTTTCAGCCGATGAGGGAAAGAACAGACAAACATATGTGTAATATATAAATTTGAACCACCATTTTTTGTGTTCTATGGGTTCTAAAACGTGAAAGTTTTTAATCGGTATGTCCTTGTCTGTTTTATGTTCTAATATCTTCAATTTTGCTAACCATTAGTACTCGCCGGCCGGGACAATGTCTTACTAGAAATTCGCTGGGTGTAGATATTAAGTTGAAAGGTTTTGAGTTGATAGACTTCCAGATACAGTGCGTGTGAAATCGAATGGAAACCACTATCAAGGTGAAATTTTTAAAAGTTTTAGAAACAATCGAAAAGACCTATTGATAATGAAACGTCGACATTTCTCGTCTACACCTCCGGCTTGTGTTATGAGGTCGACAGTATAATCAGGATCCGCCCTTACGAGTGAATGAGAAATTCGCTAGGAGTAATTCCTCAAGACTTTAATGAAACTAGCATAAAATTTGAACAGTCAGGAAAGCGCCTCTTTCTTAGTTCATTGTCTGATAAAGATACTGTTTGCACAGAATGCGAGTAACAAACATAACAGATTTATGTAAACTAAGCGAATAATTTTCGTTTTAGTGCGATCCCTCTCTCCCTTCATAGGGAGGACCCACCTTATGAGGTTGACCTCATGAAGCAACCCAGAAGTGCCGAATAGAAAAGTTCCCATAGATCACGAAAATAACGGTGGTTTACAGTTGTCTATGTATATATTTGTCTGTTCGCTCTCTCACACGCTCAAGACAAACTAGTGTTTCAAACAAAGCATTTTAGATAGTAATAACACCAAACGTTTTTGGCCGTTTTTGTTAAGAATAGAGTGTGAACATAGAGACACACACACTCACACAGATATATTATCATTAATTTAAAAAAAGTATAATTGTGTAACATTTCGTGTATTCGCATAGCTAATGAAATGTTAATATTTAATAATACGTATTAGCTCGATTTGCATACGTAGGCTTTGCTTTTCCTTGGTTAAAACGTCAGAAGCCTAAAACAACAACTGAGATCTTCTTAGAACAAACATCCTAATGACGCTGCTAGGATCCCACCCTCGTGGCCCAATGATTTTGCTGATTAATGAATTCGTCTCTTTTCGTAATAAACATTACTTGTGGATGCTATGAGGTAAAATACACTCGCAACTGCGCCTCCATACTGTTTCTAGCTTTCAAAGTAGAATAAGAATAAATAATCGCTCTTCAGAAGAATAAGAATAAATAATCGATCTCAAACTACAATTAAAATTAAAACAGCCCATGGGCTTAAACTTCATTAGCCCCTTTAAGAATCACTGGCAGCAGAAGGTCCAGTAGCTGGTAACATTTTTTTTTTTTTTGTCTATTGTTAGGAGTGTTACAGAAATTAAATAGAATTGACACATTGGAGTAGAGCCTTAGAAGACTTTGGATTGCAAGGATAAGCTGCATTTTATGTATATAATGCGACAGAAGGTCAAATTTCAATAACTGCAACACTTCCTTCACTAATCCTTTATTTCGCTCTACATGTTTCTAGTATTTTTCCCTTATTTCATAGCCTTCCGATGGTTTTCGAAGTTGAAGGCTGTGATGTTTCATTATTTTATGTACTTCTGAAAAGGCGTCGAAAATACGAAAAACATGTAGAGCAAAATAATGGGAAGTGAAGCTATTGAAGTGTAGTTATTGAAATTTGACATTTTGTCACAATAAATGCATAGAAGAAGAAATAGCGTCACCGAATTGTAATATGCTACATTTTATGTTCAGAAATTTCCAGCTGTTCCTTTGTTTGATGTCGAAAGAGATTTTAAAAAAGTCCGACTCCCAGGAACTGCATCATCTTAGCGCGGTTCCATTCATATCCCTAGTGTCATTTTGTATACTTAGAATAGAAACAGTTATTACTTTGTTTAGATCATTCTTAATGTAAACACATATTCCAAAGAAAAGCAAGATTGTCGGTAAGGCACAAGAAACTATTCTAAGCGGAAATTACTCTTTCCGCCGTCCCAAGTTTCGCTCTACGAAGACTCTACTACGAATATGTTTCTAATTGACGTAACTTGTTTTACTAACATATCCATTTTAGTGTTAAATGCAATTAAAAACACTAAACTACTCATTTTACTGTTAAATTCAATTAAACAAAATAAAATTGCACAAGAAAATGAGAAAGTAGTGTTATTTGTTAATGTACTACGCCACATAAAACCACAAAATATAAT
Source organism: Gonocerus acuteangulatus (assembly GCA_946811695.1). Classification (NCBI taxonomy): domain Eukaryota; kingdom Metazoa; phylum Arthropoda; class Insecta; order Hemiptera; family Coreidae; genus Gonocerus; species Gonocerus acuteangulatus. Next base: position 78,619,556 of record OX328123.1, read on the forward strand.
TATATTTCTACTATAGCATTTGGCTGCATGACTTCCTACAGGTAAAATATCTGTCAGCTCTCCTAGGATGCATCTTGATTTATGAAGTACAATAAAAGCCTACCTGAAGCCTGCCCTAGGCACCAGGGCCAGGCATACTTCATAAAAAATAAAAAAAACACACACATACATATATATATATATATATATATATATATATATATATATATACATATATATATATATATATATATATATATATATATATATATATATATATATACATATACACACACACAAATTTGAACCACCGTCATTTTCGGTCTCTATGGGTTCTGAAACGCAAAATTTTCTAGTCGGCACTTCCGGATTGTTTCATGAGATCAACCTTATAAGCGTGGTTCCTCGCTATGAAGGGAGGGAGGAACCGCGCTAAAAGAGGGGGCGCTTTCCCAATGACAAGCTATGCACGCATTCAGTCAATTAGGAGGATGAAATGTATAGTACAGCAACTTCAAGACATGTACTTTTAGGTAAAACTATGCGGAGAGGATAGCTTTTTTTTCTAAGAATAATTTAGTTTCATTACAGATATCTTCACAACCTAAATGCACTAAGTTCATGGCAGCCCCTTCCCTTTTATACGCCCACGTCACAGTGCGTCGGTCCAATGACACAATCCAGAATACCTCACGAGAAAACTCGACGTTTCATAAAGCATAAATCGATGATTTGTGCTTGTGTGTGTTTGAGTGTGGTTATATTTGTGTTATCACTCTACCGTTCAGAAAAATGGTCTGCTTTTAATGGCATACAAATATTTTGCATACAAGGACTGATGGAGTTGTTAATTACAAGAATCCACCGGCTCCGTCTTTGGCTGTTACTTGTACTACTAAAGACGCTGAAATTATTCAGGAGTGAAGTACACACCACACACCTTCTGAGGAACGTTAGTCATGCACCTCCTGCCTTGTTTATGTGTATTTATAATCGGAGAATCGAATGCAACTACTTTTGAGGTGATATACTCGTATTTAACAGTTTTTAACTTAAAAATCTTTCGCTCTTATGGACTTAAAAACGAAGGAAGAAATTTCCAAAAGTGTTGCATCCTAGTTCTTACCTTCAAGAACCTATTCTAGAAGATGTGAAAAGTTAATGGCTGAATAAAAATGTATTAAGGGATGGGAGAATTTGCGTAATTCCCTAAATTATTTACTCGGTTACTCCAAAAGCCAAAAATTTGTTTCTACTATTTCCTGGCATATTTTATTATCCCCCAGATGAAATTAAACTCCATATAAAAAAAGTATTGTGCTATGACTTTTATTTTATTACCTGTTGAGGTTTCCATTCGAATCCGAAAAAAATTAATTACATAATTCTTCGGAAAATTAATTCCATGGTTCTTGTATTCAAATCGTACATATTCGGGCGGAAAAGAAATTATTTGTTGTCTTCTGTCCGTGTAAGTCAGTTTCATTGTTTTCAATACATGTGTTTATTTTTCATCGCTATCGTCCGTGCATTTCGCTGCGATAAATCTCTCAAACACGCATCCAGTATGAAGATACATACATTTTGAATACCTTTGGAAAAGACGAATAAAAAGATAAAAAAAATACATTAATATATATGATATTTTAGTTTTATATCTGGAAAATAGTTGCGAATTCGTTGTGAGTGAAACATAATCATTCTTAACAAAAAAAAAAAAAAATAAATAAAAAAAAAAAAAATAATATTAAAATCTAACAACACAAATCTGTAACAGTTCGGGTTCGAACCCGTATCAAGACCTAAGACAGACAAACACTTGAAAGAACAACTAAAATAAAATTAATAAAAATTTGAATTATTTTCCTCTTAAGGGATCTCCCGTGGTCTAGTGGCTAGCGCCTTGGATTCATAAGCGGGAGATGGTGGGTTCGATTCCCACCTCCGGCAAGAATTTTCTCATCTCATGGCACGCTGGGAAAATTCCTCGCTGCACCCTGGATGTCGGCGCTAATGAACTAGATGTAGATGCACCGTAAAAAAGAAAAAAAAAAATTCGTCTTAAATTACTATTGTAATGGTCTAACTTCCCTGGAGATCAAACCAACTAGGAAGTGGTCTATTATATATAAATCAGGAGTTTGATTAATTAACATTAAAATTAACTCCTTAATTTTTTCACATAGGCCGAATGAGCTGCCCCGATTGATAGAAATTAACGTTTTTGTTCCCACGTTTATCTTGTTCGTATTAATCTACCTTTCTAATTTAACGTTTTTTATTTGTTTTCAGGCTGCTGTGTAAGATTGGGCTTACTGGCTCACTTCGGTTACTCCAGTGATTGTAAGTTATTTGTCATCTAGTATGTATATATATATATATATATATATATATATATATTTAACTAAAATACGCTTTTATTGTTTTGTTTTTTTAATTATTATTTCTTTCTCTATTTATTTATTATTTTTTAAATTTTTATTTTTATCTAAATTTATTCACCTTATACTTTCTCCAAAATTATATTAATGATTATTATAATTTATTCATTATTTAGTTATTATTTTTACTAAAACTCTCAACGTTTAAAAGCTGACGTTTCCATACACATCTCCATATTTGCGAATCGCCATCGCTGCGGTCAAGCAACATAAATAACAATAATTTGCTAATCGTCTCCGTTACGATCAAGCAATAAATAATAATAATAATAATAATAATATGTATTAGCTTATTTTTTATTTTATTTAATAATAATAATAATAATATGTATTAGCTTATTTTATTTATTTAGAGGTACAAATAGGATTGAAAGTGAACCAATTAAGATACAACGAGGAATATATCAAGGCGATAGCCTCAGTCCTTTATGGTTTTGTTTGTCCCTCAATCCGATGAGCCCGTTATTTCGTGACAGTGGATTTGGTTACCAGCTAACTGTAAATAATCCCGACACCAGGATAAGCCACAGTCTATTTATGGATGACCTTAAGTTGTACACAATGAATCCTGTCCAACTACAAAGCATGACGGATATTGTTCAAGATTTTAGTAACACCATCGGCGTTTGGTATTGACAAGTGTGCCGTACTGCATGTTTCAAAAGGGCAATCAGTTTTGACCAATAACATTGCGTTAGCTGATGGTGGTACTATCCGTGAACTCGAGGAAGATGAGTCGTACATGTATCTTGGCGTACAACAACATCTGAAAAGAGCCAAAAGAGAAGTAAAAGAGGAACTGAAGGCTGTGCTTCTTAAACGCTTGCGTCTGATTTTAAAAAGCTATCTACATGGCAGGCAGAAAATAAAGGCAATTAATACATGGGCAATATCATCACTGATTTACAGCTTCGGAGTCATCAAATGGTCGGATACTTCGTTACAAGAACTGGATCGTCTCATACGAACAGAGATGACTAAGGCACATACCCCATATCGTCAATTGAAAGGCTGTATTTACCCAGGAATAAAGGAGGACGAGGTATCGCAAATATTCAAGACTTATGTCGCTCCCAGGAAATTAACCTGAGGAGCTACATAATGGAAAGCGAGAATCATCTTTTCAAGGAAATTGTCAAACTGGACGAAAATTATACAGCCTTAAAATTGAAAACAAGCAACTGGCCGGAAATTACGACAGAATCGGATCGCCTTGGCACGTGGCTAAAGAAAGCATTACACGGGCGATACCATAGTCGGTTATTTGATCCGGAGGTGGTGCTCTCATGGTCGGTAGCGTGGTTGACTACTGGAAGGCTATTCCCCGAAACAGAGGGGTTTGTAATAGCCATCCAGGATCAAGTAATAGCAACAAGATCCTATCGACGTCACGTTTTGAAGGATGTCAACATCTCTGACAAATGTAGACTTTGTAACAAAACGTATGAGTCGATCCAGCACATTACGGGGGGCTGTGAGATTCTTGCGGGATCCGATTATCTTCAGCGGCATAATAACATGGCCAAAATATATCATCAAGCACTCGCAGAAAAATATGGTATGTTGAATGGTGTGGTCCCTTATTACCGCTACGTCCCAAATAGACTTTTGGAGAAAGGTACAATTAAAATGTATTGTAAGCAGTGTTAACGGACCGTACTGTCCATCACAATAAACCGGACATTCTTATCATTGACAAGGGAAGTAAGACAGCCGATATTATTGATTTCGTAATCCCCAATGATGAGAATGTCCGGAAATCATATGCCGAGAAACTGCGCAAGTATCAGGAGTTGGACATAGAGCTGAAAGACTTGTATAAGTTGGATTCCGCAAGGATTACAGCCGTCATAATCTCGACCAACGGGCTCATTCCAAAAACGACGATTGCCGCAAATGCCTATTTGAAACTGCCGGAGGATCTAATTAAAAATGCCCAACAAGCGGTACTGCTTGATACCGCCAGAACAGTTCGGAAATTTTTAAATGAACGCCCGTAAAAAAACAACAACAAAAATCAATAAAAAACAATTCTTTCGGTTGGCAACAGCCCCCGAAAGAATTTATCCCAGGAGACTGAGGAGAAAACACCCATATACATATATATACATATATATATATATATATATATATATATATATATATATATATATGTATATACTAGATGACCCGGCAAACGTTGTTGTGCCATATACATTATTTGCAGTGAATATTTTGGGTGTCAAATAATAATCCTGTACCTGTTACGGGATCTCGTTGTTTAATATTTATACAATATCCTTCTTGTCCCTTCCATAACATTCGCGGATATTGGATAGCGTCGTATGAATTGTGTGTATCATCATTGGTTTCAAGATTATTATTTCTTCTTTGAATCACGATTTCTTGCATAGCTGTTGCAAACCATGATTCTAGCAACGTTGTCAACAGCAGGTGCATTGAATGTACTCTCCAGATTGTTCTTAATCAGGATTGATGACAATTAATTTTGTAATTTTTGCATGTGTGATTTAAATACTTTCAACAATTCATTCTGCTCATTCAATAAATCGTCCCGCTCACTGACGATGCGCCTGGCAAACCTTAAATAGACGTTAATGTAGCCCCAACGTGCATCCTCGCGATTGGCGAGTGCGCCTTCGGAGTCCTCACCTCCCTCAAAGTAAATTTGTAAAAATTGTTGTGGTTCGTTTGGCATTGGCAGCAAGTTTATCACAAAGTGGAACCATTCACTTTGTGCTAAACTTGGCCTTTGATTTTAAAAGTTGAATTAAATTGTTGGCCATTTGCAGCATTATGTTTAACAATTTCTGTTGCTCCGAACGATGTTATTTGGAAACATGACTTGAATGTTGCAATTAACTTCAGGAGCAGGTTAGAATCTGGAGCCATATTTCTCTTTGTTAAAAGATCATATTGGTATTGTTGTCATACTTTTAAAATTCAGAAAAAAAGCAATTATAAAATAATATATATTACTTTAATTGTAATGCAGGCAGTATCGACAGATGGAGCCTGCAGAATCTAAATAAACTCCCACAGTATAGGGATACTATATTGAGGGAAAAAAAATCATATGTAGAATAAAACTAAATTTTATAATTAAAATTTATTTATTATGATTAAAGTACTAATATCGTTATTATAAAATGAGGATTGGTGGTAGAAGATTTATAATTTAGGATTGTGTGTGTTATGTTTTTACCACATTTAAATAAACAACCCCATCCTCGTCGCCAATTTGTTATGTTTTTACCACATTAAAATAAACAACACTTCAAGTAAACCAAAACATTACTATACTCTTTTTCACTCACAGTTGCAAAGCAATTTAATTGTTAACAAAAGAACATCTGTAACCATAGCAACAATTACAGCTGAGAAGACATATCAGTGTGTATTTTTTAATGCCAAATAATAAAAAAGTCCGACTCGCAGGAACTGCCTCATCTTAGCGCGGTTCCGTTCTTATCCCTAGTCTAATTTCGAAAGATTAAAATAGAAGAAGTTATTATTTTGTTGAGAGGAGATCGTTGACCGTTGATGATGCAAGGTAGGGATTGTCCGGGTTAGGTCACTGCTACTTAATAATAGATACCCCATATGTGTATGTATGTGGGCATATATATGTACATATGTGTGCGTGTATATGTGTATGTGTATATGCATATGTATAAATATATATATATATTATATATGTATATATATATATATATATATATATATATATATATATATATATATGTTAGGTATATTTACATAGATATGTGCATATATTAGTGTTAAATATGTCCTACTTGTATTTACAGCCCTGATGAAGGCTTGAAGTTCAAGCCGAAACGTCGGCACAATAAAACCATTTTTACGATAAAATGTAGTTTTATTAAGTAGCAGTGACCGAACCCTGACAGTTATATTTTGGTTCCACCAGTCTTGAAAGGTAGGATTTACAATCTTACCTGGAAGGGTCGGCAACACTAGAAACCGTCCCGCTAGTTACAAGGTCTTGGAATCTTGGAACTCTATATTTCTAACAATAAATTGTTTTTGTTATTTTACTTAACCTGTTTTATTTTCGAATACATTATCCAACTATAAGCAATTAAAAAATAACAAGGAATAAAATACAGACAAAAAGAACACTTCGAATAAGCGAAATCAATTACTTTAAAGCTTTAAGCTCTTATTTCTCCGATTGACATCGCCTAATCAAAACTTTCATTAGAAACTTTTATGTAGAGCATTTAATAAGCTTTCTAATGGTATTCTTCCCTTTATCAAAATTCTCAACAGTTTTCGAGATATTAATGAAAGTTCCCAAAATTTATATTATTTCTAGCAACAGAAAATTGGCCTCATTTTTCATATCCTGTTTTACACACAACATTTTCGCAACATAAGAAATTACAAAAATAAAAAGCAATAAAAACGAAGGGTAAGAGACAAAAATTACAACAAGAACGACAAAAACCCGTTCATAAGAACAAAACAGACGTATTTGAAGTTTTAAGCACTTATTTCTCCGATTGACATAACCTAATCAAAAATAGTTTTAGAATCTTTTTTGTAGAGAATTTAGTAAGCTTTCAAATAGTTTCCATCCACTTACCACGATTTCCCAACCGTGTTCGAGATATTAATGAAAGTATACGAACTTCCCAAAACTTTTCATGTCTGTTCATAAAATATTTTATTCTAACCCTTCCTTAACTCCAAACGTAACAAAACTTTCAACATATTAGTTTTAATGAAAGTAGAACATGCAGATAAAGTTTCAACTGAATCCCGTAATTCTAAGTACCCAAACCAAAAACGGTATTCAAAAACTATTTTTCCAATTTTCTCGAAAACGGTTAAAGCTATCGCCTTTAAAATGGTTTCATTCGTTTTCCTAGCCCAAGAAGCCTATAAAAAGAGTACTTACAAGCTTATGAACTCAAAAACGTAAGCGTTACGATTTTTTCTGCGCGCATTTCGCCCCAAACGCCATCTTCCAGTAGGCCGATTTTGCTGGTTAACGAACTTGACCTTTCAAATTGGACGAAGGATTTTTGTACCAAATTTCATCAAAATCGGACCATTCGTCTTCTAGCTAGAGAGCGAACAGACAAATATATATATAAATATATACGTATATATATATATATATATATATATATATATATATATATATATATATATACAAATTTGAACCACCGTTATTTTCGTTCTCTAGGGGTTCTGAAACGCGAAATTTTCTAGTCGGCACTTCCGGATTGTTTCATTGTATCAACCCTATAAGCGGGGTTCCTCCCTATGGGAGAGGGAGGAACCGCGCTAAAATGAAATATTTTGACCGAAAAATTAAAAATATATTTTTTGGGGTTGGCCACCCTTATCACTTAGGGGTGTGAAAAATAGTTTACATCCTATTTTGAGACCTACTGAGGAGTGCGGTCACTAACGCGAAGATTTTATATATATATAACAATTTTCTCGTCATTAAAAATAAACACCGTTATTTAGAAGATAATTTTCGTATTTAGTGCTTCTCGTATTTGTACTGTAGATTAAAGATGATAGTTTATTTCCTTTTTAATAAATTTTTAATAAGTAATAATTTTTAAGTAATTTTTTTTACTCTACTTCGAGCTGAAAAAATAGTGCTTCCTCAGGCATTGTCATTCGGTTGCCAAGGTTCTCCCAGACTAACGTAAACCAGTCAAGTGTGTTTCTTCCTGAAATTCTGATGACTACAATTCAAATACACTGTGATTAAAACCAAGAAAGAGAAAAATAATTTATTTTATTATTAGACCGATTTTCCTTAGCACGGTAAATCGACTTTGTTTCCATAAGAATACCTCGATATACTAAGACATGTTGAAAAAGAATTACCAAACATTACTAACTGTTATTTAACAAATATTGATGCCTTACGTTATTCTTGAAAGCTATCTTATGTATATATTTGAGTAATGATAGGGAGGAGAATTCAGATGTACAAGTATCTTTTAAACTTCCACCCAACAATAATAAAATCAACCATTACAAATCTTAACAAATATTATTAACAATATCAAGAGTTTTATCTTAAAATCCGGAAAACACTTCCTCCTTTACAAGATTATCATTTTGTTTTCATCAAGTAGTTGAGCGTTCCGTACTATTTAGCCCTTGTATTCAAAAGTTACGCTGGTGGGCATAAATCCGTATTAACAACATATTTTGAGGCAAGTAGTATTTTCTGTACGTTTCTTTAGAATTATAGGGAAAATATGGGAGATATATATAAAAGGCCGATTTATCTTCCTAAAAAAAAAAAAAAAAAAAAAAAAAAAAAAAAAAAAAAAAAAAAGAAAAAAAAGAAAAAAAAAAAAATTCGAAAGTAATAAAAAATCACTGATGCAGACTGGCAGCTACTAACACGACACGGAATGGTGAGCTCAAACGTTCACAGATTCAAATTCCGGGATTCAACCTTCTTTGGGACCAGTATACCATGGGCGTTTATAGAAAATAATTTCGGGGGGGCTGAGAGCAATTGGGTGGGGGGGGGGGTTATGGCATACTAACAATCTACATCTTGTAATAGTCAGTCAATAAAAACGCTATTACACCCCAAAACTATTATTTTTTTCTGACCTAAGTGATCTTATTTAATTTATTTTTAAGGTTTTTATGGCATATTTGTGCCGATTTAGGGGGGGGGGCAGCACCTCCCCCCCCCCTTATATACGCTCATGCAGTATACAGGACTGACTTACGCACGCCTCATAGGTTGACCGAGAAGTACAGAAAGGAGCTTGAACGCGTGGTTACAGGAAGCAGGAACTCAGTAATCGGAGCGTCCTCCTCTGCTATAGAGTAACTTAAGGAAGCTACAGCAAATAAATAGAATAGTAACTAGAAGGTTATAAGCATTGGAAGGTTATAAATATTGGATGGTTATTTTTTTTTTTTTTTATATGTATATATATTTATTTATAGAATATTACAATCTACAATTAAACTGTACTTTGTAATTTGATGTTAGTTACTTGACCACGCCTCAGGTGTCCCCAGTTGTCAGCCGAATACCTTCCTTAGGAAGGATTCTAGGGTGACCTGGAGTTACCTTACGCCATCCAACCACACCCTGCGAATAGCAGGGAGGATTGGAGGCGAATGAGGCATGGCCTGTGATATCCTGAGGAGAGAAAATATCCATCGATATCACTCTCACTTATTATAATTTCACTGATTTTTTCACTCCACGACACTGCACTACCTTAGTAGATCCCGGGGCCACTTTCTATTAAGACGTATTGGTGGAGAGGAAGGATGATTAGTGCTGGATAAGGATTGGGCTATAGGATTAGGATGATTGATTAGTTTACTATGGAAGGATGAGAAGCGGATAGGGATTATATCTTGGACAAAAGGGATATTTAGGTCATTATGGAGGGTGCGATTTGTAACATAGTAAGGAGCATTGACTATGGTACGTAGGACTTTGGATTGAAATGTTTGGATTCGGTTGATGTTGGAATGCTTGGCTGTCCCCCAGAGTTCTATTCCGTATGTCCATATAGGTTTTATTAGTGAGTTGTAGACAGTTAGTTTGTTATGTACGGTTAAGTGTGATGATCGGTTTAGTAGTCTGTAGGATGGTTATTAACAATTTTCCACGTAATTTAATAAACAAGGGAAACAAAATCGGTGTAGAAAAAAACAAGTTTGAAAGGCCGAGAATCGTTGGCCATAGGATCGGATCGGGTATGGTCGGGACCAATGTAGGCATCTCCATTGAGATGCATGTGTTTGTTTTTCTCCTGACAGTCGGTGGCTATCGGATCGGGACCAATGTAGAGTACACCTACATTGGAACCGATCCGAAATCATGTCCCGATCGGATCAGGTCGGGACAAATGTTGGGAACTTCTTTGAGATCCTTGTGTTTGTTTTCCTTTCGACGGTCAGTGGATATCGGATCGGATTTGATCGGTTTCAATGAGGGTGCACACATACCCGTTCATCCTTTCGTCAGATGGTGCAGAACATCTAAAATGTCTTATCCCCTCAAAAGTAGAATATGAATGGTGTCTAATTACAGATAACAAGTTAAAGGAGATACAATCCATTCGGCATGGAAAACCTGGTCTCAAGACGCTAGGCAAGATGAGATGGTTCTGTCGAGAATACCAATCGGACATACAGTCCAGTCAACGAACAGTTACAGATGGAAATTTTTGGAACAAAATTTTTGACTTCGTAACTTTGTTTGGGCTGGATAGAAAGTGAACATATCAAAAGCCCTCGCCCGTAGCCTTTGTGTCGGGGGGGGGTTAGAAGGTCCCATTTTTCGGGTTTTCTCTTATATCTCGGAAACCCTGCGTCCTAGCGACATGACTATTCTATAACAAATAAAAGCTGATTAAATTTCCTACAAGTCTTTATTCAATAAAGTTTTTCGAGATATCTATAGTTTTCGAAATATCCGCTCTTGAAAGTCTGTCATTTTGGGGAAAAACACTTTTGCCGCATATTTTTTCCCCGAATTGACCGGATAACTCTTTAACGATGTACCAAAATAATACATAACGGTTATTGGTCTAAGATCCCGATACACCCCGACCTTCATCGAGCTGATTAATGGATAAAAATGATTTTAAATAAAATTAATTATGTCAATAAAGATACTGCAAATGGGTTGTCTAAAAAAATTCAGTCCAGAATATGATTAATTTACAATTTAATTTTTTTTTTTTTTTTCAAAATTGCATCGGGTTGATTAATAGACAAATTCCATGCCAATCGAAAGTATGAAGCCTATATAATATGCAAACTATAGGTTGTTTATTTTTATCCGGTCACAACCATGGGTTGTCGGGTGTAAACAGGTAACTCGAAATGAGTAACTTGCATCGGTCTGATTAATGAATTAAAGTTAGGCTAAAATAAAGATCATTTCATTACGAACACGGTGGTATAGGGTTGCCTGAGAAAAATCAGTCCTGAATTCCGGTTGTCGAGCTTTAAAGAGTGAAATATTGCTGCGAGGGAATACGTGCGACAACGAAGTAATAGTCATATACCAATATCATATATATATATATATATATATATATATATATATATATATATATATATATATATATATATATATAGGGTCTCCCGAATTGAGGTGTCATAACTTTAGGGGTTTATTCTGCACTTCATTTGTAGTTCATTGGCACAAAAATGAACGTTCTATCTGAAAATGTAGTAGAGCTTCACAAGCGTTTGTGTATTTTAAAAACTACTGTTTTTTTTTTGTTTGTATTTTTTAAAGAAAAACTGTGTTTTCGGGATTTTTGATCAATGTATCTTAAATAACGACGACATTTTTAGAATCTATATTAAATTTCCAATAAGAAACACCCGTTATTGAAATATTACCATGTAAATTAAGAGCTATATTAAAAGCCATGTAGATGAGAATGTTTAATATTAGTGTTTTATTAAATTATTCAATATTTTTTTAATCGGCTATTATTAAACTTAGAGGTTTGCATCCGCCTCAAAAGTTGCATTATTTAATACGCTTCAAAATGGTACCTCGTAGTTTAAGAAAAAGTTCTATTTCCATCAATATTTTTCTGATTTCTAAGTCAAAACCAATAAATGTGCTTTAGCATGAAGGAGCCATTCTGAACAAATTCTTTAAATCCACACGATGATGGTGATGTCCCATCACTACATAACGTTTATTACACAAGCCCATCTACCAAATATTAACTTACTCTGGTTTCAAATGGATGGTTGCCCAGCTGATAATGGAAGATTATTTTTTTGATTATTCATTTATTCATGAGCTCTCGCAACAAAGGCGACTCACCCAATATAACCATAACATATATACAATGACAATATTGAAATTATAACATCTAATACAACATCATATACTTACCACAGTACGTATACTTATTATCATATACTTATTCACACAGTTTAAATTATTAGCTCAATATAAAACAAAATAATTAATTAACTCAATACAAATTATCTTCATATTAACAACGTATTACAAATATAACTTAAGGATGAGACTACTAATCGTGGATTCTGTTTTTTTTTAAGAAAAAAAAAAAAAAAAAAAAGTCCGATTCGCAGCAACTGCGTCATCTTAGCGCGGTTCCGTTCTTATCTCTAGTGTTTATGAAGGCATAGAATAGAAACAGTTATAACTTTGTTTAGATCAATAGCGAAACACCTATCCAAATGAAATCTCAAACAAACCAGTCTTGAAAGGTATTGATTTACAATCTTACCTGTATGGGTCAGCTATCCCATAAGTCGGGCAGAAAGGCTTCCGCTCTGAGGCATTTGGAAAGCCTTGGGATCTCTCTCTTTGAACGCTACATTTTTAACAATAAATCGATCTTCTTATTTTACTTAATCTGTTTTATTGTCAAATACATTATCCGACTATAAGCAATTTAAAAATAACAAGGAATAAAACAGTCAAAAAGAACCGCTCGAATAAACGAAATCAATTACTTTAAAGTTTTAAGCACTTATTTCTCCGATTGACATCGCCTAATTAAAACTTTCTTTAGAACCTTTTTTGTAGAGCATTTAGTAAGCTTTCGAATGGTAACCTTCTATTTCCCAAGATTGACAACGGTTTTCGAGATACTAACGAAAGTATACAAAGTTACCAGAACTTTTCTTGTCTGTTAATAAAATATTTTATTCTAACCCTTTCTTTACTCCAAACATAACCAAAATTTCAACATATTAGTGTTGATGAAATTCGAACATGCAGAAAATGTTTCAACTGAATCCCATAATTCTAAGTACCAAAATCAAACACAAAAAAGTCCGACTTGTAGGAACTGCAGCATCTTAGCGCGGTTCCGTTCATGTCCCTAGTGCCATTTGATAAGCTTAGAAAAGAAATAAACTTTTTTTTTTTTTATATATATCTCGTGAAAATTGTCAAAATCCTATCGAACGTCTCGAATAAAAGTGATATTAAGGCGTCAGGGACACCGACAGTAGCTAACTTTTACACAGAAGTGGAAATTACAGAATCTGGCTCTCTTTCTAAAGCAAAGCTCTATAAATCAATACAAAATGTGCCTAATAAAGCCTTTCTAGAGGATACAGAAGCATGGGCGTATATGAGGGGGGGGGGCTGAGGGGGCTGCAGCCCCTCCCGAAATTTTGAATTGATGATAAAAACTTCTCGTAAAACCCTTAAAAATAAATTAAATAAGATCACTTAGTTCATAAAAAATATTTTATTTTACGTGTAATAGCGTTTTAGTTGCCTAAAACTATTCCAAGCTCTAAATATTTAGTATTCCATACCCTGGAAATGGTCTCAGCCCCCCCCCCGAAATTGTTTTTATATACGCCCATGTACAGAAGGATCAAGAAGAAGTACACAAGATTGAGTAGAATACCCTGCCTAATATAGCCTATATAGAATAACATGCCGAATAAAACCTATCTAGTAAATACACAAGGACAAATAAAAGTCTTGACGAATAACAAGTCAAGAAAAAACCTTTATTTAACAAAATAAAACAGAGTTTAGTTGCCCAACTACAATAGAATAATATACCTAATTAAGTCTATGGAGTAGACACAAATGGACCAAAAACAAGTCTTGTGGAATATTGTTTTTTTTCTAATTAAATACTTTTTATCAATATTTAGTATATAACCTTTGTTGAAAACTATTGATTGCTAATTGATGTATCGGTTTACAACTAAGTAGTCTTTATGAATATTTAGTATATAACCTATGTTTGGATCTGAGTTTTTGGGGTGCTCTCCGCCTAGGCTTTGTATTTGTGTCGGCCGATACCTGGGGTATATTTACAGCTCTTGAGGATTAACTCTTAGCAGGTAAATTTCCTGCGGCCCCCTTGTTTCTACGGGCATTGAACCGCCATATTCGCTCATAGTATCTAACCGTTGTGAAGTTTATTTTTTGGATTTAGGACTTAATATACATATGTAGACTAAATCATAGCAAGAAGTAATCCTCCGTCGTCGGTTCTTAACTATGTAGACTCGCGGGGTTCATTTTGTTACAACCGTAAGTATACAAAGTTACCAAAACGTTTTTATGTCTGTTAATAAAATATTTTATTCTAACCCTTCCTTAACTCCAAACGTAACAAAAATTTCAACATATTAGTTTTAATGAAAGTAGAACATGCAGAAAATGTTTCAACTGAATCCCATGATTCTAAGTACCCAAACCAAAAACGGTATTCAAAAACTATTTTTCCAATTTTCTCGAAAACGGTTAAAGCTATCGCCTTGAAAATGGTTTCATTCGTTTTCCTAGCCCAAGAAGCCTATAAAACGAGTACTTACAAGCTTATGAACTCAAAAACGTAAGCGTTACGATTTTGTTGCGCGAATTTCGCCCCAAACGCCATCTTCCAGTGGGCGGATTCTGCTGGTTAACGAACTTGACCTTTCAAATTGGAAGACGGATTTTTGTACCAAATTTCATCACAATCGGACCATTAGGGAAGCCAGAAATGAGCGAACAGACAAATATATATATATATATATATATATATATATATATATAAATAAATATATACATATATATATATACAAATTTGAACCACCGTTATTTTCGGTCTCTAGGGGTTCTGAAACGCGAAATTTTCTTGTCGGCACTTCCGGATTGTTTCATTGTATCAACCTTATAAGCGGGGTTCCTCCCTATGGGGGAGGGAGGAACCGCGCTAAAAATGATTGTTTTATTAAATGTTTGTTTTTGCAACTAATACATTTTTTACCGTAACTTGAAATATTTATTTAATCAATAGAGAAGTAAATTAAATAAATATTAAACAAATATAAGACAGTGAAGAGTGTATTAAAAGAGAGAGGGAACCCTTCCCCTCCGTCAGGGAGGCCTGGATAACGTAGTTCCCCCACCATCCGTGTAACACGACTCGGCGGTCTGACAATAGTCAACTCAAAAGTACTCACTCCTCTTCCCTCGTTCTTTAGTAAAGCTAACTCTATTACAAACGCATTTCACATTTAATTACATTGTTTTACTAAAATATAATTTGACTGTTAAATTTAGTTTAAAAAAAACGGAAAACAATTATAAACCATAGGCAAAAAGCCGTTCGGAATTATTAATACTAATATCAATTGCCTAGCAGAAAAAAATAAATTCGTTATTTATTCCGTATATAACATTGTCATTATTTTAAACTCTCCCTAACCTTGCTTACACCACTGATGACGAATTGAATCTAAAGCCGAAATGTCGCCAAATGTAGCAAATGTTTTATTTTAAAAATGTAGTTCTTAATTTAATTAAGATTTAATCAAGTTAAAAGAATGTTGTATAATGCATAAAAAAAGGGTTATGCAATAATATCACTACTCAACATTCTTTGGGAATTTTCGCTCTTTGAAAAAATAATTGTCATTTAATTCTTGGAGTGATCTTATTTTTTTCAATGTTTGTTAGCGAACAGTGTATCTGTTTCAATGTACATTTATCAATGTAAACATTTTATTGGCTTTTCAGTACAGAATGAATGGACCCAACTGTCAAGAAGCTGTGGTGAAGGTAGGAGGCAATCTCCAATCCATATAGACACAGACCTTGCTCTTCCACTCGCTTTTCCAGCACTGGAGATGGTAGGCTTTCACAATCTCATACCAACGCCGGTCGCCATCACCAACACTGGACATTCAGGTAATGAAATATTAAAATTTTAAGTGGGAATCAAACCCACGACCCTTGGCACGGAGTATTAAGTGCTCACGTCTTAAAACTCACGGCCACCAATATACAAATGTTTTTAAGCAACTAACAGTCGCTAGTCGTAACAGTGCCGCCTAACAGTCGATTCTTTAATTTTTATTTTTTTTTTAATACTTATTCTGCTATTTGGGACACCAGGACAGCTAGTAAGATAAAAAAAAACTTAAAAGTCGACATTTAAATTATGTCAAAAAATAAAAATTATAAAACACTAAAATTCTTTTAATAGTCACTAAAAAATCACAATCAAAATTACAATATTAGATTTCTTATTATGATACCTACTTATTACATTTCATTTTATTTTTACTTATTCTAAATTAAGTTTCATTTTAATTGATGTAGTACTTTATGGTACACGATACTTTTTGTTTGATTACCTGGCGCGTAAACAAACAGAGCAGATGGTATTCCAACAGGGGAACAGGTAAACTACAATTGACTATGCGAGAAACATGTATTTTCTAGATTAATACCACAAACACATAATGACTGTCTTAACCGAAATCTTTCACGTTCATTGCGATCTTCACGTTCCTAGGTAGTACGATTAGATTGATAATTAATCTGATTCGGAGTATTTCGGGTTCTTCGGCCTAAAGTTGTCCGCCGCCTTATAGGAGGCATATTTAGGAAGTCACAAACACATAACACTTTTGTAATTTTATTTAAATTTGTGGTTTTTAGATTTAGTAATATATATAATAATATAGTTGCACAGCAAAGATGCGTTAACATTTCAAGTGACATTTTGAACGTGGCTATGGCCGTTGGCTTTTTGAGTAATGTTACCATCTTAAAAATATTGACATTAATATTTATACGACACCGACGACACTCAATTGTTATGCGTCGCAAGAACCCCTCAACTAACACTTAAACTTTATGGTACGTTATTAAAGTACAAATTGACCATTAAGTATTATTATGAATTTTTTTTATGGGAATATAAAAAAGTGGGGTCTTTTTTACTTCGTTGACGCAAATATAAATTAATTTAAATTGCATCATTAACATGTGATTCTATTGTCACCTAGTGATTACCTGTTCTTATTTATTTAACTTTTAACGTCCATTATTATTTACTTAGAATTTTAGGACGGGTTATCTATAGGTTACCGCCCTTTTCTAGCCAGGATAGGGCTGTTGCCTTTTCTTTTCTCTAAAGAAAAGCCACCACCCCATATTGGGAATTGAACCCACGACCTTTGGCATTGAGTATATACCTTTTATTACGTTTATACCTTTTACTACTGTAAAAGGTATAAACGTAAATAAAAACGTATTTATTTTAAAACAATATAAACAAAGATTGAATTTTTGCTTATACACAAATAACCTAATACTTTAACTGTAAAAAATACCCGAAAAGTGTTGTTTTTAGACCTTTTCAGGCAATTGATTTAATTTTGTTCTCCGTAAGAACCATCCTCGTACTTCAAGGAATATTATTAAAAAGAATTAGCGAAATCGGTTCGAGATTTGCGCTTACCAACACATTTAGCGATTCATTTTTATATAATAGATACACAAATAACCTAATACGTTAACTTTTAAAAATATTATAATTGAGAACATATGTTTTTATTGAAAAATAAATTTGCGTTAACGAAATAAAAAAAAAGAGAGAACAAAAAATATACATACATATGTGCAACATACATAATTTAAGGAAAAAATATAATATATGCATTATACAAAAAAAAAAAAAAAAAAAAAAAAAAATGTTTTTATAGACAATTCTATATTTGCTATGATAACCACCTATTATTTTAGTGTTCTCCATAGAGCGGAAAACAAAAATATATTTGGTCATTAATGTCTTTCATTCTCGTAGGAGTTATAATGCGGTTCAGGGGAATATCCAAAATTACAAGAATAACAATCAAACATATCGTTTAGTTGTGCTGGTGGTGACAATGTGTAGCTAAATTAATATTTTAGTAGATACTTTAATAATAAATATTTGTTTCCAGTTTATTTCTCCGTATCTTATTGATTACAGGTGAAGACTGGAAAACAACCTGGGCTGAATGATCTATTTTGAAGCCCTAAATAAATAAATAGTTAACGAAATAAATGATCCCCAAAAAATGTCGTTTTTAGACTTTTTCAGGCAATTTTTAAAATTTTTCTCTCCGTAAGAACCATCCTCGTACTTCAAGGAATATTATAAAAAAAGAATTAGCTAAATCGGTTCAGTCGTTCTCGAGATTTGCGCTTACCAACACATTTAGCGATTCATTTTAGCACTTTCCTCCGAAGGAAAGTAGCTATTGAGGTTGGACTCATGACGGAATTTTTGAAAAATTTCTTCAAATCTTTATCGATCCTACCTAGTAGACACCGAAAATGACCCCCGTTAAAATTTATATATATCTATATATATATATATATATATATATATATATGCATATATATATATATATATATATATATATATATATATATATATATATATATATATGTGTGTCTGTTAACACGATAGCGGCCAGAGTTTTTGTTTTTTCGTCACGAAACTTGGTATATAGCATTCAATTAGCAAACGATTGAACGAGTTCGTTAACCACCAAAATCGGTCCACCGGAAGGGGGGGTTTACCCCGAACCCAAAACACTAATTTGACCATTTCAGCCGTAATATTTGTTATATTTCAACGAAACTTGGTATTCGTACTGGTAATATAGAGAGAAAAGTGAGATATAAAAATAAACTAAATCGGTTCATACGGAGGGTGGTTTACTCCGGACCGACAATACCAATTCGCCACTACCAGCCGTGATTTTAGGTGTATTTCGACGAAACTCGGTATTCATAGTGGTAAGCTACAGGTAAATATTTGTTGTAAAAATAAACTAAATCGGTTCATTAGGAGGGGGGGTTTACTCAAGACCCACAATACCATTTCGCCACTACCAACCGTGATTTTTGGTATATTTCGACGAAACTCGGTATTCGTAGTGGTAATCTACAGGTAAATATGTGTTGTAAAAATAAACTAAATCGGTTCATTAGGAGGGGGGGTTTACTCCGGACCCAAATTCCTAATATACTCATACTGGTCGTAATTTCTGCTGTATTGTAACGAAACGCGGTATACGTCGTGGGTAACTCATGAGAAAGAAGTGTTGTAAAAATGAGCTGAATCGGTCAATCGGAAAGGGGGGTTTACTTTGTAATATACTTCAATAGAAAAGCCAGCCAGACATAGGTTCACAAAGGCGCCGCAAGGAGCGCTAGAGGGACTGTATCCGGTTCCTGCGTTAGATCAAAGTACGATAATATGAGGATTTTGTATTTATTACGTAGTGTAGTAGGTACCATGTGTAAACATAACTCTGGAAGCAAATTAATAATTTATCAGTTACTCATTACAAAATTAAAAGAGAACTATTCATGTTTTTATTTTATTTATGTAGGATATTTTAAGCAAATTGTTCTGGAAAGCAGTCTACACTACCCAAATTCTGAGGAAAGTGCTTAGTTATGCAGCTCCTGCGTGACGGACTTTTATATAATAGATTAGTTGTTCTAACCTGTTTTTTTTTTTAATTCTGGTAATCGCCTGGGAGGGGAAGGCAACTCATCTCTCCTGAATCATCAGGTGACGTAGCAGCGGTATTTCTACCATAATCCAAATTGTCCCATTCATCTTCTGAAGAATTATCTGAATCAGATGAACTAGAATTTCTTAAGGAGGAACTTCGAATCATTTGTTCTATATTCTCTTCACGCAGTGCTTCTTTCCGCCAAGCTTCTCCAATTGCTTCCTTTGTATGCCTTACTGGTTCATTCCAATTTTCTGGAGAAACACAGCGTCACATTCCTCTCTACATCGGTGATGTTAAAGGTCGTATTTTCCTTGGCAACTTTCCCTTTTATTTGTGCATAAATTAGTTCAATTGGATTCAACTGGGAATGATATGGAGGAAGTCTGATGTCTTGGTGTCCTTTTCTGCTGGCCAGATCATCCAATTCGTATACTATATTTCTGGGCCTATTTTCTTGAGCAATCTCCAGTCAGAACACTTCTTGGTAATGCTCGCAAATATAATAGGTGTTTCCAAATGACATTTTGGAAACATGAATTTTTAAATTTTAACGTCCATTTATTATTGACAACAAATTTTAACCTGTAGTCGTTTAACTCCTATTACTGGTAGCCTATAGATAACGGGTTATCTGTTTGTTGAGACTGTTTCGAAGCGCCCCAGAGTCAAGAAACATTATACTTTGATGATTAACACATAGTATGGCGGGAACCGTGCTATAATAAACTGCACAAAATTATAAATTAACGTTAATTTCAATGATACATTATTTAACGCAATAAAATTACTACTTATCTTCGTGACGAAACACGGGTATTCGGCAGTGATGGGCAAAACTAACGTTAGTAAACTAAACTAACGTTAGTTTTCCCTAACTAAAACTAAACTAATGTTATATTTTTAGTTTTAGTTTTAGTTTAGTTTTAGATTTGTATAATTATTAATCATATGGACTCCGTTTTTAGTATGGTAATTAGTTTAGTTTAGTAAAAGAGACCTAAATTTGTGATTTTAGTTTAGTTTTAGTTAACTAATTTAGTTTATCAAAGAACATATGTTTTCAAATTACGAGAAATAGCCACAATTTCTTATTTTTAAGCAAGTTCTATTAGTTTTAATAATTTACTTAATTATCGAAATACCATATGATTTATATTAATTCATGTTATTTTAGTAAAACTAAACTAAACTAAACTAAATTTTTAGTTTAGTTTTTAGTCAATTCCCAAAGATTTAGTTTTAGTTTTAGTTTAGTTAAAATCCATTTATTAGTAAAATTTTAGTTTTAGTTTTTTTTAGGTTGCAATTTTTAGTTTAGTTTAAGTTTATTCCAAAAAGTGAATTTAGTTTTAATTTTAGTTTTAGTTTTTAGTTTTACCCAACATTGGTATTCGGCTAGTGGTTAATAATTCGGGCTCCAACAGATTGGGGTACCAATTAATATTATTGAGAGTTAGCCATTCCTGAATATCAGTTTTTTTTTCCACCCCGTATATAATGCCGTATTTTTTTACCTGAATAGTAACATACTGTTAGGTGTAAAACCGTTCGCGCTATCTGCATGGGCCATGATGAACCTTTCCCTGTAGTTTTCAGGAAGCCCGAAGTGAGTCGTCTGTCCAGGATTTGTTAATCGTGTTTCCAGCATTTATCCATGTCTCATCCAGAAATACCACTTCTTCTAAATTGTATTCTCTGATTTGGCATAAAAGTAAACATCTGGCAGTGACGATACCCCTTCGTTCCATTAAACATTTCCTGTTTTTTATTTCCTTCTATTTAAAATTTAATTTGTGAAGAATAGATGACAAGGGTGTTTTTCCTCTTGTAAATAATCCAGCTTCTTTGAGAGAAAACAGAATAAGAGTGTAGGAGACGGGGTTGGAGGGAGGGGGTAGGCCTTCCCTCCATGAGTCCAGGGTGAGGGTTATCCCGTGTTGCACGACTCAACGACCCTATTATAGATGGAAAGAACCACTAAATTCGTAATGAACCACTAAAATTCATTCTGAACCACTACAATTTATTCTGAACCACTAAAATTTATCAAGTAAGTTTGAAATAAATATAACATTAGAAAGGCACAATCATAAGGGGCTTAATGAAATTCTGCTCTTGCGTACTTTCACAGGCTGCCACCTCTGCAATATAAATAGGTTCAGCTAATGAATTTCCTGTAATTCCTTTTCGACTCCAATGTCAAAGTGAGCAAGATGGGGGGGGGATGAGATGGGGTTTTGCACCACCCAAGAAGAGGTAATTAACCTCATGATTTTAAAAGTTGGTACGTAATATGAAGGCTTATATTTTCACTCTCTCCCCAAGCAAAGGTACAAGGATTGAGAATTTCTCCCGGAAATTCTACTAGAAGTAGATACGGTTGTTCTCCTTGACTTGCGCGGCAGGGAGCACTTGACACACAATCTTGTTGTTGTGAGCACTAAAACCTTTAACCCAATATTCTCCACGAGCACAGAAGATTACAGTTATAAAATATTGATGTATTCATAATGGGTCGGCATCTCGTAGAAGCTGCCAGGATGATTTTTTAAAGGATATATCTCATGAAAAAGACGATGAATGTTTAGAGGAGTATCAGGTAAAAAATAAAATAAGCCGGTTAAAAAAATAAATGTCTATATAATAAAAAAATAAAACACTTGGCAATTGAAAAATAATAATAATTAACTTCTGATAATAAATTAAATAATAAATAACGGTCCACTGCCAGATAATTTAAAGAAAGTCCAAAAAAGTCACACAGAAAATCAGCACCACGTTGTCGCACTTTTTATACACACAAAACTTAAATTTGGCTAGGTAATTTTCGGGTTACCTCAAAGCCGCGGTAAGAAATTTAAATATTCATAAATTATTGTGGCACCGGCAACACTGACTAACCCTACGTAACCTTCCCATTGTTGACAGTCAGGTTACGGTGTTGTCAGTCAGTTTACTTTCGTGGTGCTACATCACTTCCCCCCAATGGCAGCGTCACAGAAGCGGACAGGAAGTCTGATGAGGCGTCCACGTCATGACATCTTCACTGATGAAGGCTTGTCAGCTTCTGTGGCGGTGGTATTGTCACAAGGTTCTGCTTGAGGTGTTGGTATAGGTGGGTGGGTTGGTGTTGTGGTGGTAGTGCTGGTGAGGTCTTCCAGGATGTGGGCTGGTTTCAGTCGGTCTATTGTGACAGTCTTCTGCCCTGTGCCAAGACCGATGACAAAAGTCTTATCTCCTCTCTGGAGAACAGGATGCGGTCCAGTGTATGGCGGTGTGAGGGGCTTCCTGATGGCGTCGTCCCGCAGGAAGACATGTGAGCAGGTCTTTAAGTCCTTGGGAACAAAGGCTTGTGCTTGACTCGCCCTGTGTGGGGAGGGCTGTAGGCGCTTGAAGTTCTCACGAAGTTTGAAAAGGAAGCCCTGCGGCTCTTCGGGATGAGGGGTTGACTCTAATAGCTCTCCGGGTAGTCGTAAGGGCTGCCCATACGTCAACTCGGCAGCACTTGTGGATTTGTCCTCCCTTAGTGCTGCTCTCAAGCCTAGGAGGACTGTGGGTAGCAGTTCTGTCCAAGAGTTTGAGTCGATAAGGTGTGCGGTGAGGGCAGTCTTCAGGGTCCTGTGCCATCTCTCCACAACACCGTTGGACTGTGGGTGGTATGCTGTAGTTCTACAGCGACGCGAACCAAGTAAATTTAGGAGCCTGTTGAATAGTTCGCTTTCAAACTGGCGCCCTTGGTCAGTTGTGATCCGTGCAGGGACCCCGAATCTACAGATCCATGTCCTGTAGAAAGCTGAAGCAACTGTTGTTGCGGAGATGTCCTCGAGGGGCTCTGCTTCGGGCCAGCGTGAATACCTATCCGCCATGGTAAGGCGATAGCGCTTTCCATCCGATGGCGGCAAGGGTCCGACTATATCCACGTGGACATGCTCGAATCTGCCGGCTGGAGCGAAGGTACCTGGAGGTGTTACGGTGTGCCGG
Organism: Gonocerus acuteangulatus; assembly: GCA_946811695.1. NCBI lineage: Eukaryota > Metazoa > Arthropoda > Insecta > Hemiptera > Coreidae > Gonocerus > Gonocerus acuteangulatus. The sequence goes on from OX328123.1 coordinate 78,643,273, forward strand.
TGTATCTTTGAGCGCTGGCAGGCGATGCAGCTCCTAGTCCAGATCGCAAGGTCCGCTTGCATACTTGGCCAGAAATACCTTTGCGACACCAGTCGGCGAGTCCCACGAACGCCAGGGTGGTTGAGGCTATGAAGCTTTTTAAAAACTTCCTGACGGAGTGTTGGTGGTACATACGGTCGGGCTTTAGCTGTAGATACGTCACATAAAAGTGGCTTGTCGAAATGCGGGTGCTCGATCAGCTTCAACTGCAGATTCGGGTTCTGAAGAAGCTCTGGAATCGACGGGTCTTCCTGCTGAGCCTGGATGATGCTCCCCATATCGTCAGGACTGTCTATTGCCTCCAACCGTGAAAGTGTATCCGCTACCTTGTTTTCAGCCCCAGAGACATGACGAATGTCGCTAGTGAACTGGCTAATGAAGTTCGTGTAGCGAATTCTCATGGGTGTTGCAGTCTCGGGCTTATATAGGGCTGGTATAGGGCATACACGAGCGGCTTGTGGTCCGTCAGTATGCTGAACATGCGACCTTCGATGCATGGCCTGAAGTGCTTGACGGCGCTGTAGATGGCAGTGAGCTCGCGGTCGTAGGCAGAGTATCGCTGCTGTGCTGATGTTAGGGCCCTCGAGAAGAAACCAAGAGGTCGCCAGTGGTCTCCCTCACGCTGTTGGAGGACAGCCCCAACCGCGGAGTTAGATGCATCGCAAGCTAGGGTTAATTAGGCGTCTGAAGAGGGGTGTGCTAACGTTACAGCATCCTTAATGTCTCGTTGGCATCGGGCGAAGGCTTCCTCTTCTTCCGGGGTCCATGGGACGGAGGTGCTGTCGTTCTTCTTGCTGTTGCCGATTAGGGCATGAAGAATGCGCTGTACTTCTGCTGCTTTAGGGAGGCATCTTCGATAAAAGTTTACCATCCCTAAAAATCGTCGGAGATGACCCTTGGTGGTAGGACGAGGGAATTCAGCGATTTGGCCCGCCTTGCTCGGAAGAGGTTTAATGCCTTGGGAGTTTACAAGGAAGCCTAAAAACTCGACTTCGGACTTGCAAAACTCCGACTTGAGCGGGTTGATGGTTAATCCATGCTGATTTAACCGTCTGAAAACTTCTTCCAGGTGTGTGCGATGCTCTTCCTCTGTGGTTGACGCTACCAGTATGTCGTCGAGGTAGACAAAAACATACGGCAGAGCGAGGATGCTGTCCATTAGGCGCTGGAATGTTTGCGCAGCATTTCTTAGTCCGAAGCACATCACCAAGAATTCGAAGAGACCGAAAGGGGTGATCACTGCAGTTTTTGGGATGTCTTCTTCCGCCACCGGCACTTGGTAGTAAGCACGGTTGAGGTCGATCTTACTGAAGATTGTCTTCCCAAAAAGATTGGTGTTGAGGGCTTGTATGTTGGGTACACTGTACCTGTCAGGCAAAGTCTGGGCATTGAGTCGGCGGTAGTCCCCACAGAAACGCAACGTGCCGTCTTTCTTCGAAACGATGTGGAGAGAGCTTGCCCAAGGACTGCTGGATGGTCTGCAGATACCCTCATCGACCATCTTCAGGAATTCTTCCCTGGCACCGTTGTAACGATCAGGTCCGAATACGGAAGGTGTGGTGTTATGTTTGAGGCTGCCTCTGGAAGTTAGACCGGTCTGCGAGTCCACTAGCCGTCGCCCCTTACGGTCGACTAAGATGTGATGGTGGAAGAGGAAGTCCGCTCCGATGATCGGGTTGCTGACGTCGGCCAAGATGAAGGACCAACGAAGTAGGCGTCGAAGTCCGACGTTGAGGGTCTTCTTGACTTCCCCGTAAGTCTTTATTGTGGTGCCGTTGGCTGCAAAAAGGGTGAAGTTGGCGGGGTGGTTTCGCTCTCGTCGCCGCGCTGGGAAGACGGATACGGCTGCACCGGTGTCAACCAAATATCTTTCCCCAGAATCCTTGTCTGTGATGAATAATCGGCGGTGATTGATATCAGCGACGGAGTCCGCCTTCTCAGTCGCTGAGATTAGTTTCCCTTCTGCGACGTACTCTTCCAGCTGCACAGTTGTCGGCATTTACGGGCGTTTTCTTTGAAGCGGTGGTGGTAGTAGCACAAAGTTCTACCTTTGCTTCTCGAGCGGCTGCGCTCCCGGCCTCGTGATCTGCTTCCTCGATCGCAAGCTATTTGGTTTTTGAGCTCGCTGATCTCCAGGGTCAACTTCTGCATCCTCTCCTCGAGCTGGGAAACGGAGGTAGAGGAACGTGTGTGTGGTTGTGTGGACTGAGAGGTCACCTGGCTAACACTGGGCTCGTAGATCTCGGCGATTCGGTCGGCGATCTCGGCTAGCTTGTCTACGGACTGCTCTGTTGTCACCGCTAGTGTAGCCTGCATTCGTTCTGGCAGGGCCTTAAGCCACATGGTACGCAGCAATTCTGTGGAAACTGAAGCTCCTGCGAGCCTTTTCAATTCGTTCAAAAACTGGGAAGGGCGCTCTCCGTCTGCGAGACGCTTATCTTCTAAAAGCCGTCTTATGCGGAGGTTTTCCGACTCGGCGTACGTCGAAATTAGTCGACACTTGAGTGCTTCGTAAGGATCTGCGGGAGGATTTTTAACCAAGTCCGAAACCTGTCTCAACACTTCGAACTCCAAGTTGGCCACCACCATTTGAAATTTTATTCGCGAACTCAAAATTTTGGAGGTCGCAAATACGGCGTCGGCCTGGCAAAACCATAATTCTGGGTCTGCTCTCCAGAATGGGGGAATTCTGATATTAGCCCCAGGCCCAGTTGCACTAACCTGAGTTTCCTCTGTCTGCATTTCTTCTTTCTTTTCGTCTTCACTCATCACGTCGGGGTCACCACTTTAGAGGAGTATCAGGTAAAAAATAAAATAAGCCGGTTAAAAAAAATAAATGTCTATATAATAAAAAAATAAAACACTTGGCAATTGAAAAATAATAATAATTAACTTCTGATAATAAATTAAATAATAAATAACGGTCCACTGCCAGATAATTTAAAGAAAGTCCAAAAAAGTCACACAGAAAATCAGCACCACGTTGTCGCACTTTTTATACACACAAAACTTAAATTTGGCTAGGTAATTTTCGGGTTACCTCAAAGCCGCGGTAAGAAATTTAAATATTCATAAATTATTGTGGCACCGGCAACACTGACTAACCCTACGTAACCTTCCCATTGTTGACAGTCAGGTTACGGTGTTGTCAGTCAGTTTACTTTCGAGGTGCTACAAATGCAATAAAACTTCTCAATGTATTCTACGGTGTTGACACCAATATGTATGATCAGCCAGAAGAGGAGTCACATACCGGACACATGATGGATAAGCGTAACAGTTTTAATGTTAATATTTCATACAAATTATCATCTGTTTCTCAGGGCTTCTGTGTTGTTGTTTGTTTGTTACATTTGTAAATATTCTTTAATTGTAATAAAGATTATTATTCAATCATCTTCTTCCCTAATTTTATAATTGCTGATTCATCGCTAACAGCCCAGCTAGATGGAAGGTAGATGAATGGCGTTTCAAAGAAGAGATACATCTTAGAGTGTTCGTCTTAAAAAGATAGAAGCGAATTAAACGGCGACGTTCAAATTACTATGTATTGGGCTAAATCAAGGATAAAATAGTAAATACACACAACATTTTAAATGAAATATAATGCAGTACAGCATGTTTTCTAATGGTGTCGATTACAATAAATTTAGTTCTCGAGTTTAATCTTGGAGAGTGTCGCCGCCTGTCCCTTTAAAGTCCGTTGAAATCTCACAAGCATCGAAGCTCGAAGCATCGAAAAAAAAAAAAAAAAAAAAAAAAAAAAAAAAAAAAAAAAGCATCTAGTTTACTAAAAAATATTTTACTATGATACTTGGCTATTTATGTAATGTACCTTTATAAATCTGTTTTCAGTGGAAATAAAGTCACTGATGAAAGGTTATGCAGAAATATTTGGAGCTTTTCTGCCGGGAAAATTTGAAGTCGAAGCTATACATTTCCATTGGGGGAGTAAGAACAACAAAGGGAGTGAACACGTATTGAACCAGGTGAGGTATGTCCACTTTATCAGTCAACGAAATGCTCCATGTTTACGTAATTTTATTATGTTTATCAATGAATTAGAATTCAATATAAAACTTGTGTGCCTAGGTTCCCGATGGAGATGCATGTTGTGACTAGGAATAGAAAATATGGGAATATTTCAGAAGCACTCACACATCCTGATGGATTAGCCGTTCTCGCTATCTTCTATCATGTAAGTTACCTGCCAGTTATTATTGTTCTAATATAGTTAATGTTAGTCCCTAATTTTATCAGATTTGTGGCATTATATAAACGCTTATGGCTCACAAATATCTTCTTTTAGGTGTGGGGTAGTTTAAAATTGTATCTCTCATTTTATGATACTTACTTACTTAGGAGTCATCTGTAAGTATTCTATATGTCCCTTAAATTAATTTTTCTGACCATAAAACCTTGTTTTTTATAAAAATAAAATTATTTTTACTCTGATACGTTTATAAATATACAATAATGTTCGTAAATAATTATGAATAAACTAATAGAAATTCCTTTCTGAATTATTTTATGTGGTCTTTGAAAATGCCAACCAACTCGTAAAAAGTAAATGCAACATTTGAATGCACGTGCATTTAATGTAAACACCTAAACATCCAGATTTACCATTTTCTTCAAAATTTATATAGAGGGAAAATGTTGCTCACTAATTTGTAGGAACTCCCTGTAGATAAGTGGCTAACGCCTTGTATTCTCATGCGGGGATGAGGGTTCGAGTCCCGCCAGCAGCAGGGATTTTTCTCATTACAGTGCCTGTTGAGAAGATTCCCTGCTCCACCATCTGGTCTTTAGGAAGGGTAATAACCAGTAGATAGCACCGCACTAATGGCCTAGATGCGCCGTAAAAAAAAATATAATTTTTAACAAATTATCATTATGTTTCGTTGTTTATTATTTCGTTTCTACATATTTATTTTAGTTGCAAGAGCGAACCAGTAGGCCACTAAAATTCATCCTGGACGACCTGCAGATGGTAAGAAGTGACGCAAGCACCGCATATTTAAGCCGATCTTTCCCATTATCTCTTTTAATGCCAGAATCCACGGATGTATTCTACAGCTACCATGGCTCACTCACTACGCCCCCTTGTTCTGAAGCTGTTACCTGGTTTATATTTCCGGATTCTCTACCAGTCTCTTACTCCCAGGTAATAATCTTACCTCAGGTTTTGTTGATATTCAGTAGATTATACGATAACAAATTTCGTTTTTCAATAATAGAACATTTCTGTGATACAGGTGTATACAATTCAGAAATACGAATGTTCATCAAATCAAACAGAATAACATGACATCAATAAATATATATATATATATATATATATATATATATATATATATATATATGTTTGATGTTATTTTTCGTCGCTGGGATAGTATTTTTAGATGGAACGGCATTTTTCTCCAGCGGAAAAAAAATTTTCTCCGCTGGAGAAAAATGCCGTTCCATCTAATATATATATATATATATATATATATATATATATATATATATATATATATATAAGGTACTTACGTATTAGCGTCAAAGCAGGTTAAAGAGGCGGGTCTGAAAAAAAAATTAAAAATTTCACATCTGAAAATGCTCGTTACGTTATTGATTTTATGCTGAGCTATCCAGAATATATTGATAAATTAAGACCTATTCTAATACTCTCATTCGTTTATATGTTAATTAATCTCATTTATAAAACAAATAACATTATCTATTTAGCAAGAGATACATACATAATGAACACACTTAAAAGTCATGCTACCCGTTATATCGCAACTGGCGAAATTTCTCATGATGTAGTTAATCAGAGTATTGGATTTGCTTTAAAATGACACCAGAAGCAATACTCTAGGGCCAGTAGAAACGGAGATATATAAATGTCCGGCTTAACGGCGACAAAATTCGAAAATATGATGTCGTCGTAGAAAGTCAATTTACGTGTCAAAACGTGCTCAAGTCTTCTATTCATTGAAAACAGAACAATTTTTTTAGCTAGTTTAACCCACAAACCTGTTTAAAACAATAAGGTAGGCAACCATTGCTAGTCACTTGCTCTTCCTCTGCTTACTCTTGTCCAGTCTTTGTAAGGTGTGTTTTAAAAATTGTGTGCAAATTTTATAAATTCTTTTCACAATGGATTTATTACCTAGTGGTATGTTCTTTATAAATACATAATATATATCTAATAACAGAAAGGTATATCAAAGAAAAAAAAATTAATGAAATTATTACTAGATTGTTCATATTTTGTTGATTACTCAAGTTTGAGTAAAGTTTAAAAAAAATGTCCACAAAGTTCCACTTCCAAATATTTTTTTTCGATAAGCCTTAAGCTTCTACTTTACTGTCTTGAGACTTTCAGCTCCCCCTTCTTCCCCCTTTTAATGCAAATTTAAATTTAGTTTAGGCAGTCAGATAGAAGCTGAAGAATCCGCGGCGAAAGACAATGGGCGAAAATCACCTTTTAGGTGGACAAAATTCAAACAAATATTTTACAAATCACTTACTAAATACTGTCTAGTATTAGTAGGATTAAGGTAAAATGTAAATATTTACTTTCTTGGATCATCAACGGGCGACGGAAGGGAATATTAATCGGACTCTAAGAAAGGGAACATTTTTCCCAGTGTTTATTGCAGTTTTGTTCTTGTAATTACTTTTCCATTTTTTGAACAGAAACTATACGTGTTTATTTAAATTTCATGTTACCGATGTATGTAATTAGCCTATTGAAGTGTAGTTTACCACATGATCCACATCAAGAACTGTCATTAGAAAATGAGGTAGACGATACTGACTTGCCAAAAGAAAATGCTGAAGGATGTAGCAGTATTGAATCAGACGATGATTGATGGATATTTCATTTTTAGTGCATAATATAATTGTATATATTTGTTATTATTAAAAAAAAAAAAATAAACAAGTCAGTAAAATTACTTTTTTCTTCAAGTTGTTAGTCTATTTTTGTTATTTATTTTCGAATTATAGCCTATGTATTATTTTTTATGAATATATGTATTATGTTTATGTAAATAATAGATGCAAAAAGGTACTACTTAAATGTTCCATAGATTTACAAAATGTTTTCCCAATTTTTATCTATTATGTCAAAACATTTGTGTGTCTACAACATTTGTTTGTTGGATATACGAAAAACTATGGGTCAACGATTTTTTAAAATATTTTTCCCTATCTCAGTGACCTCAAAAATATTGAAAAACACAAAAAAATAATTTTGTCGCCCTAAAAGTGGATTTTTGCCCACTGTGCGCCGATGGGAATCGAACCCACCATCTCCCGCATATGAATCTAAGAAGCTAGCCACTAGACCACGGGGAGACCCATCAACGTATAATTATGATTGAAATGCATTTTCTAGGGATGATGATGATAATGAATTTTCTAGGGATGAAACAAATTCAATGACAGGAGATTTTTTAGAGACAAGCCTCTGCCATCTCGTTAGTCGTACAACCTGTTTAAACGAATATTGCATGTGTAATTGAATAAATATTTCTTTGGGCAGGCGACGGGAAAATCCCTGTGTTTTATAATTATATATGGTACTTACGTATTAGCGTCAAAGCAGGTTAAAGAGTCAGGTCTCAGAGAACTGGATCAAGGAGTCGAATAACTTTTTGCCAATATGGCGACGGGATTATCAACGTTTTGGGTTAACTAGAGTTTTTTTGTAACCTTTATCGAGCGAAAAGGCGTAGCACTTATATTAATAGCATAATTGCCATGCGTTTCCGCTCGCTACGCTCGCTCAAGGTTATATCTAAACTCTAGTCAATCCAACTCGTTGATAATATAGATCAAGGATGGTTTTTCACTGGATAATGGACTGATATTCAATTTAGCATCGCTTCGAAAGTCTCTTTTCATCCTTGCTATTCTGTTGTCGCCATATAAACTCTGCTAAACACGAATCTAAATAATAAACAACAATTCCGTGGGTAAATAAAACACAAATGAATTGCATTATAAAGACAAAGGGAACAAGATGGTTACTATAAACACAAAAGTCCGTCACGCAGGAGCTGCATAACTAACACTTCTTTCTCATGAGTTACCCACGACGTATACCGCGTTTCTTTACAATACAGCAGAAATTACGACCGGTATGTGTATATTAGGAATTTGGGTCCGGAGTAAACCCCTCCCCTTCTAATGAACCGATTTAGTTTATTTTTACAACACATATTTACCCGTAGATTACCACTACGAATACCGAGTTTCGTCGAAATATACCAAAAATCACGGCTGGTAGTGGCGAATTGGTATTGTGGGTCCGGAGTAAACCCCCCCTCCTAATGAACCGATTTAGTTTATTTTTACAACAGTTATTTACCTGTGGATTACCACTACGAATACCGAGTTTCATCGAAATATACCAAAAATCACGGCTGGTAGTGGCGAATTGGTATTGTGGGTCCGGAGTAAACCCCCCCCCCCTTCTAATGAACCGATTTAGTTCATTTTTATATCTCACTTTTCTCTCTATATTACCACTACGAATACCAAGTTTCGTTGAAATATAACAAATATTACGGCTGACATAGTCAAATTAGTGTTTTGGGTTCGGGGTAAACCCCCCCTTCCGGTGGACCGACTTTGGTGGTTAACGAACTCGTTCAATCGTTTGCTAATTGAATGCTATATACCAAGTTTCGTGACGAAAAAACAAAAACTCTGGCCGCTATCGTGTTAACAGACACACACACACACACATATATATATATATATATATATATATATATAAATTTTAACGGGGGTCATTTTCGGGACAGTCGCTGGGATAGTATTTTTAGATGGAACGGCATTTTTCTCCAGCGGAAAAAAATTTTTCTCCGCTGGAGAAAAATGCCGTTCCATCTAATATATATATATATATATATATATATATATATATATATATATATATATATATATATATATATATATATATATATATATATAAGGTACTTACGTATTAGCGTCAAAGCAGGTTAAAGAGGCGGGTCTCGTTCAAAGAGCTGGATCGTGGATAACGCATTTCTATTGGTCAATCACTATCAGAGCAGCATAGGTTCATTGGCTATTAGCACTTTCCTCCGAAGGAAAGTAGCTATTGAGGTTGGACTCATGACGGAATTTTTGAAAAATTTCTTCAAATCTTTATCGATCCTACCTAGTAGACACCGAAAATGACCCCCGTTAAAATTATATATATATATATATATATATATATATATATATATATATATATATATATATATATATATATATATATATGTGTGTGTGTCTGTTAACACGATAGCGGCCAGAGTTTTTGTTTTTTCGTCACGAAACTTGGTATATAGCATTCAATTAGCAAACGATTGAACGAGTTCGTTAACCACCAAAGTCGGTCCACCGGAAGGGGGGGGTTTACCCCGAACCCAAAACACTAATTTGACTATGTCAGCCGTAATATTTGTTATATTTCAACGAAACTTGGTATTCGTAGTGGTAATATAGAGAGAAAAGTGAGATATAAAAATGAACTAAATCGGTTCATTAGAAGGGGGGGGGGGGGTTACTCCGGACCCACAATACCAATTCACCACTACCAGCCGTGATTTTTGGTATATTTCGATGAAACTCGGTATTCGTAGTGGTAATCCACAGGTAAATAACTGTTGTAAAAATAAACTAAATCGGTTCATTAGGAGGGGGGGTTTACTCCGGACCCACAATACCAATTCGCCACTACCAGCCGTGATTTTTGGTATATTTCGACGAAACTCGGTATTCGTAGTGGTAATCTACGGGTAAATATGTGTTGTAAAAATAAACTAAATCGGTTCATTAGAAGGGGAGGGGTTTACTCCGGACCCAAATTCCTAATATATACACATACCGGTCGTAATTTCTGCTGTATTGTAAAGAAACGCGGTATACGTCGTGGGTAACTCATGAGAAAGAAGTGTTAGTTATGCAGCTCCTGCGTGACGGACTTTTGTGTTTATAGTAACCATCTTGTTCCCTTTGTCTTTATAATGCAATTCATTTGTGTTTTATTTACCCACGGAATTGTTGTTTATTATTTAGATTCGTGTTTAGCAGAGTTTATATGGCGACAACAGAATAGCAAGGATGAAAAGAGACTTTCGAAGCGATGCTAAATTGAATATCAGTCCATTATCCAGTGAAAAACCATCCTTGATCTATATTATCAACGAGTTGGATTGACTAGAGTTTAGATATAACCTTGAGCGAGCGTAGCGAGCGGAAACGCATGGCAATTATGCTATTAATATAAGTGCTACGCCTTTTCGCTCGATAAAGGTTACAAAAAAACTCTAGTTAACCCAAAACGTTGATAATCCCGTCGCCATATTGGCAAAAAGTTATTCGACTCCTTGATCCAGTTCTCTGAGACCTGACTCTTTAACCTGCTTTGACGCTAATACGTAAGTACCATATATAATTATAAAACACAGGGATTTTCCCGTCGCCTGCCCAAAGAAATATTTATTCAATTACACATGCAATATTCGTTTAAACAGGTTGTACGACTAACGAGATGGCAGAGGCTTGTCTCTAAAAAATCTCCTGTCATTGAATTTGTTTCATCCCTAGAAAATTCATTATCATCATCATCCCTAGAAAATGCATTTCAATCATAATTATACGTTGATGGGTCTCCCCGTGGTCTAGTGGCTAGCTTCTTAGATTCATATGCGGGAGATGGTGGGTTCGATTCCCATCGGCGCACAGTGGGCAAAAATCCACTTTTAGGGCGACAAAATTATTTTTTTGTGTTTTTCAATATTTTTGAGGTCACTGAGATAGGGAAAAATATTTTAAAAAATCGTTGACCCATAGTTTTTCGTATATCCAACAAACAAATGTTGTAGACACACAAATGTTTTGACATAATAGATAAAAATTGGGAAAACATTTTGTAAATCTATGGAACATTTAAGTAGTACCTTTTTGCATCTATTATTTACATAAACATAATACATATATTCATAAAAAATAATACATAGGCTATAATTCGAAAATAAATAACAAAAATAGACTAACAACTTGAAGAAAAAAGTAATTTTACTGACTTGTTTATTTTTTTTTTTTTAATAATAACAAATATATACAATTATATTATGCACTAAAAATGAAATATCCATCAATCATCGTCTGATTCA
>OX328123.1:78659500-79117685 GCA_946811695.1 Gonocerus acuteangulatus
GACCTCACCCCGTTTAAAATTGATTCAGCACCTTTTTTATGGAGAATTTAATAAGCTTTCGAATGGTAACGTTTCATTTACCACGATTTCCCAACTGTTTTCGAGATATTTAAGAAAATATACTATCTCAAAATCGTTCTGTTAATAAAATTTTGTTTATCGAACACATCCTTTGACTCCAATTGTAACCAAAATTTAAATATCATAGATCGAATAAATTACAAACATGTAGAAACTATTTCAACTGAGTTCAAAGCCTACAAACGATTTTTGTCGCGCGAATTTTCCCCATAAAACAGGGTTCCAGGTGGTAGATTCTACCCAACTTGGCCTTTTAAATTAGACAAGGTATTAGGTATTTTTGTAAGGAATTTCATCAAAATCGGACCATTTTTTGAGCAAACAGACAATATATATATATATATATATATATATATATATATATATATATATATATATATATATATATAATCTTTCTTGAGCTCTGTATTTTGAAACGTGAAATTTTCTAGTAGGCACTTCCGCCGGATTGTGTCATGAGATCAATCTCATAAGCGGATTTTCTCCCTATGGAGGGAGGGAGAAGACGCTCTAAAAATGGTAAATAATAGCCATTTTTTATATAATTTTCTTCGGCAGCTGAAAATGCATTTAGAACCTTCATATTCCAGGAGGAAAATAAAGATTATATACTAAAACAGCCAACCAAATATCGTTTAAATTGGTTTGATACAATTAGGGTATTAGAGAAAAATATGGAGGGATGGCGGAACTGCGCTAATTAACATTTTTCAAATTCTTGCAAAATCTAAACAACATGCTTTACATATGTATATGTAATATTTAAATAAAAAATAAAAACAAGCATTCAATTTTTAAATAAAAAATAAAAACAAGCATTCAATTTAAAAAAAAAAAATGGTAATTAAAACGGCTTTAGAATTTTTTAAAAGTTATTTTGACACCTTCGGAAAATCTCTATCCGAAATACTTTCGGAGTTATGAGCGAAAGAAGTACAATAAAACGTATTTTTATATATTAATAAAAATATATTTCCCGGAAATTTTTCGATTTACGCATACAACATTTATTATTTATTTTTTGCAATATCCAACTCAAAACAGATGCACCCTGGACTATAGGTATAATTGGAAAATCTGTCCTGTGCCAGAACCACGGAAAACACTGAGGTATGTACAATTTTGACATGGGCGTATATAGAAAATAATTTCGGAGGGGGCTGGGAAAATTTCGAGGGGGGGGCTGAGACCATTTCCGGTGTATGAAATACTAACAATTTAGATCTTGGAAGAGTTTTAGCCAACTTAAACGCTATTACACCCAAAATAGAATATGTTTATGAACTAAATGATCTTATTTAATTTATTTTTAAGGATTTTATGAAATTTTTAGCGATCAAATCAAAATTTCGGGAGAGGTTGCAGCCCCCCTGTTATATACGCCCTTGAATTTTGATAATAGATATCTAAAAAAGTTCGTCACGCATAACGAAGAACTTTCCTCGCAATTTGGGTTGTGTAGACTGCATTCCTGAATAACTAGGATCGATAATGATTTGAAGACATTTTTCATAAATTTCGTCATGAGTGCAATCTCAATAGCTACTTTCCTTTGGAGGAAAGTGCTAAAAGCTAGTAAGATATATACGTAAATTGTTGATATTTACTATAAGTCTCCAGGCCACTTTCTCTTGAGAGACCAACAGAGTAATAAGTATAGGAAATGAAAGAATAAAATTCAGCAAGAGGGTTTTGATAGGAGATTTTTGAATAAACTTTGGCAAAAATGTTTGAGATTTTAGAGAATGGATCTGAAAAACATTGTGGAGTATTTGGAGGGAGGGAAGAACACGCTAAAACGCACTTATATTGTTGTCATTGTCACTCACTTTTGATCCTGACCATTCATATGTCTAGGGGATAGAATGTCTAGGTTTGGCTTAAAAATATCAATTCCTTACTATTTGTCTCTTAAATAAGGGATATGTGGCGTAGCTGAAAAGATTGGCGTTAATAAGCATCGTTACGTCATATAAACCCATATAAGCTATTCATAGTTCACTGGAAAAAACCTATGAACGTTTTCACTCACGATTTACACACAATTTAAGTATACACTCTTCTAGAGTCTTGAAGACTGTTGTTACATTAATGTTTTAATTCTTTCAAACATTTTAGCTTAGAATCATGAATCTTGCTTCCCACTAATTTTAATTATGTTTACAAATTTCAGGATAAGTCTTGCTTATCGTAGCAAAATATGCTTAAGAAATATATACCAGATAAGTAGCTTAAATGCTCCTAAATGTTCTAAAACTTCAGTTATTAAAGGACCCCCATGGAGAATTCTTTTTTTTGGAACAGATGATTTTTCTCTACCAAGTTTAAGAGCTCTTTGCTCCAAGTTGTATGTTAATTTGATGATTTAACAATATTCAGTTTCGTTCAAAATTTTGAACTTTTCAAAAATGGCTTTAACATTATCATAGGAGGACTGGAACACTAATAAGCTCTTTGGGAGTAGTGACAAAGAAACACTCTATTGTTTATAAGTTTAGCACTGATGAAGAACTACCTTTATATTACTGGCCAATAAAACCAACACAAATTCAATCACAGTATGATATCGGAATGGTTGTTTCATTTGGCAATCTCATTACAAAAGCTATTATTGAAGCTTTTCCTTTGTGAGTACGTGCCATTTCTTAAGTATTTTAAAATTACTTCCATAGAAGTGTGGATTATGTTAAATTAAATGAAGAATAGCATTCATATGAGTTCATTTTTTACCACATAAAACATATCACACTAGTATTTCTAAAATGACACAACTCAAAATTAAACTCAACTGAAAATGTGTCACACTTGCCTATGTAGGGGCCTTAGGATTAAGACTGGAAAGGTGACCCAAGTGGCCTCTGATGTACAAGCTCTGAAGCTAGGTACATAAAGTTTTGATGGTTGATAACGATTTATTTACCATGTCTTTCACAGTCATAACTATGACGGTGTGAATAAAACCGATTTTTGAGTTGTGTCACTTTAGAAATACTAGTGCGATATCTAAATGTTAAAATTATGGTCTATTTCGAGAGTACTTTCAAGTGTTAGTATGTGAATCAAAAGACTAAACATTTATAACTAGCAAACTTCAGAGTTTTGAGAAAATAAGTGGTTTTAAGTTTGAAACAAAAAATGTTCTAACATGTTATATAGTTAGTTAAAATTCATACAATTATGCGCAGCTCTCTAGATTTGTGCAAAGAAAATCAGTCAGTGATTGAATTTGTCAATAGGCGTTTCTATTTTTAGCATTAGAAATTAATCTGCCAACATCTATTGCCCATTACTATTTCTTTTCTTAGACGTTATTCTGATATTAGCTTCCTTGTTTAATGCCTGGTTTACACGAGCTTAGTACTTTCCATTAGTGCTTGTCACCTAAGCATGTGTAAGCAAGGTTCTTTTTTAGTGACAAATATTTGTAAACATGGCAAGTACAAGTGAAAAGGAATGGCTTGTATTTACTAAGCGAAGGCAAGTCCCTTGTCACCACGTGTAAACTGCCCAACAAGTGTTTAGTCACTAGACCGACTGTACTAAATGCTACTTCTCCACCAATGTGTGAACGAGTACTTGTCCCTTGTGATTACTGCTACTCATCTCATGTAAACGAGGATTTAGTCTAAAATTGAGTGGCTGCAGTAGTAGTTTGTAAAAATGTCATCATACCCAGTCAACAGGTTAATTCCTCATCAAGTTTTGTTTCTGACCTTTCATAAGATTCATTCACTAGAATTCTGATGGATGAAACCTATAAACACTGATGTACAGTTCTTTTATTCACTGTACCCTCACCAAAAAGGCATATTGATATTTCGAAAGGCTTCGGAAGCTTTATGTCCCAGTTTAAATTTATATAAAAATATAATATGTAATTTCTGTTGTTCCAGTATTTGTAAAAAATGAAACAAGCACATAAACAATTCACTATGAAGTGAATGATTGGCTTCCAAGGTCTTTTTCATCGCCTTGAATATTGGAGCCAATCTTTTTATACACCATGAAATATTAGATTTTTTCCTCATAAGCTATGTAGAAATTTCAATGAAAGCTTTAAAGTTCTTTACCGTTTTGAAATGCAGGTCTGATTCTTAGTTCATTTGAACAAGATAGAGCAGTTTCAATCAGTTTGAAACATTTATAAACACTTCATTATACTTTTAGGATTACTTAAAAAATTGCTCCTAAAGGAGTAAAGTTTTTTTCTTTATATTTTTTACATATAAATGCATCTTTCTAGTGCTGAAAATAGGTTTCAATTGCATGATCACTATAAAGTATTTTGAAAATTGTATTTTTTTTTTCTATAACTGAAATTATTGATTCCTTTTCAGAGGCTGCATTAATGTCCATGCTTCAATCTTACCTCGCTGGAGGGGACCTGCGCCTATAATTCATGCTATTCTTGCTGGTGATAATGAGACTGGAGTTACTGTCATGAGAATTCACCCCCATAAGTTGGTTGAATTACCCCATAATATTTAATGACCTTCGGTTTAGATATTTTGTATTACTTTTGAGTTTTGTCAATTGTAAAACAAAATGGAACTATTATTTGTAAAAGGGTGAGAACCTATAGATTGCCTGGCACTAAAAGCCCAGCAGTTGACACATTGTAAAAAAAAAAAAAAATACTTATTTGTAGTAAGAACTAACATCGAGTTCGGATCAATGTACCTTAGTTAGTGGCAATTAAAGGGGAAAATAATTTTTCAAACAAAACCATATGAATTAAGGTAGACATGTAATTATTGCATTATGAAAAGTTTGTTCATTAAAGTAATCAAGTATCCTGTTATTATATCTACGTTGAAACACAGGCATAAGTATCGTAAAAATAGGTCCTTGTTTATATAAATGCAGTGAATATTATATTTATTTTCACATTGATTCCTTTTGGTTCAATAAATATGTTTTTTTTTTTTTGTTTTTTTAAACAAAGGTTCTTCTAGATTAAATTGTATCCTTGCACAAGGAACATTTTTTATATATTTTAGCCCCTAGCATCCAACTATCATACTTTTAAGCATTGATTAAGGCTAACGAGTTTTCATATGAATTTTTTATCCAAGGATTACATTTTCTTGAGAGCCGAAATTTCATGATAACTAAAGAATGTCTATTTCTGGATGGTTTTAATCAATGGAAATAATCCTAAGCCATCCAGAACTTATTATACTTATTTCTCCCCAAACCAAACAAATAATCACTACCAGATTTAGATAATTATCATTCCTTTTTTCCCACATCTATTTTGAACTCCTCTGGAATGTTACAAATATCTTGCAACAAAATGTTGGGTTTGTTATAATGTACCCAAACATACATATGGATTCTCTCACTGTACATGTGCACACAAAACATATTTTTTTTAAAGTATCGTTTTTGTTTTTACGAACATATCCTTGAAAAGTTCTGGTAATTGTGAAGTTTAGAGTTTAGAGGCCTCCTCACTATTAAATTTTTTAGTGAAAAATAAGCTTCTAACCAATTCCATCGATTGTGGAAAATATGTCAAGAGTTAAATAGAAATAATCTTTCATTTTCGGCAGCAAAATGAAAGATTTAAATAGAAATAAAGAGTTAAATAGAAATAATCTTTCATTTTGCTGCCAAAAATGAAAGATTAGAAGATGTCTATGAGATAGGCTAAAGAAGAATGAAGTATTTATATTTTTGTTTTAAGTATTTTATATTTATTTCACATTATGGGCATACGTGCTATGCATTTCTGCTCGCTTCGCTTGCTCCAAAAGGTATCAAAAATAGTCAATCCAACTCGCTAAAACTAATAGAATTTTATTAATTTTAGCGTGTTGGATTGTCTAGAGTCTAGATGTCTTCTTGAGCGAGCAGAAACGCATTGCATGTATGCCCATATGGGTGTATAGGTGACAGGTAAGGAGGCCCTTAAAATTTACAATTATTTTTCAATAAATAATTTATCAACATTTTAAATGAAAGTTCTTTATTTTCCAAGGGGGCGAGGTTAGCTCAGTGGTAGAGCACTGAACTAATAAGTTGGAGGACCTGAGTTCAAATCCCGAGCAAGCACTAAAGAATTTTTCTTCTAGTGTCTTAGTTCATGGGTCGAATTCAGCCTCCCTGACCGTCCCTTGGCCAACCCAGCCTTTAATAAATTTATCAATGGGTACCTTGGGTGCTAATGACTCTAGCACTCGAAGCATCCAAGGGGAAAATCAGGCGGCCGGAGCATAGTACTGACCACACTATACCTTTATAGTATCTGTCCCTCAGGGCCCTCGTGGCCTGTTACGGGACTGATTTTTTTTTTTTTTCCAATTCTACATTGCTGCACATTTACAAATATTGTTGTATACGGTAGCTTTCCTGACCTGCATCACAGTGAACTAATAACTTATATTGTGCTGTAAACTAATAACTGCATAACAATGCTTAATAACTTTTTTCCTAGTTTAGAGCGACTTTTATTTTTAACCGGTTCGTGTTTATTGCAATACCTTATTCAACTACCAGTAAAAAAAATCGGTGAGGAGGCCCCTAATCTTCACAATTACCAACGTTTTATTTATAGTAATAAAACCAGTTTTTATATATTTTTTTAAACATAGCATAGACTTTAGCATCATAGAAGCATTCATTTCTAAATCTATGAAAAAGTCACTTCTTATTGTAACACAGTAATTATATTCTACTGCTAAACCTTTAGTATCTTAAACTGTCACCCTTATGGTTTGTTAAATTTCGTACAAACAAAAAGTAATACTAATTGTCTTTATTACAGAACCCTTATTCTAAAGCTAATTGTCATCAGAGATGTGGGGTGGGTAAATACCCAGTGGGAAAGTAAATATAAATTGGATATTTACCCACAGGGAAGGTAAATACCCAAAAAGTGGGTATTTTCAGTTTTTGAACTTGATACAACTTCTTTGAGTGTTCTATAAGTTTTTGGTGCAAACAAGGACTAAACCCACCCATTTGATCATAAAAGCTAACTAAAAATTAAGACTTAACCAATAATATTTAAAACAAAGCTAAAGGTCGGTCCGGGTATTTATGGGTATTTACAACTTAATGCGTATCTATAAATTTTCATGATTATTTTTACATTGGAGAAGTTTAATTAAGTTAAAAAAAGTTTCAACAAAGCCTGTTCAATTATTAAGGACTCGTTTAAATTTAAAAAATTATATCTGTTAAAAAAAGGAACTCTTATCAGGTGTCAAAAACAGGCATTTGATGTTTATTATAATAGTTCAAAACCATTTTAAGAGGTTTGTAATCTTTGTTAATATTATTTAAATTATGCTCATGCAGTAATATCAACATTCCATTTCATTTTAAAAGGCAGTTGATAACAACACTCATAAGATATAATAATAAGTTATTCAAGTGATGAATAAATCTCTGTCCCGGAAGACTTGGATTAGGTTTTCGTTATCACTGAATTTAATTTAGGCCTTCCCATTGGTTTACTTTTTTTTTATTCAATATATATGTATGTGTGTATATATATATATATATATATATATATATATATATATATATATATATATATATATGGGGGCGAGGTTAGCTCAGTGGTAGAGCACTGGACTAATAAGCTGGAGGCCTGAGTTCAAATCCCGAGCAAGCACTAAAGATTTTTTCTTCTAGTGTCTTCGTTCATGGGTTGAATTCGGCCTCCCTGACCGTCCCTAGGCCAACCCAGCCTTTAATTAATTTAATAATGGGTACCTTGGTTGGTGCTAATGACTCTAGCAGTCGAAGCAGCCAAGGGGAAAATCAGGCGGCCGGAGCATAGTACTGACCACACTATCTCCCTAGTGTGCCGTATGGTCATGAATCAGATACCTCTATAGTATCTGCCCCTCAGGGCCCTCGTGGCCTGTTACGGGACTGATTTTTTTTTTTTTTATATATATATATATATATATATATATATATATATATATATATATATATATATATATATATATAAATGTTAATAGACCTAATCTTTTTATTACAGCTTATGAAATATTTTATTAAATTTTTTAACGTCCATTAAAATTAACTCAGCATTTTAGGACGGGTTATCTATTGGCCACCACCCTTTTCTAGCCAGGGAAGATGCCTTATCTTCTTTCCAAAGTAAAGCACCACCCATAGTGGGAATCGAACCCACAACCCTTAGCACGGAATGTTAAGTACTCACGCCTTAACACTCAAGGCCACCGGGCCTCCGATTGTAAAATAAAATACTAAAAAAATAAAGTTAAATTTATGATTTTGCAACATATTATTCTTGTGGTCACTTGCTATTAACTTTGTGAAATTACACCCATGCATGTATATGAAAAGAACTGCAGACAGTAATTGCGGTAAGTTTGGTATAAAAACAAAACAAAAAAACACCTTAGCCTTAGGCTACAACAAACTTTGATAAAGATAATGTTCAATGAGTAAGTAACTTATTTTGTGTTTTGAGAAATTGAGATAATCCTTTTCCAAAGTTTTATCTGAGGCTACATTTTTTTTAATGCAGTCCAGTAGCATCAAATTTAGGCAAATAGCTTTTTTTTATTGGTAGTCAGAAGGCCCATAGCAAACTTACAGGTTATAATTTATTATTTATTAACCTCTCAGTGGTCTTATTTTATCATTTATTATTGTATTAATAGTTTTTCAGTGTTGCAACACCTCTAAACTACCGATATCCATCATATTTTACAATATTCGATTACTTCGAGTCGCGGTTTAGTAAAATACCTTAAATACCCGGGTATTTATGAAATTGGGTATTTACCCTTAAGTATAAATACCCGGGTATTTCACATCACTGATTGTCAATGCCATTATTATTATTATTATTTTTTTTTTTTTCATTCATATAAAATGGAAAAAATTATTAAAATTAATAAAATAAAAATATTTTTCCTTTTTGCTTGGTGGCACCAACATAACTAAATTTATCTAAATAAGACTTCTACAAGTAAAACATCTAAATAAAATTACAAATGCTTCATTCAACTAATAAAATAAAAAAAATATTATGTTATTGCACTAGTATGAATTGTATTTTTTCAAATAATAGAACAACATAGAATTGGTACATTTGAATAACTTTTTTTAAGTAATCATTCTTTTGTTTTTTAGGATGTATGATGGTTGGCGGTTTGGTTGAAGATTCTTTTTATTTTTAAATCATAGATTATTTATTATAGATTAATGGTACTTATATACAGGTAGGACATCACAGCTTTATAACATATTAATTTTGACAGACTAAGCTTATTAAAATATTGCTATTAAAAATATTACTGAGTAAGATAAAACAAAAAATGGTTAATTTATAATCAGTAATAAGGGTGGCATATTACATTTTAATGAAGAATTAAAAATGTATCTATGGAGGAAGAAGAGAGAGCGCCCCATTAACCATGAATCTAAGGGTGAAAACATAGTGGTGTGGCTACGGTAGAGGGTAGCCAAGAGGGTTATATAATAACTATTACAGTTATTTAGGCTATTTTTTATCATTTAAACAGTTTTTGTAGGTAAAAACATATTTTACCTAAGTGTGATAAGTAGCTTCTTGTCACATTCAGTCGGCTGTTTTAGAAAATTAGTACATTTCACCTTTATATAAGGAGTGATTAGGTTCAATATGTAGTCAAAAGTACTGTAATCCATCCCAGTGTATGTCTTCACCCTAATTCATACTGATATTGGTAAGCATAGTGATGGTAGAAAGGGAGGAGTACAAAGGAGGTAGGATAGGCACAACTGGATCATGAAAAAATCAGTGGTTTTTATCTATAACGAGGAAAGACTGTAGGTGAAGTGGGCGTAAGAACCGAAAAGATACTCGCCCTAAAACCCGATCCTAATCCTGTAGGTGAAGTGGGTACAGAGAAAGATAGTGGGGTTCAGACTGACCCTGTGTGGAGAAACAATGTCATGGAACGGGAGGCTCTTGACCAACTAGGGAGTCAAGAGGGAAAATAATTTAAAGAGAGCAGTGACAATCTGGTAGTACACAAATAATGAGGATGATGGGGGAGTTGTATCCCTTAAACATTTGTCATTGATTGGGATTAATATATATATGTATATAGATTTTGATGAATTTTTTCTTTTGCAAAGTATGGTATTACATAACTAGAGTATTTCTTTTTTAATATTCTACTAAACCCCTAGCCATCATACTACGTCTCAGAAGTCGACAGTCAACAACCAACCACTTCACTTCTTTTTTCTTTTCATTTTTTTTTTTTAAGATTCGATGTTGGAGAAATAGTACGACAATATAGAGTTCCAATTTCTTTGAATGAAACTGCTGTTGAATTAGAAAAAAGGCTTTCAATGCATGGTTCCAATTTGTTAATGGAATGTGTTAGGGATTTTCCGAAGTGTATTCAGATGGCAGTTCCTCAGCCCAGAACTGGAATAACCTATGGTATGTATATGTACTCATAAAACGTCAAATTTTTATGCTTATTTCATTTCATACTATTAATTTTTTTTTTAATATTGAACACTTGAAATTTATCGGTACCTGTAAACTTTATTTTAAAGTATTCTTACTGTCTAAATTAATGTTACCATGAATTATATTTAAGAATTTGCAGTTCTCTATTCAGCATAGTTCATTTAATTTGAACGTACTATAAATAATTTCAAGGCCATTAATTAGGAGTTTAAACTTGCAGTGGATCTAGCTTAATGAGCAATCACGTTCACTTGCTGAATGGTTTGAAATGTTCATTTCAATTCAAAAATAATTGTTAAACAACAGAAACATTTATTTTTAAGAAAATCATAAAACTGAAATCATTAGTGCAATTAAAAAAATAATATAAGTAAAATTATTAATTATTCTGTCATTTTTATGTATTTTATGAAATAACAAAAAACTGTTTTCAAATCATGGTAAGTGGAAAGCAACAATTCACAAGCGTGTATAATCATATTTTCATTCAAAACCATTGTTAATAAGATTACATGGAACTCAGTGTTTTCTCCCATTTAATTAGTTTTGATAATGCAAACTAAAATATCCAAAAAAATAAGACGATTGGGGCAGTGCCCAATATGGATATGGTATTGCTATGTTCTAAAATTGATTTTTGTAGGTCCTCTTCTGCAATTGTTGCAATTAAAATTAATTATATTTTTTAACAATAATCAGAAACATTATAGAATAATATTAAGGTGAATTTACAATTTATTAAGTTGTAGTTGGGAATAGTTTAGTACTTACACATTGTTTTTTACTAAATAATATAATTCTATTTATTATTTCAAATTCATATCTAGATGTAAGCAGAATTAGCAAAATGATAAATTGAGATGATTAAATGAGATATTTAATTGTTGAGCTTATTACTGACACATGTTGTCAACTCAAATAAGATTACCTACAGGAGTGCTAAAATCAGACTTATTTGCTAAGAACTTCTTTTCTTCCATTTGGCCGTACTAACATTTTCTTTACAGACTTTATTATTATTATCACTGTGTGTTTCCTCCTTTTCTGGGGGATTCAATTTACTTCAGGGGATTTGTATCCAACGAAAATAAATAATTATGTAAGTACATGCACATTCATATGCTGGATATTTAAGAAGTATCAGTCTATCACCATCCAGCAGTACAGCGAGCTGTTTCTAGTTCACTTTTGGTGGCCAGGCCACACTCTCATGACTGCACTATGCATGTATCCAGTCCATTGCATGCGTTATTGTATGTTTCTTGTCTACTGCCTGACAGGAGCGGGAAAAGGATCACTCTCCTCCCAGCCCGTCAGTGCTTGATTGTATACGTCTTAAATATCCATTATCTTAAGGGTGTCATAACATCAGAGCACCACTTACACTGTTTCCATTGTCAAGGTCTGACAAATTATTCCCTCTGGGGCAGACCTCACTCCAGATTTTTGCAAGCCTAGAAACGACTTTTGTTTCACCACCAGGTGCCAGATGTATTTCCCAGGGAAGGTGATTCTGGGGTGTGTACTGTATATGACTTTGTGTCAGTGTAATTGTTTAGTGTACTCTGGGTGTTGTGTGTGCAGTGTACTGTTCCTCTAGAAGGGAGGGTCGTATAACCCCAAGAAACTGTGCACTAAATAAAAAATAATAATACTTATTTTTATTATTGCTGCACAACATCAAATGTCAGTGGCAATTATGGAGATTTATATGTAAATGTATTTTTTTAACAAAATAAGGAATGGAAAAGAATAAATTATAATAGTTATACATAAAGAAAATAAATATAATTTTGAAAAAAAGTAGTAATACAAAATAAATTTAAATAAATGAGACAATTTCTAATAGAAGACATTAGCTGCACTTCTGTTATATATAAATAAAATGTGTGATACATATGTGTAAAACAGTGATAACTTGTAGATGATTATCTACATGGGTAAATAGCCTATCCCAAAATCTGTGTTATGTATAAGTGTGCATTAAAATTCAACTGACTATAAGTCTAGTGTATGAGCGTTCAAGTAAGGCTAGTTATTGGTCAGAAGTATTGAAAAGACATTGAGCATGTAGTTAGCAGTTCATTGCACTGTCTTCGCTTTAGTACTTTTTGTTTGGTCATTAGGTGTCTATGAGTAAGTGTGGCCAAACATATATTAAGATATATGCTTGAAATAATTTTATAATAATTTTTAACTAATTTTTACTTCTTTTCAGCACCAAAGGTACATCATTTATTATCTCAAATTGACTGGAGCACAACAAGTGCTCAAAGTTTGCTTAATATGCACCGAGCCTTGTCACATTTGTATCCTTTAAAAACGAGTTGGCATGGTCAGACAGTGAAACTACGAAGCCTTTCCCTTGATCCTGAATCAAAATTACACCTGAAGCAAACTCCAGTGAAATCAAAAAACTCTCATAAAAGCGCATTGGATTTTTTGAATAGTTCAGCAGAAGAAGATAAAGAATATAATGACATCATTAATACTTCTGATGGTGCAGGAAAATGTTCTTTTGATAAAAGTAGTAAAATTATAAAAATTGTTTGTGCTGATGGACAACAAGTTATTGTAAATAAATTACAAGTAGCCAATAAAGTCATGACTGGCTTAGATTTTTACAATGGATTCATGACAAAAAGAAAACAAGACGAATGGATTTTTACTAAACTTGTTTGTAGATAAACTGTCTGTAATTAAGAAGCCTTTCTGTAATACATGTTTTGTAATTTATTTCTTAGGATTTCAAATACATACCTCAAAGATTTATTTACTACCTATTTATTTTAAAGAATCTTATGTTTTCATTGTTACTCTATTATTAGTAACAGTGAAATGATATAATCAGAAATATCCTTGGAAGATTGCAGAACTGTACTAATCAAATATGATAGCCATGTTTGATATTATGTACGTTCTTCGTGTTATATAGGGTTTGTCTATATAGGACAAACCCCAGTTCTAATATAAGCAACACTTCTACATGTGCTTTAGAAAACATGGTTAACTCTAGATTTTTATTGGGGCGTTTCATGTGCAGTATGATAGTATCTACGCCTGACAGATATAAAGGTTCTCTTGTTGATTATGAAACTAATTAATATAAATAATTAAAATTAAGATAATGAAGTCAATTAGGAAAAAAGATTTTCTTCTGGCATCACCATTCTTATTCCTGATGTTGACAAGAAATAAGGCGGTTTGTACTTCATGACAGCTAACATCTCACTATGCTTTAAAAATATTCTTGATAAGGAAACTGAACTTCACATTGTTACCACTAGGAATTAGACAAGGATTTAATAAATGCAACTATAAAATTAAATTTTATTAAAGAACTAGCTGACCCTGCGAACTTTGTACCACCTAACAGTCGATTCTTTAATTTTTTTTTTAATACTTATTCTGCTATTCGGGACACCAAGTCAGCTAGTAACATAAAAAAAAGAAGAAAGTTAATAATTCAACAATAACATTAAGTCAGAAAATAAAAATTACAAAACACTTAAAATTCTTTTAATAGTCACTAAAAAATCACAATGAAAATTACAATTTCAGATTTCTTATTATGATATCTACTTAATATATTTCATTTTATTTGTACTTGTTCTAAATTAAGTTTCATTTTTATTGCAGTACTTTATGGTACATGATATTTTTTTTTTTGATTTCCTGGCGCGTAAACAACAGAGCACATGGTTTTCCAACATGGGGACAGACAACATACAATTGACCATGCGAGAAACATGGGCTTTTTAGATTAATACCACAAAACTTAATGACTGCTCCTGGGATTTGTTTATAGGCAAACTGAGTTCATAGGTCCAATAGCAACACAGTTGTTCGCACTGTAATCAATTGACATATTGTAACAGAATGCAGCTCGATTCAAACTTGTACCATTATTAGTCGAATGTCGCGCTTCACGGGTCTGTCTTAACCAAATTCTTTCATGTTCATTGCAATCTTCACCTTCCTCTGCAGTACGATTAGATTGATAATTAATTTGATTCGTTGCATTTCGGGTTCTTCTGCCTAAATTTGTCCGCCGCCTAATAGGAGGCATATTTAGTAAGTCACAAACACACAAAACTTTTGTAATTTTATAGAAATTTGTGGCTTTTAGATTTAGTAATATATAGATGCACAGCAAAGAGTCGTTTACATTTCAAGTGACATTTTAACACAGACAATTTACATTTAACCATAGACAATTTGTTTTTGATTAATATTACCATTAATATTTATACGATACTAACGTCACTTAATTGTTTTGCCTTCCCGGAACCCCTCCACTAACACTTAAACTTTATGGTATGGTATTAAAGTTCAAATTGACTTTTAAGTATTTTTATGATTTTTTTTAGGTATGTTTCTATTGAAAAATGAATTTGTGTTTACGAAGTAAGAAAGACCCGAAAAATGTTGTTTTTAGATTTTTTTTAAATTTTTCTCTCCATAAGAACCATCCCCGCTCTCGAGGAATATTATAAATAAAGAATTAGTGAAATCCGTTAAGCTGCTCTCGAGATTTGCGCTTAGTAACACATTTAGCGATTCATTTTTATATTATAGATAATAAAAACCTGGCTAAATTTCACTGTTCACTATGAGAAAATACACTCATCTAACATCAGCAGAACTACATTTTCCAAAGGAAAGAAGCTTTTGAGGTAGCACTCTGGAAAGAATTTTTGAAAAAAATTTCAAATCTTCAATGATCCTACATAAAAGATAAGGGGTTTTAAGTATGTGTTCTATAACACAAAATAAACAAAAAAGTTCATATTAGCATATATCTCAAACTCATTTATCAAACAGTTATCAAAGATTAAAGAGTTATTATTTATTAACTACATTAAGACTGACTGTACAAACTTAAATTTGTTTAATACTAAATGTGAGGTTTTAATCAACTGAAAAACAAATGAACACAGTCCTGCAATGAAATAATTGTTTTCATGAATTCGTCATATTCTTGTGTATTTTGGTGTGCTGAATTTGAAAATTATATCCATTTCTCTCCTTCACGTAGGTTTTTTTTTCAAAAAGCACCATGTAATCGAGCTAGTTAGTTATTTTTCCTTACATTCTCTAAAAGGCTGTGAGAACATGTACATAACTTTGTAAAGAGCTCTCCAATTTGCTTTGTCTGTTAGTCAGTGTTACAAAAAATTATAAATATTAAAGAACATGTCTTATGGGAAAGCAAGGAGGGGCCACCAAATACCCCCTGTTTCTTGTGCGAGTGGGACAGTCGAAACAAAACCCAGTACTGGATAATAAGGTAGTGGACGAGAAATTCACATCAAACTTGTAACAGCTCTCTCTAAAGAAGGGGATTGTTTCAAATATTTGCATGACAAATTCCCAGCATTGTCTTAGACAAAAATAAAAGAGGGAATATTGACATTGAAGGGAGTAGTAAGTTCCTTGTCAATAATAAAGAACCCAATTTTAATGCAATCATCAAAGACATGCAAGAAAATGTTAAAGAATGGGGGGTCTCTGATGAGTCTCAAGTTGCACTTTCTTAACTCCCACTTGGACTACTTTCCAGAGAATCTAGGAACCAATCAATCAATATTTATTTGAACCAATACATATCGTATTTTTTACAAATGGTTAAGGAACAATTAACTAAATAAATTAATAATGAAACAACTATAAAAAAAAATCAATAAAATAAAATAAAACAGAACATTTCGAGTTAGTAAGTGGTGGCATAAATTATTGCTTCAGTCGTGTTGCAATCTTCTCTCCAAGTTGGTAGTAGCTGGCTCCTTCTATTGTTGGGAGTTTCTCATAGTGCCTTTGGGTGAGTTTTTCAATATGCTCTGCCGAGTGGACAACCCTGAGCTCTCTGTGGATTTGTGTGTTTTGTATAAAGGGAGGTGCATTTAAAATAATTTGTAGAATTTTATTTTGAAATGCCTGAAGTCTTTGTCTGTTAGTGTTACTGGTACTGTACCAAACTGGGCAAGTGTAGGTTAGTAATGGTAGTAATAGAGTTTTGTACAATAGAACTGCTCATTAGTGTCTAAGAGGTGTTTTCTTATTTAAAAGTGGGTATTGTAGTCTAAGTAGGTGCCACCATAAATAATGAAAAAAAAAGGAGTCTTAGACGCATGTGAGCCAATTTTAAAATGTGAAGTCTCCAGGTCCCTCTAGTGTCGAAGTGAACGCCAAGATAGGCCACACTTTGGTCCATAGGAGTCCAAGGAACTCGGGTCTGTCCAATCATCAAGCAAGGAGAAGTCCAGTCATCGAAGTGCCTCAGTGCGAATATCTTTGCTTAAGTCTTGTTGGATTGAGACTGAGTTTCCACCTTTCGACCTACGAAATCTAGGAACCCTAGGGAGGAATATGGTGAGCGTTTCCACCAAGTAGTGACTGTGATGGAGAGTAGATACCAAGGACGCAACACCACTGGTATGATTGTTCCGGGAAACTGAAGTTTTTGAGGTATAAAAGAAATAGCCAGAAAAGAAGCTTTTAAAAGCAGCGAAGACGCTACAGCACGACAGTGAAGTTACATTACACTTCTCACTCTTCTTATAATTTCTACATTTCACTATTAGAATGTATTTGTTCCAGGGCCGTCACATCTCAGAGCCAGATCACGGGCCCCCACTTCTCAGAGCCAGACTGAAATTTCTTGTACTTCGCTATAGGACTTTGGACATTTTAAAATTATTTTCATCTTGAGTTTTGAGCGAAATGAGAATGAAAGCCGACAATTGGCGCAGCAAAGGTCACTTTCGGTACTTGTAGGTTTATTACGACTCCTAATAAAATATACTATTCTGGGACTGCACTTGTTTTGTCGTTTATGTACATTAAAAAAATATAGATCCAATTCAAATAAATATAGGCTACGCCCGTCTATATTTCTAAACCCTATTCTTTTTACACGCTCATAAGCTATACATTTTTTTCCAATTAGCGAGGGCCGGCTCGGGCCTGGACCAACCATTGAGATAGTAGATAGCTAATTCAATGGGGCAGGGCCGCCACATGGGGGGGACTGCCGGGTACTGGTGTCCCGGGCCCGGGCGCCGCACACTGGTCAAAAAGCGCTCAAAACTTGATTTTTTGAAGTATTTCCTCCGAACCCATTTGCCTTAAATATATGTTAAATACCTCGTGAGAGTGCCATTTCTTGAGTTTTAGGCCCCCACCGTTGATAGCAGGACGATGGTTAATCATTGAATTACAAGAAACGAAGAAAAGTTCCCAAATCCTCAGGTACCAAAATCGTTCCTTTAACTTTACTTTTTCAGACCGATAAGGTTGACGCACGTTTTTCTTGTTTTAATGGGGTGTTCGAAGGGCAAAAAAAATATTTTTGTATTTTTCGACGGGAATAGTCCCCTTCTTGGACGGGGATAGTGAAAAGGTAAAAAATTACACGTATCAAATTTCGTTTTGTCATATAGCTTTTGCGTCTCTACAATTTCGGGCTTAAATATTCTGTGGACATGTATAGAAAGAGCCCAGACTGAAATTAGCTCCATAAACCTGCCTACTTCGATTCTAGAGGTGAACGAACTCGGTAAGACTGACGCGCGTTATCCGTATGTAAACATTGGAATGAAATCGAAGATGGATTTTTTTAGCTGTACTCAAGTCAGTGTTGACTGCTAAAAATGTCTGAAGTGGTCTGAGTGAAAAATCGTGTCCTAGTTTAAATATTGTAATTTCAGGTTTATAAATCAACAATATCAAATGTTATTGAATTTTGGGCGGTTTTTGACCCAAGCCGTGCCTCGTTAATTGGAAAAAAAATGGGGTTTAGAATTATAGACGGGCGAAGCCTATATTTATTTGACTTAAATCTATATTTTTTTAATGTACATAAGAGACAAAACAAGTGCAGTACCAGAATTGTATATTAGACCTGGGCACTACTAGAACAATTTATTTCTCAAATAAATAAAATGGTTATTCATGAAATAATTATTTCCGGAATAATGGAAATTCTTTAAATGTTATTTCATAGTTAAATAAAAAAATAGTCATCAGATAACTGGATGTATTTATTCCTTGAATAATTATTTGAAAATTTGATCATTCTTTGAAATAAATCAACGTATTTCTAGAAGCTTTATTTCTGAAATAACTATTTGATCATTGATATTTCAGTATTTTTTATTTATGAAATAAATTATTTCACAGAGAAGCAAAATAATTATTTCCGAAATAACTTCATAATGAAATAACGTCTGTACTGGATGAGAATAATTGGAATGGTTAATACTACCCTAGGGGGCGAGGTTAGCTCAGTGGTAGAGCACTGGAGTAGTACCCGGCAGCCCCCCCCTATGGCGGTCCTGATTTGTTCAAAACATAATTTTCACCTTATATACCTATGTATTCACATATTTTGAAAAAATGTAAGTTTTTAAAAACACTTTTAAATCAGTTTCAATAAATCCACATTGACACGTATGATGTGTTTTTGATGACCTTTCCTTGCGTTTTGTGTAAACTCCTTACGTGATGTAGAAACATGGATGTCATGTTCGTGTTTAGCACACCAAAAAAACATATAGTCCAGCCTCAGAACTCAAGAAAATTTGTTAAAAGTGAAAAAATGCAGGCCTGTGTAATCAATTTGTGTGCTCATCTATTTGTCTTAGTGGGAATGAATCATAGGTGGCTCAAGACAAACATTTCTGGTTGGGGGCTAATTTTCAATGGGCTTACTGCCGGGCCTGGGGGGGGGGGGGGGTAGAATCAAATTTTTATAACCAGGCAGCTGAAAATCATTAAGGAGGTATTGATAAACTAAGAATATGCATTAATTAGAATTTATTATTGTTA
The DNA here is from genome assembly GCA_946811695.1 of Gonocerus acuteangulatus. Taxonomy (NCBI): domain Eukaryota; kingdom Metazoa; phylum Arthropoda; class Insecta; order Hemiptera; family Coreidae; genus Gonocerus; species Gonocerus acuteangulatus. Next base: position 78,678,873 of record OX328123.1, read on the forward strand.
ATTTGTCTAACTTAACCGAAAAAGGTTGTGAATTTTCATTCTGGGGGGTTAAGCCCCCCCCCTTAGCCGCCACTGGAGTGAATACTGTCACACAGTTGAATTATCATGGTAGACACCATAAATTTATCCACTTTTGCAGAACAAACAGACATGCTTTTAACTTATGGCGAGTTTCATAAAAATCATACTGCTGTTGTTCGAAGATATCTCGAAAAATTTCCTAACCGATGAATACCAAATCGTAAAGCATTTGAGGCCATTGAATGACGCCTTAGGGATAATGTCATGCTAAAACCTATACGAGTAAAGATTTCGTTGAACTGCCACGGGAGTATATAGGAAATAATTTCGGGTGGGGAGGGGGGACATTTGGGGTTATGAAATACTAACAATCTAGAACTTGGAATAGTTAGCCAACTAAAATACCGTTACATCCAAAACATATTATTTTTTTCTAAACTAAGTGATCTTCTTTAATTTATTTTTAAGTTTTTTATGACGCATTTTTAAATTTTAAATCAAAATTTCTGGGGGGGCCGCAGCCCCCCCGTATATACGCCCTTGCGAACTGCAAATGAAGAAAGAAAAACTCGATGGTGTTCAGTTACTATCTCCTACTGCTAGCAACAGAAGATTGTCACGTAATCACGGCAACAATTGTAGCCTAACTTCCTGAACTGCATGTTGGTTGTTATTGAATTATCCTTTATAAGAAACGGGATTCTTAATTTTCGAAATAGCTACACTTGAGCTGAACAAAACCCTCATACGATTGCTGTCTTGCACCTTGGGAAGGGGATTTTCCTTAAACCCAAAATTTTTAATTGTTATTCAATGCAAATGTCATGTAACATTGGAAACAAATTAAAAGTATTTTATCTGTAAAACAGTGGAGTAAACGTAAGATGTGAATATTGCTAGCTTTGATTTTTTTTTTCGATTTTCAGAAGGCGTTATGGCCCTTCTTCCCCCCCCTCCCCCCCCCCCCCCCCCCCAAAAAAAAAATAAATGTATCAGGCTTGCTCTCCCCCTCCCCCAAAAAATCTGTTATTGAAAGAAAGTTTAACAGTTTTTAAAGGTGAAATAAATAAAGTACAGACGTTCTTTAACGGGCCAATGTCCTCAATCGTGTTATTCGCGCAGCTTCTGGCGGGGGGGGGGGGGGTGGCTGTAAAGCTAGTATATGGAACGTCGGAAATAAGATAAGATCACTCTTCATAGGGGTCTAAGGTTTCTGGTTTTCATACCTTCGGGAATATTTATTAATACCTTTGTGCCTATGATGTTTTAATCATCATTAGTGGTTACTTAGATAAGACGACTTAAGGACTAATGTAATCTAATTAGAAGCCTTGAGTTGTCTGCTATTTAGGAGATTTAACTTTGTGATTGATAAGATATCACTAAGCCCCCCCCCTTCCCAGGCAACTAAGTTTACTAAACGGCGGGGAACTCCAGGCTGGGCCGATCGATCGCGGGCCAGTTCAGATTAAAGAAAATGGCAGTGGAATGCCAGGCTACATATAAAGTTCTTGTTTTAGGTGATTCAAATGTTGGCAAAACCTGTATAGTTCATAGGTATTGTGATGAAACCTATTATGACACATACATATCAACAATAGGTGAGTCATGGAATGTATTACTCATATTTCCCCGTTTTATATATTTGTTTTGCCATTTTCCTGAATATGTGATTATTGTTTTCAATTGAGCATTTTAAATTTATTTGACTTAAAATTCAAATTCTACCCTATAAATGAAACTGTTTCAATTTCTGTATCACCCTTTACACTTTTTTATTAATAAAGTGTTTTAAAATTGAATCAGATTTCACTTTGGTTTTTATTTTACTTATTAAAACTCACTGTTATTTTATTAAACTCATTGAAGAATTGTCACAATGTTTTCATTGTCCTCTGGGTTTTTTCTTTATTTTAGTTTAATCATACTTCAGCTATAAAATCAATGGAATAGTTTACTATGGTTTCATGGATCCGTGCAATAATTTAGTACATTTTATTAACTTTTTGAGTACCAATTGCATACTTGTTATATTTGATAAATAAATGAATACTATTAATAAATGAGAAAACGTTAATACTAATTTATTCTCCAATTCTCATTTAAATTACTTAATGTATATTTTTGTTGGTAGCAAAAAATAAAAATAGAATAAAAAATGTAGTTTTAACAAACAAATAAATTAATTTGTTACGGTTAATAATATACTGCCTTCTGCATACACTGCAGGATATAGTTGAAAATCAATCCTTTTCTTATACTTATCCAAACAGGAAATGTTTTTAGTATTAAGTACCTATTGTAATGAAAAGAAAGAATTGCTGGCATGTTGTAATAATTCAAGTACCTATATAGTAAGTTTAATTGTATTTTTCATGCCATTAAATGTAATAGATTTACTTTTTCGTGTGTTTATAGTGATTTATTGATGTATAAATTATATTTCCAAACAATTCCTAGGGGCTTGAATGATTATAACACTGGAAAAGTGAGTTGCGAACTCGGATCTAACATTTGACAGAGGGTTGTTATCTTTCAATGATGGACTCAGAAAGAGGCCCCTGTTTGGCTCTAAATGTTTTTATAGAAAGACTAGCAATCAATAGGTGTATAATAAAGAAAACAATTAATGCAGGAAGTTCTAATTATTTCTTGCACTTAAATCGATCATGTTGTCTGACCAAAGAAATTGTGCAACCTCCATTGGCAGCTTTAGAGCTCTCTCAGTTGCCATGCTTGTTGTCAAGGCAATAGCTCTTTCTAAGGACTAACTCAATTGGTAGTTGTTGAACCTTCCCTTTTCGGGAAAACCCATTAATGGCTTCAGCCCATCATGAGAATAGAAAGTTCCAATCCAAAATGTTCATGCTCCAAGGCCATTAGTCATTTAAATTTGTGAAGGAGCAATTATGGAAAAATAGGAATAAATCCTTGTTTGTGTTGTTAAACTTTTAAAATATTTATTTCTTATTCAATCTCTATACGTATAGAAAATGTCATACATCAAAAGAAGAGACCTTTAAATTATTTATTTTTTCAAATTATAAATGAATTTTGCTTTCCAACAGTTCCGAACAGAAAAAAATACCCATTAGCCTAGGGGTTGTGCTTGCTACTCTCATGTAAAAGTTCCAAGATCGTAGCTCACACTACAACGTTATATTTTATTTAACTTTTTAAAATTAAGTATTTAACCAAAACTTTTTTAAAATTAAATATATAACTTTTTTTTAATTAATAAAAAAGAAAAGAAAAAAAAATCTGAATCGCAGGAACTGCATCATCTCAGCTTGGTTCCATTTTTATCCCCCCCCTATATACACCTATATATATTGTATTTTGTATTGATTTATAGAGCTTCGCTTTAGAATGAGAGCTGGATTGTGTAATTTCCTCTTTTGTGTCTCTGACGCCTTAATATAGCTTTCATTCGAGATGTTCGAGTAGATGTTGACAATTTTCTCGAAATATATAAAAAAAAATAAATTTATTTCTATTCTAAGCTTTTCAAATGACACGAGGTATTAACAGAACCACGCTAAGATGATGCAGTTCCTGCGAGTCGGACTTTTAGACATGTTGGGTACTTAAGTAGTGCATGAGCACCAAGTAGCCAATGCTTATTTCATCTTACAGAAGATAATAAGATCATTTGTTTAAATTTTTTAGGCAATATAACCTCTAATTAGTTATTTGATCATGCTTTTAATAGGGATTACACCAAAACACTCTATGTTTTAAGGTATTCCATGACACTTGTAGCTTTGATTATTGAATTCAGAGTGTTTTGTATTTAAACTACTCCGGCAGTACATTGTTTGCCAAGGGAGGAAATAAAGGGATACAAGGATTGAAGACAAACCTGCATTGTGTGGGCAATTGGTAGAAAGGTGAAGGGGATTGAAGGATAGCTTTGGCATACAGTAGAGCAGTAGGCGTTTGATCATTTTGATCAAGGAGAGTTGTAACTTGGAGAGATGGTAAACCTTGAAGTGACCTGTGAATAGTGACAGCCTTGGTTGATGTCAGGTCGGTAAGAAGTAATCGAACTGCCAATGAGCAACGTGTGTTGTAAAAAAAAAAATTAAAATTGGTCCATTGAAAGATGGGGTTTACTCTGGAAAAAAAATTAATAATTGAGTCAGCTGTTCAATACGAAAGACCAAAACTATTCATGTTTATTTTCAATTTGTATAGGCTATTTTAAGCAAATTACTCAGGAATGTAGTGTAAACTACCACCTCTCTGACGAATGTGCTTTGTAATACAGCCCTTGTTTGCTCTTGGATGTGTTGGCAATTAAGCCGAAAGGGCTTCATCTATAAATAAAATTAAAAAAAAATGAAGTCTCTGTAAGTCATTACTTGTGTTGAACAGTGATCGTTGAAGGTACCGAATCTTAGCCTCTTTTGATAATAAAATTGTCTCCCTGGTTCTAACGCCAAGTGAATTCAATGCACAATAATTGAAAATGAAAAAACAAATGATATTTTCTGTTCTGAGATAAACATGACAGTATGCGTTCCTTGCGAAGCTTTGAATGAATTGCCTGCTATATTGTGATATGAAGCCCACTAATTGCGTAATTGACTACTCACTCACTTGAGTGTAAAACAGGAGGATCTTGGCCCTATAATCATCCTGGAGAGTTAATTTTACTACAAAATAAATATTTGAGAAATAATTATTGATTAACTTCTAAGATTGTAAATTTGTCAATTTTATTTATTAACACTATTTTTTTTTTTTTTTTTTTTTTTCAGGAATAGATTTCAAGCAAAAAATCATTTCTTTGGATGGCACACCAATTAAAATGCAAATTTGGTAATTCATTGATTTTCTTTATTTGGTATTAATTACTGCATTGGTCTTAGTAATCACTGTTTAAATGTCACTTTAAACTTAGATATTCTTCTTCTTTAGAGTAATCACTTGTTTCTCAGGAATATAAGGAATATAGTGCTAGTTTATATGGGCACTAGCATCCTCAATGCTACAAATAAATTCAATAGAAAGCAATTTATATGCCCCCTGATTATAGTCAGATTTGATCTTAGCTTATTTCTATGAAATACCTTGACTTTCTGAGTTTTATATAGACTTTTTTTTTTAAATTCTCTCTGTCAAACCAACCTTATCTTTCCAATCAGATGGATTATTTATTTTACAACATGAGATCAATTTCTTTAGCAGTCTCTCTGCCTTTAATAGAAGAAAATCTGTAGATCCTCATTTGCTCTTGCTAAAGAATGTTGAGTACAATTGATTGAAAATGTGTATCCATTTAAAATGTGTATTCTTTAAAATTGTGGTTTCCCTAACCATATTGTAATATTAAGAATGGAATATCAATTGCTATGAAGTCAGCATTGATACTTTTTGAAGGCCATTGAATCACAAAAAATAAATGCATAAGGGAGGCCTGATTGAAATGAGTGTTAAGGTATGAGCACTCCATGTCTAGGGTTGTGGGTTCGATTCCCATTAGTGGAAGTGTCATTTCTTTAGAAAAAAAGAAATACATCATGTATATTTTGTTTAGAGAAAAGTGATAACCTGTCCCAAAAAATCTGTGGCATTAGTGAAAGCAAAATAATATAAAAGAATACTTATGTATTCATTTACTTTTGAAATCTGTATAGAAAATCAAATTTTCTTTTTATTAAAAGAAGATACTTAAAAGAGTTTAAGAAGGTCTTTATTAGAAAATGAGGTTGGACTTCATTAACGTGTATAGTTAAATGTTTATGCAACTTCATTTTAGTGTGTGATATGGTAATACATTTTGATTCTTGGTCTCCGTATTCAATTTTTTATTCTTTTCTTGTCTCACTTTCAATTTCTAAAAATAAATGATTAAATTTATTTGTTATAATTCAAACAGGGACACAGCAGGACAAGAACGGTTTAGAACTCTCACAACGGCATACTATAGAGGTGCTATGGGAATACTGCTGATGTACGATGTAACAAACCAAGAGTCTTTCAATAATCTAACCTACTGGCTCAAAAACATAGAAGAGGTATGTATGATGTAAACTACGTTACCTATTGTTTGTTCACAAAATTGATTAACAGGAAGGCTTTTACCAATTCTCTATAAATTACATGAGAATGTTTATAGAAATGTGAGAGGAGAAAATTCTACTACCAGTCCAAACTAGAGATGGATGATTCTCGAATATGAATCGATCTTTTGAATTGAAATGAAAAGATCAATCCACAAATAAAATCGGCGAGTTCTGATCAATTCAAAAGATCGATCTTCTTGGCTCAGAAGATTGATCTTCGATATGGATCGATTTCAGGATTACTTTTCAATTACCTATGAAATTCATATTTAATTTCAATTCTAATCGATTCTCATTCCAGAATCACCCATCACTAATCTTAATAAGTCTATTTGAATACTTGATAATATGAAAAACATATCTGTAACCTGAAATTAGAAAAATTTAAGACCAGTTTGCATCAAACATTATACAGGATAAACTACTTTTGTTACATCATATTAAAATATATGGGTATTATTACATATATATATATATATATATATATATATATATATATATATATATATATATATGTTTATCAAATGAAAAGAAAAATAGTAATAATAATAGAGAAAAATGGTTAGACAGAGGTAGGTGTGGCTGCTAGGTGAAACCATTTTAAGATTTGTGAAACATTTTGGAGGTTATTTTGGTTACTGGTTGTGACATTAACGATAAACATTGTCAGCTATGTTAGGTGGGAAACTTGTCAGCTGGGGGCATATAATGCTGAGTGCATAATCGTCAAGTGGGTGCGTGCTCCGCTTTATACCACCAGCTGACAACTTTTCCACCCACATATAAGCAGCTGACAATTTTTTTCGTCAATCTTGTTACAATTACTACCAACTACCACAATTTCAGGAATCTTAATATAGTTTTTGACTATTTAACAGTGAAAGCATACTTGTAGTGATTAGGAATTCTGAATATATTGATTATAAATGGATATTTTTATTATTAATGTTAAAATATATTATGTATTTGTATTTGGGTAGGATGAAAAAATATATTATTTATTTGTATAAAATACTGTATTGATAATAAAAATTATTATATAATTTATTAATAATAATAATAGTTTACTAATAATACTTTGTAATAAAAAGAAAGTCAATTGTCTTCTGATTCTGACTCTTCACCTTCAGAATCATCACTTTCAATATCTGCAGTGATTGTGAGGTCATCCTTTTCTTGCTGTCTTTCATCTGAAAATACTAATTATTGTTATTTAACAAATGATTTAACATTAATAACTCACAGAAAATAAATAATTTTAATACCTTCAGTGAATTGCTGATCTTGAACAATAATATCAACTAATGGAGGTAATTGTTCGCCATCAAAACATTTAGAGGTATACATATTATCTTCAATTTTCCATCCGTAAACCAGAGGAGTTAAACTTGAAGCCTTCAAGTTGAAGGGACCTGTTTCTAGGCGGCCTACGCTGGGCAAAAATCCACTTTTAGGGCGACAAAATTATTTTTTTTTGTGTTTTTCAATATTTTTGAGGTCACTGAGATAGGGAAAAATATTTAAAAAAATCGTTGACCCATAGTTTTTAGTATATCCAACAAACAAATGTTTTAGACACACAAATTCTTTGACATAATAAATAAAAATTGGGAAAACATTTTGTAAATCTATGGAACATTTAAGTAGTACCTTTTTACATCTATTATTTACATAAACATAATACATATATTCATAAAAAATAATACATACGCTATAATTTGAAAATAAATAACAAAAATAGACTAACAACTTGAAGAAAAAAGTAATTGTACTGACTTGTTTTTTTTTTGTTTTTTTTTTTTTGTTTTTTTTTTGTTTTTTTTTTTGTTGTTTTTTTTTTTAATAATAACAAATATATACAATTATATTATGCACTAAAAACGAATTCTCCATCAATCATTGCTGATTCCATACTGCTACATCCTTCAGCATTTTCTTTTGACAAGTCAGTATCGTCTGCCTCATTTTCTAATGACAGTTCTTGAAGTGGATCATGTGTGTAACTACTTACATTGGCTAATTACATATACATCAGTAACATGAAATTTAAATAATCATGTATAGTTTCTGTTCAAAAAATGGAAAAGTAATTACAAGAACAAAACTGCAATAAAAACTGGAAAAATGTTCCCTTTCTTAGAGTCCGATTAATATTCCCTTCCGCGCCCGTTCATGATCCAAGAAAGTAAATATTTACATTTTACCTTAATCCTACTAATACTAGACAGTATTTAGTAAGTGATTTGTAAATTTTTTTTTTAATTTTGTCCACCTAAAATGTGATTTTCGCCCACTGTGCGCCGCGGATTCTTCAGCTTCTATCTGACTGCCTAAACTAAATTTAAATTTGCATTAAAAGGGGGAAGAAGGGGGAGCTGAAAGTCTCAAGACAGTAAAGTAGAAGCTTAAGGCTTATCGAAAAAAAATATTTGGAAGTGGAACTTTTTTTAAAACCTTACTCAAACTTGAGTAATCAACAAAATATGAACAATCTAGTAATAATTTCATTAATTTTTTTTTTCTTCGATATGCCTTTCTGTTATTATATATATATATATATATATATATATATATATATTATATATTTATAAAGAACATACCACTAGGTAATAAATCCATTGTGAAAAGAATTTTTAAAATTTGCACACAATTTTTAAAACACAACTTAAAAGGACCATAGTTGGAACAAGACTAAACCGAGGATGTGGAAGAGACTAGCAATGGTTGCATTCCTTATTGTTTTAAACAGGTTTGGGTTAAAATAGATAAAAAAATTGTTCGGTTTTTAATGAATAGAAGACTTGAGCACGTTTTGACACGTGAATTGACTTTCTACGACGACATCGCATTTTCGACTTTTGTCGCCGTAAAACAGTAATTTTGCCCAGTGTGCGGCCCTTGGAGATCGATTCAAAAGAAAGATATATCGTGTTAAAAAGATCGATCTTTTGAAAGATCGATTCAGATCCCCCATCTCTAGTCCAAACATAGTTTAAATATGTATAAAAAAAAACTCACTACTCACTTGTGGATATCATACTATTCACATTCAGAAAATAATACAATATTTTCAACGTTTCTTTTAATACTTATTTATTTAAATATCAGATAACTACTTTTAATAACAGATTCTTTTGAGATTTCTTATCCTTAGATTATCACCCTATTTTATCCAAAATTGATGTTGTTTTCTATTATTGAAAGATAAACCATCATTCATACTGAGAATCAAAGAGCGCTGGAATGTTTACTTTTAAAACTCAGCACTTTCAGAAAAAAAGGACTACAGGAAATCTACCATCTTGAATATTTGTGTAACATGATTGTAGGTACAATTTGTACCTAGTGAAATTTGAAAAGATTATCAGAGATAATCATCAGAGGATAAAAAAATTAATATTTTGTATTCTGAGGCGTAGAAATAAATTTTGATGTTTTGCTCGATAGTTACATTGATTAATTTAATATACTGTTGAAACTCTAAAACACTAAGAAAAACACTCCTGACATTGATAACCAAGTGGTTGTTGAGACATCAGGACTCTAAAACGAATAAATCAATTTTGCTAGGGCAAAATCTACATGGAAAGCAAGGTTCTTGACACTATAACGGTCGTAATGCAGAACAAAGTGCTCTATACTGAATAGTGACAGTCTGAGTTGAATCTGCAAACTATAGACAAATGTACGAGTATGCATAGATTTCCAGTCATATTTTACTCACAGGCCTAGTACAAACTAGAAAAACAACTTCTTTATCACTATTGCTGGATAGTAATGTTACTGTTAAGACACATTTAAATGGCTTAAAAATACAAAACTTTGGGGTCGGTTTTCTCTGGCTGAGATCATCCTATAGATATAGAAGTGATTCTTCAAACACCCCAGTGAAACATTTTTACAAACATAAACATTACACGAATGCAATATATCAATGCCAATTTTCTGAGAAAGATGTTAAACTTAAAAAAAAAGTATTGATTTCTATGCACAATGAAATGATTTTGGCATTTTCAGAATGCCTCTCCTGATGTTGTGAAGGTTTTGGCGGGTAATAAGTGTGATGCCACTTCTCAAAGAGTTGTGGATGAAGAAACAGGACAGAAGGTATTGTAAATCACTAGACGTTTAATCCTATTTCTTAACTATATCAAATATAGTGTTTGTGTTGGTGCTAGCTTCTGTATATCTGAAATCATTAAATATAAATTTCATCAATAATAATTTTCATTTAATGCTGATTAGATCACAAATATACACATGATATTAGTTTTATTTATCAGTTATTTTTCCTTTTAAATTTCCAAATTATATTATGAAATTGTGTGATAATCTCAGTTCTGAATATTCAGTTGGAAAGGTAATTAAATTTTACAACTTTTGTGAGATTCGGCAACATGCAGAATTTTTTATGAAGAGTTCAACTTTTAGAACAGTTATTCCAGTTTGTAAATGATACTTTTGAAAATTCGAAGTGTATTCGCCATAAAGGAAATTTAATGCTAGTTGTAATGTAACATTAAAAAATAATGTGAAAAAGCAGAGAAAATTGGAGATTTCCTACAAAAAACATATTTTTTTCTAAATAACCTTTAGAACGGCATATGCCTGGAACGAAAAAATATCCTCTCTTTCCTGCACTTTTGGGGTGGGAGGTTTATTACTCTAGAAAAAGTCATTAGTAGAGCCCGGAAGATAGGCATTTATTTTTGGTTAAAATAGGCAGGTTTGGTTTGAAATACTGAAAATAGGCAGTGTTGTAATTAAAATAGGCATTTATTAGGAGTGAAGGCAAAGAGGAATCTTACTCATTATTAATGAAAATATGTATTTTAAATTCTCATAAATTTCTTTATTATCAATTTATCACAGTCAGTGTACTTACTCTTACTTTCCATTCTTACAAGCAACAACAAGATGCTTTTTCAAAGTATCAACTCTCATAGACCTTCTAAGAAAAAATGTTTTCATCATGGAAAAACTTCCTCTGCATTATCTTATCATTTCGAAATCCGGAATACCAGGTAACTACACCATTGTCACAGCAAAAGGGGTGTGAGGAAGGAGACGTACTTCTCTCATCCTCTCTTTTCCTCCTATTCATTATGCCTGTGCATTCCTTCTACCAAGGAAGGCTCTGTTATTTACAGAGGGTCAATCCACGGAGTAGGAAAATAAGCTTTCGAATTAATATTTGTGACGGCAAAATGTAATTTAATTTGTGAAACCTTTTTTGTTTTCGACGAACTGAAATCCGAAATTCGTTATGTGCTTTTTAAAATGTTTAAATCGCAGAAAAAAATTGCAAAACGAGCAAAAAAGGCAAAAAAAAGGCTTTATATCTTAAAATAGCCAAAATAGGCAAAAAAGGCAAAATAAAAATTGTCTCTACACTTCCTAAATGCACGGAAACATATTTATTTCTATCTGATTCTTCAATATATCCATTCAGATAAAAAAGGCATTTTGCCTAACTTCCGGGCTCTAGTCATTAGTCACTAACAGCATTTTCCCTTTTTCCAAGTAATTAACAAACCATGTTATGTTGTAATCCCCAAAAAAACATAAATGTGAAATAGAGGCCAAGTTCCTGCCCCCACAAAGAAACACTCCCTTCCTCAAAAATATCCCCTCCTAAAACCCCCCAAAAACGCCTTACCATTCTACACTCCAAAAAAGTAGTATGAGTTGGTGTATTAATTCAACTAAAAATATTTGCCAATACAAAAGATGATATAAGAAAGAAATGTCCAAGTTCATTACTTGGAAGACCTCATAGTTACTTACTAAGAACAGTAAAGACACTTCAACTGACCTTTAAAAACAACAATACAAATACTTATATCCAGTTACTAAAATATCACTTTCCTCAACCAGGTATATTCTTAAACTTGGCAATGTTTAGTTTTTCTCTAAAGATAATTTCGGCACAAAAAAAAAACATTGCCAAATTTAAGAATATACCTGGTTGAGGAAAGTGATATTTTAGTAACTGGATATAAGTATTTTTATTGTTGTTTTTAAAGGTCAGTTGAAGTGTCTTTACTGTTCTTAGTAAGTAACTATGAGGTCTTCCAAGTAATGAACTTGGACATTTCTTTCTTATATCATCTTTTGTATTGGCAAATATTTTTGGTTGAATTAATACACCAACTCATACTACTTTTTTGGAGTGTAGAATAGTAAGGCGTTTTGGGGGGGTTTTAGGAGGGGATATTTTTGAGGAAGGGAGTGTTTCTTTGTGGGGGCAGGAACTTGGCCTCTATTTCACATTTATGTTTTTTTGGGGATCTCATTACTTTTTTCTAAGAATTAAATAGAATTTCGTTGCCGCATACCTACTGGCTTTTGTACTTCATATAAAACCAGGGTCTTTGGATTCTGCATAAGGTCCTCCTTACTGCTTGATATTTAATACCAATAATCAACCTACATACATCTAATCACTAGACTAGAAAAGTTAGAAGCTCTTTCAGATGACATTACTCTAGAGGACAAATTGATTGCTCTCTTAACTAAACTATTACACTGTAAAACACAGGAACCTTATCCCGAGGATAAAGATCAGAATAGGGAAAGTGCAGAAGGCCTTCAAGAAAAATATAAGAACAAAGACGATACATTTTGGGTTTGTGATCCTAAACTTTGTAATTTAGATGGCTCGACTTTGGAAAACTTAGTATCTGCTTTGAAGTATATTATGCACAGAACACCTACGACTTTATTTACTACATTTAAGAAAGAAGTCACAACTGTTTTTGTTAAGATGCGTCGAAATGTTTTTTAAAACATCGAATATAGGTTCTCTTTACCAAGACGATTCATTTGATACCCCACATGATGGGTTTCAGAAGAAATGATGGCATTTCGATGGAACAAAAAGTACAAAACGTCATAGGTAATATGGCACTCCCGTATCAAGACCTACCTGCGTGCCAAGTTTGGTAAAAATAGGCCAAACTGTGTGAATTTGTGTAAGGAACAAACATGCAGACAGACAGCTGATAAGGATTTTGACTAGCCTATGACACTACCCGGATAAAGACCGACATGTGTGTCAAATTTTGTCAAAATCGGTCAAACGTTGTGTATTTGTATAAGGAACAAACAGACAGACAGCTGACAGACAATTTAACCTAGCCTATGATTCTCCCCGTATCAAGACCCATCTGTGTCCCAAGTTTGGTCAAATTCGTTCAAACGGTACGTATTTGTAAGAGGAACAAACTTACAGACAGACAGCTGGTATACGATTTTTACCGAGCCTATATGCGTCTAATTGATTCTTGAAACATCAAATATAGGTTCTTCATACCGAGACAATTCATTTGATACCCCACATCATGGGTTTCGGACGGAATGATGGGTTTCCTAAGGAAGTACAAAACTTTTTTCCGACCCGGAAGCGGAGTCAAACATAACTTTTCGTGATTTTTCGATTTTTTTCCTTTAATAACGTCATCATAATCTTCATGCAAAATTTCAAGTCTCTAGCATCATGGGAAGTGCCTAATAATTTTGATGAGTCAGTGAGTGAGTGAATCCTATAAATCCCGATTTTCGATCGCTTATATCTCAGAAACTATTCGATGTAGAATTATGAAAATTTCCAGTTTTACTCACGTCTAGTAGTATAATACCTGTGTAAAATGTCATAACTTTATCTTTACCTGGTTGAAAGTTATGAGAGGGTAAAAATCGGCTCTAAGACCGCCTATAATAATAGACACAGTATGCTTAGGCCGGAACTTGGCCTGGCGCACTACCGTGCACCTCGATAATGTCCAATGTTAATTTGGCAATCATAGTATTTTTTTTAATTACTTTAATTTAGTATGGTAATAGATAGGATAAAACATAAATTTTTTTTTTTTTTTTTCAGATTGCAGAAAATTATGATATCCCTTTCTATGAAGTCTCGTGCAAGCAGAATATTAATATTGATACAATTTTTCTCACATTAGCTCGATTAATAAGGGATCAACGTACATTTCAACAAATCACTGAGGTATATCTGATACAATGTTAAGGTTTTTTACCTGTTAGGAGAAATATTTTTAAAAATGTAATTTTAAATACTCTTTAAAGATACAAGAACAAAAATGTGTAATGCCGGTCAAAAGTTCATTTAATGATATAACATTTAAATTTAGAAACAATTTCTTGCTTGAAGTAAATGACAAGGCTGAATGCTATGCTACCATTCTTGATACCCTTTACCTCTAGCTCATCTACCACCTCTTATCTTTAAAAATGTGGCAGATTGTGTACCTCACATGTCTCGGATAAACCCTAAAAACATTAAATTATAATGTTGATAATAATAGTCAGACCAGCCAACAGCCATAGCCGGTTCCCGTTGATCATTGAAGTTAAGCAACGTCAGGCTTGGTCGATACCGAAATGGGTTACCAACCACATGCTGTTGGCATTATCTAAGAGTGGCACCTGTAGATAGCCTGGCGTTAATAGCCCAATTGTTTAAAAAAAAAATTGTCAGACCAAACTGACTGTCATTTTATTAAATGTAAAATTGATCCTAAGGGACTTGTCTCACAGAATAAAAGTAAAGACATTTTAATTTAAAAGAAGATAACTGTAAAACGTTTATTTAAATTAATTGATGTGAACATAAAGACTCTGTACCCGATTTTTATTTTCTCTTAAGATGTTCTAAACATAACTGAAAGAAACAAAACAAAAAAGCTCTTGCAAATATATCTATAAATTTCATTATATTTTATTTTTTTCTGTTTTTAATTGAAAATGTTTTGTTTTTAGAGTGAACACATTGACAGTGGTCAAAATGGTAACATCACTCTTGACTTAAAATCCCGAATCTTAGAACACACTGTTCTCAAGGAGCCTTGGAAATGTGCCTGTTAATATTTGTAATAATGACAATCATTACTGCTTTTGTATTCAAAATGTATAGGTATCTTAACCCCTTCAATCCTCTTTTGTATATAGCTCGCGAGTGAATGGGATGTTAGTAAGTGTGATGAATTCGGTTAATTTAAAATTATTACCATTTGCCTATCAATTGCATAATTTGTTATGATCTTTTATGTTTTTAAATGTTTAAGTTATGAGGAACATTTATAAACTATTTTATTTTATGAGACAACGATTTTTTATAATAAAAGTTTAAATGAAATGTTTATATCATCTGAGTACAGCTGATTGCAAATATCCATTATCTGAGCTCTCAGGTTTTAACAAAATCAAAAAATCAATTGCAGAATTATTTTTTCCTGAATACTCTTTGAACTTTAGATTGCAACGAATAATTATTTGATGTCATTGTTTGTTCAATTGGAATGTTATATTACCATTCATAATATTTGTAATTTATTTTATATGGTTTCTAACTGTCTTCTGTGAAACGTAGACCTCTAGAAAACTGGAGGCTAAACAAGAAAGAATGTAAATATGATAATTTTATGCTCATTGAACTGTCAGCTTATAAGAAATATGTATAATTGTCAGGACAAATATGGTCAAACCGTATTGACATATAGGTATACAGTAGAACTTGGATAATTCGAACCTCTAGGGACCGATAAAAAAGTTCGAATTATCCAAAATTCAAATTACAAAAGTTTTTGAAAATAAAGGGGTAAAAAATCGAATTTCATATTTTCTCACATTTTATTTAAACAATAACAAATATTTCATAAATTGATGATTACGTAAATATGTAATAAATAATTTATAAAAAAAAGTTAAAATAAAAGTCTATTGTTTTGAAAAAAGTCATTTTCATGGGCAAGAATTTTTTTGTTATTTTTCAGGTAAGTTGATAAAGTGTTAGGAGGAATTCTAAAGTCCTTGGAAATTTCAGATTTTTTCTTTATTCCATTTTCAACTTCTTTAATTGCAGCTATTTTCTCTGGCAATGTTAAAGTTTTATAACTGGTAGGCTTCGACATCTTAAATCAAGAAGTCACTGAACTGCACTGTACACCAGAAATTCAAGGTACAAACAATAGAACAGATCTAGACCCTGACTCACTTATAACTGAATAAGAAATGAGAGGGATGGTGGAAGGGAATTCTAGGATAAAACAGGATGGTGTATGTAACTACAACCCCTGGAAGGGAGGAAGCGGGACCCTCCACTTTGCAGAACTCCTAGAGTCCAAGAACTGGACTATGGGTCATTCCATGTTAAATCAACACACTTTTTTTACCTCTCATAGATAGAACCGCTATGCTTCTTTTCCTGGAACCCCTACATCCCTATCTTACTATCCTTCTTACTCAAGGGGACAATATTTTAAAAAAAAATTAAGATCGAACATCTCCCATTGGGAGGTAAAGACTCGTAAAAAAATTCGAATTATCCAAAATTTTATTCGAATTAACCACAATTTTTTTACATTGTTTATGCCCTAAATTCTAGGGACCGAGAGAAATATTCGAATTAACCACGATTTCGAATTATCGAAGTTCAAATTATCCATGTTCCACTGTATTTTTTTAATGGTTCATAACTTTGATGAAGATTTTTTTAAAGTTATGTATTCAATTACTTTTTTCATTTTTTGTGTTGATTTATGCCAGTTTAAAATAAAAAAAAAAAAAGAAAAAAATCATGGATGAAAACTATAATAAATAAATGTTATTGCTTTGTCGGATTGTGTGTAGTGACAAATTCATTGAAAAACTGACCTTACCTAACATCTCTTCTTGAGTCAAGTTTCCGAATTAAATGAATGGGACTAGTCATTAAAAAAATAATTTTCTTAATGATAGCTTCTCTAGTATCATAAGCTCATAGCTTTGGATGCTTCTTTAGTTTTTTTTTTTTTTTTTTATTCTTGAGCTAAATGCATAGCATTAGTATTACTATATTTCTTACTATCACCGGTCATTAAAAAGAGAGGGCTAGAGAAAGGCAGACAGTATTCACCTCATCAGTGGAATTGCATTTATTCTAGCTCCAATCTCTATTACTTTTATTTTCTTCTGCTGAATTGAATCAATGGATAACAATCTGTTTTTTTTTTTTTTTTTTTTTTTTTTTTTTTTTTTTTTTGAGGTAGGAAATAATGTCTAGTCTACGATTAAAACAATAATTCTTTGTTTCCTAATGTTATTAATTAAAATGCATATATCAGCAGGTATTGATTCAATTGTTTCATATAATGATTTTCTTTAAGGGCAAATAATTATTATTGAAGTTTGTGCAATCAAAATTCTATTAAATGTTGCATAAAAAAAAAATAATGACGACAATTAATATATAATTAGACCATTGAGGAGAAGAAAATTAGTCAAAACTTGGGTGCTGGTCAAAATAGCAACAAGCAAGTTTATACTAGACATACAGAGAGTTCTTATTCTTGGATTGGAGCTTTGAAAGAGTTTATTTACCTTATCCTATAAAATTTAATTAAAAAAAATAAAAAAATAATTTTAAAAAAGCATCATCTTATGCTACTTAGCCATTTACATAACAAAATATTGATTGATTGTACTCTTATTTAATAGAAAATATTCACAAATGTATTTATAATTTCAGATCTAACAAAAAACCTTGTTATTAATATTTGTATTCAAAAGGCTAATATTTATAATAATATATAAGTTCTTTTCCCATAGTTACCAAGTTTTTAATTAAAAGAGTTATTATGCAAAAAATATTAAAATTCTCAAATTTCTTATATGATTCAAAGTATGTTTTTTAAAGTAATTAATATGTCCTTTCTAGCTACTGTTCTTTTGATTTTCTATTACATGTCTTATAAAAATCAACTAATAATATAGAATGAGTTTTAAATAGCTTATTTTATTCGTTTGATTTTTTCTGAAGTAATTGTTTTCTTACTAGTTATTAAGTTTAGTTATATGCATATGGTTTCTATTGTGATAATCAGAAATGAAATTTTATTTTAGACTATAGCCCTGCCGCAAAAAAAAGAACAAGGTAGTGTGCATGGGCTGCATTCAGCCCATGTGTGGGAAGGCCTAGCTCCCCTCTGGCCAAGCCCCTTCTGGTTCTTTTGATTGTGGGCAGACTATAGATACATGCTATTCCTTACTCACCTGCACACAATGGTTCAATCCAATTTTTGGGAGTAGAAAAAATTGTGCAAAAAATGTTAACTAAGGTATTTTTATTGTTCAATTTCTTACACCACGGCAGAAGAAATTGAACCTGAAACTAGTTTGTTAATCTTGTAGATAATGGATTGCAAATGTGATCTATAAAACCCAAAACTCGCTGGGAACGTTCCTCCAGGTCATGAATGAAACTGTCTGCTTGCTGGCTAATTTAACCTACACTGGTCTGTTAAACTTGTTAAAATATCACCAGTACATTCAGTCAAAAATAACTCTGATTGATATAGAATTGTTGTCATACCTGTTGGTGGAGACCGTCGTCACTGGCATATGTGCGAGTACTGTGGGCCCACAGTACTCGCACATATGCCAGTGACAACGGTCTCCAACAACAGATATGACAACAGTATATTTACTGGCGGATCTAACCCCTTAGATGATATAGAATTGGTTTTTCTTTTTTAATTGAATGTTTGTACTTATGTTTAATTGCAGCTATATTTTATTAAATATAGTTAGAAATGATCCATGCTCATTTGATAATTTGTTGGAGAATTATTTTTCTTTATTTTCTATTGCAGCTTCTATCTGAAATCCAAAACCTCAGTTATTTACTATTGAAAACCTCCTCACATGATGAACAAATAAACACCTACATTAATCTTTCACTGTTATCCTATATTGGGTATTAACTTTTAGAATTTTTATGTCTATTGAGTGGTAACTCAATACATTGTCCCTTCATACAGAACTATAAAATGTTTTTGTTTAATTCTGCAAGTGTCTTAGTTTTCAAAAGCCTATAAGGGGATAGAATCAACTAATTATTTTTTCTATCCTTTCAAAATATTTGTAATAACATTTTCAATGGGGATGATTTTTGCACTTCTTATGATGTTAATAAATTAAGTAGTTACTTATTGATTATTGATAAACCCACATAAGTAAAGTTCAATATATTCAAATAATAAACCATATTTTAAGGGTGATTTTTTGATATATTTTATCATGAACTTTTAACTTTTCGATTAATATTTATTTAAATTTTAACATCCAATTATTATTGACATAGAATTGTATGAAGGGTTATCTATAGGTTACCACCCTTTTCTAGCCAGGATAAGGCTGATGCCTCTTCATTTTTCCAAAAAATTCCACCACTCCGTGTGGGAATCGAACCCAAAATCATTATTAATTTTGATTAATAGTGATTCTATGAAGAATAAATAGAAAAACTAATTACTGCATTGGTGAGGCTACTGTATCCATTGTTATAGAAAATGTAAGAAATGGTCCTCTATCAAAGATACAATTAAATCTACTGTGTTTCAAACGTAAATGAAATAAATGCATAAAATTAGTTAAAAGTAAATTAATTAACCTAAAAAAACATCATAGCCAGATAAGGAGAGTTAAAAATAAAATATCTTTATTTTTATTAGGCTCTGATATATTTTTAATTTAACTTTATTTATGCATTGGTTAAAGAATTTATGATTGTAATTTATTTGTTCGATGTAAGCTGGACTTTACTGCATTTTAGCCTGAGGGTGGTGAACTAATGTACTACCAAAATCTGTAAAACAATGAAGAAAATATACAGGGTGTATCACAATTAAACGACAATACTCAAGGGGGCAAAACAAGACCCAAAATGTAGTTAAACCCTGCCAACCATATTTTTCTAGCCGTTTTTGTTCCAGAGATATGCTGTTCTAAAGTTTATTTAGATCAACCCGTGTTTTTTGTAGAAAAACTCCAATTTTCTCTGCTTGTACACGTTATTTTTTAATGTTATATACTTTTTTTAAATCAGCATTAAAACTATAGTACTTTCAATGTCCACGAGTATCTTTTTCAAACTGCAATAACTGTCAAAAAAGTTGATAATAATAACAAAATTCTAGTAGTGACAAATTTTCAAGAATCGCTACTCTTCCAACACATATTCTGCAAACTGCCGAATATTACAAACGTTGTAAAATTAATTTCCTTTCCAACAGTATACTCAGAACTGAGATTATTTCTCAATTTTATAATGTAATTGGAAATTTAGGAGGAAAAACGACTGATAAATAAAACTAATATCATGTTTATTTTCGCGATCTTATCAGAAATAAATAAAAATTATTCTTGAGAAATTGATATGTAATGATTTCAGCAAGTCTTACTTTGAAAATTATAGAAGTTGCTAAAATTGGCACCTCGTTTTAGAGCACACTGACGACATCTGGTCACCATCGTTAGGTCCCATTCAACAAATGATTCGTGAATCCTTTCGATCAGGTGGATTAAGACTTATTGAAATCATTAAATATAAATTTCATCAAGAATAATTTTCATTCATTTCTGATGAGATAGCAAAAATAAACCTCATATTAGTTTTATTTATGAGTTGTTTTTTCCCCTAAATTTCCAATTACATTATAAAATTGAGAGATAATCTTAGTTCTGAGTATGCCCTTGGAAAGGTAATTAAATTTTACAACTTTTGTGAGATTCTGTAGTTTGCAGAATATATTTTGGAAAAGAGTGATTCTTGAAAATGTGTCGCTAACTAGACTTTTTTATTGATCAACTTTTTGGACAGTTACTGCGATTTGAAAAAGATACTTGTGAAAATTGAAAGTGCTATAGCTTTAAAGCACATTTAATGCTGATTGGAAAAAAGTTAGATAACTCTGAAAAATTATGTGTACAAGCAGAGAAAATTAGAGCTTTTCTACAAAAAAAACATATTATTATTTCTTCTTTATGGTTATTTTTCTGAATAACCTTTAGAACAGCATAGCTCTGGAACAAGAACAGATACAAACATGCGGTTAACATGGCTCAACTACATCTTTGGTCTAGTTTCGCCTTCTTGAGTATTGTCGTTTACTTGTGTTACACCCTGTATACAAGAAAACAAATTTTATTTTTTATTAAGCAGAATAATTTCCTGAAATTGAACAAATCATCTTAAATTTTTGGGTTGAACTATTCCAAACATAGTTTTTTTTTAAACTATGTATCTCCTTAGACCAAATGAAAAGTTGAGAACAATGTACTCTCTGAATTAGCTGGCTCTAACGGGAAGGAAATTTGAGATTCGAGAATCCCTTATGAGAAATGAAAAGTGCAAGCATTCGCAGGCACAACAAGACATGGCTTGATGAATAAGATTATTTTATTGCTTATAATGTAATGGTAGCTCCGGCGTCTTATTTCCTAATAAACTGGCCCTTCAGATGTATAAAGGGGCATTATTATCTTGCATTTTCTATTTAAAATAAATTAACCATAAATTAGTCATACCCAAATTTGAGGATGATTAAATAACATTTTACTTGATTAAATTTTATCTTTCTTTGATATTTTCTTGTTATTATTCATGAATGTGAGTGATCTTCCTTATAGAAAATATATACAAACAGGCAAGTTAGTGCTTGTAGAAAATTTCTAATTTTTGTAAATTACTCAGGATATGTTTGAAATCTGACTAGATTTTTATACAACCAAATGAATATTATTGATTGTGGCCCTCAACAATGAACTGATGAAATAAAGGCTGATATTTAAAAAAAAATTATTTATCTTCCAGGAAATAAGATAGAAATTCAAAAATAAATCCACTATTTCATTTTCTCATATTTGTATATTTATTTAGTATACTTCTGTTTCTTATCTCTCTTTTTATTTCGTTCTCTGAGCTTAATGAGCAGATTAAATATATTTCAATAAGCATATGAAAAACAGCATAAGTGAAAAAATGGGGAGAACATTATGAAATAAGTTAGACTCCATTACTTTTTACTTGAAGAATATTTTATTGACAGAAGTAATTGGTGTGTTAGTCAATGCTCAACTTTTTTTGACATTATTTTCATTAGGCGATGTTTTTCTTCTTGGATAGATATTTCAAAACATTAAAAAAAAACTATCACCCTTGTCTGATGTTGACAAATTACATTTCTTTTCAATATAGCATAGGTTTGGCAGTAGATATTTATTTCAGTCTCAATAAATGTTATGCTGTGATTCCATTTCCTATTCCTCTGATAAAAATAAAATACCGAACCAGCATTTTCTTTTTTGAACAATTGATATACTGAGCGTACACTAATAACGTGCAGAACAAGACCACCTATACAATTATATCTTTCCCTTCTCATGTGTAGCCCAAAAATATCTAAAGTGTTTGAACTAATTTATAAGTTGTAATTGCTGTTGCACAAAGCTTAAAAAAAAAAATGCTTATTACTCATATTTGACTGACATCATTTAGGGATAAAAATAAATTTAGATCTTCGCATTTCTTTCTCGAATGAGTTTTTTGTAGTATGTGGAGGCCTACTCACACATAGATTGATTTTTGTAGAAAAAACTTAATCTCTTAATTGTCTTTTTGATTAGTTAATTAAAAAACCTTTTTTATTTATTCTAGCTCATAAAGCTCAGGTTCTGTTGTTAGTTATCCTAGCTTAATATTTTTTGTTTCCAATTATATTCACCATTGATAATAATATAAATCCTAGTCAATTTCAGGTGCTTTTTAGGTAGTTTTTATTTTAGTGATTTTTTTTTCTTTGTGAGTTCCTTTGTTAATTACTAATTGACTTCATTTTAGCTGCTCTTACGTGCATCTATAGTTTAGGTTTGTTGTATTTTGAAGCTAATGTATATATATTTGAACACGTATTTAAAGATAATGTAATGTATTGATTTATTTGTAGTTTCTTTCATTGTAAATGTGAAACACATTAATGATCAGATTAACCTATTTGGCCTCATTCACAATATTAATATACAAAGAAATTGTTTAGTTATTAAATTGTCTATATTGGGACCATAACCTGCTTTTAGGTGCTATCTTTATTCATTGTTTTGGGAAAGATATAATAAAAACTAATATATTGAATGTTTATTCTACGCTTGTAAAGTGTAAAGATGCAAAACAAGTATGTTGTTTATAATAAAATAAAATTTTGTTTATTTAACCTTTGCTAAATTATTATTACCTTATCCTTTAGGAATTTATAATTGCCAGGAAACTGTAGAACTATTTTTGCAATATAATGCATGATAAAGGAGTGGCCATCAGAATACAATAGAGCCTTAAATTTAAATTCATTAAATATAAAGAATGTTTTTTTTTGTTGTATTTAATGACTGATACAGTTTCGTTTGATGGTATGCCACTTCTACGAGAAATCATGCTTGTATTCCTCTAGAGTGGGGAGAATATAATGAACAGACTTGAAGAAAGTTATCAGTTCATATCGAACTAAGGAGGCTTTGCATAAAGCTTTGTTAACTTACTTATTAAATGAAAGAATATCTTTGAGAAAATACTAAACACTATTAAGAAGAATTAATCTATTCTCCACAGCCATTTAAAAAAAACAGCTTAACACGTTCAGGCCCAGCGTTGAGGCATATGCGTCTGAGAGATGTGTTTTAGGTATTTGGTTTGGAACCTCATTACATTAGGTTTGATACTGAATCTGCCCGAACAATTCCTTCAGCGGGCCCGCTGTCATGGTGTATTTGACACTTAACTAAATTGTAATTAATCCACTAAAAGTACACCATTAGAAAGTTTCTTCACTTATTTATTTTTTATGTTTGCCGTAATAACTATACATAGGCCCGTGTGAAATTTTTTCAAAGCCATTGGTCCTGAAAGTGTTAAGCAGAAAAATTTGGCTCAGAAATAACTAGTCGAAATTGAAAAAACAGGGGGGAAAAGCCACACAAAAGTGAAGTAATTCCTTTTCATGTCTTCTAATGCTCTTTTTATTATTATTTATCTTCAAGAATTGAAATGAATATAGTATCATTTAAATAAGTTGAACACCTGTGTCGAAACGGAAAAGAGTGTTGGGTGAGGAAATTGGTGAAGAGACGAAATGAATTAGGAGCTTGTTCCACACTCGTGAATGAGTCGAGGCTAGAAGATGCACAACAGTTTAAAAATTTTATTCGGATGTCTGCAGTGCAATATAAACTCCTTCTAGATAAAGTGAAACACCAGATTGTCAAGAAGACACAACATTTCGTGATGAGATTCCTGTTCAAGAAAGCTTAATGGTCACACTTTGTTTTCTGGCTTCAGGTGCGCATGATGATTATTATTATTACTTTATAATCTCTAGTGAACTCTCCTGTGTCAATCTCCTCTGAAGTTTTTTTTTACATTTTAAGTACCCTAAACTTTGAATTTTCAGGAAATGCATATAATAGTCTCCAGTGCCTTTTCTGCTTACCACCTTATACAATTGGAAGAATAGTTCCCACAATGTGTCAAGCCGTCTATGGTAATTTAAAGGTATGTATCAAAATTAGTAACAAGCAAATACTAAATAAAAAATAAGAAAACTTTGTTTATTTAGAAAAATATTCATTTACATTCTACCAATTGATATTTTACAAGTTATAAACAGAAATTTCAATTAAAAGTAATTGTAAAATGAATTGTTCTGGGTTGATTGACTGATTTAGCACTGCATGTGGCCTTGGATGTGGCGAGGAATTTTCTCAGTGAGCCGTGAAATGGGGCAATTCCTCCCGCATAAGAAACTAAGACGTTAACCACTAGACCACAGGGAGACACCGCTTGATGAAAAATTTGAAAAAAAACACTTGAATTTGAAGAGGATAGCACCTCCTCCAATAGCGTCTTTCATCCATATCAGAAAATTGTACTATTGCCTGGCGAACAGCACGTTTTAATTGCCCCATGTGATAATAAGATTTTAAATTCCTCAATTCCATCGCTACATATTCTCCAAAGCGATCAAAATAGTCTTTCGGCTATGATTGCTGTTGCTTCCTTTAGTACGTCATCTTCTTGAATTTTGGAAGAGGCTTTTCTTTTCATTGCACTTGGCTCACCTATTTCTCCATCAATAGGCTCACCTGTCATCCTCCACAATTTCTGATTTGTACACTGTTTTGTTCTACAAAATAAATAATGGGATTAATCAAGCAGAAAAATATATTTTTAATTAGAAAAATAAATATACCTTCATTTGTATACCAGAGAAAAAAAATATGATGTAGAAATAATATATATTTAATTTTCTCTTTAAAAAAATTTAGTATGCTTTGAACTTACCACGATTTTTTAACTGTTTTGAAGATATTAAGCAAAATATACGAAGATCCCAAACATTTTTATGTCTGTTAATAAAATATTTTATTCTAATCCTTACATATATATATATATATATATATATATATATATATATATATATATATATATATATATATATATATTTGAACTACGGTTATTTACGTGATGTATAAGTTCTGAAATGTGAATGTTTCCAGTCGGCACTTCTAGATTGCGTCATGAGGTGAACCTGATATGCGGGATTCCTCCCTATGGAGGGAAGAAGGAACCGCGCTATAAAAAAGTATTGTTTCTAAAGCAATTTTTGTCGGTTCATCATAGCCAGAGATGTAAACCCTTAACACGTATCGTGTCAGCAAAAATGTATGACTTTTAAAATAACGTAACATTTATACACAAATTAAGTTTTTTAAGTACTTTATACGTTTAAAATGAAATTATAATGAGCGGTCCACTGTGGTATACACCAAGATACTTATGTGGAGTGCAACTAGTATAGACCGGAACGTCAGTAAGTAAAGAGCGGCTGTTCTGATACTTGCAAAAATTAGAAATCCTACATTCCTAAAGTCGTTCGGAGGCTTATCTTTATGACTCTAGACAAGGACTTGCAGATGACGAGGGTACAGTCAGCTGGACAGGGAAAAATGCCCCCCACCCTAAGCCTCGTAGGTCCTCACCTTTGAATTCATATTACTGTTCAATGAATTTAAAAGAAAAAAATAACCAATTAAAATATAGATATTAAAATATAGAGATATAAAGGAAAGTATACAAAGTTACCAAAACTTTTCATGTCTGTTAATAAAATATTTTATTCTAACCCTTCCTTAACTCCAAACATAACCAAAATTTCAACATATTAGTTTTGATGAAAGTTGAACATGCAGAAAATGTTTCAACTGAATCCCATGATTTTAAGGACCTGAACCAAATGCGGTATTCAACAACTATTTTTCCAATTTTCTCGAAAACAGTTAACGTTATCGCCTTAAAAATTATTTCATTCGTTTTCCTAGGCCAAGGAGCCTATAAAACGAGTACTTGCATGCATATGAAGTAAGCGGAACGATTTTTTTTGCGCGACATTCACTCCAAAAACCATGTTCCGGTGGGCAGATTCTGCTGTTTACGAACTTGACCTTTCAAATTAAACGAAAGATTTTTGTACCAAATTTCATCAAAATCGGACCATTATTGAGGCCGGAAAAGCGCGAACAGACAAATATATATATATATACATATATATATATATATATATATATATACATATATATATATATATGTATATATATATATATATATATATATATATATATATATATATATATTGTAATGATATATTACATTCACGAAAATATTTTTAAATTAAAATAACCATCGATATTTTGAAAAGCCCGCGCAAATCACAAACCATATATACAAATAACATCGTATTATATACATTTTAAATTAATAATATTTTTGGACAATACTGGTGTACAATATATCCATATTAAATGTACATTCAGATGGTAATAAATTAATTATTTGAAGTTACGAAAAATATAATTATTACTTTTATATATGAACCAACAAAATGCGGAAGTTAAGAAACAAGGATGCCAAGCTTTCCTGCTAGAAGGCGTCAGTTGATTCCCAGCAGTCGTGAAGTGAGGAGCTAGGGTCCATAGCTATCCTCCGAGGAGTACGGAGTGCGGTCTATTGTTGATTGTCATAGAAGACGGAGTGAGAAGACAACAGAATCCACAATTTCGGGATATACATTCTATGCGCGAGACCTGGCAAGAGGGCGTGTCGCCTTGAGGAAGAAATTGCTGAAGCGCAGTGTATTGAGGCTTTGTTGGAAGCGGATTGATTTAGAGGTAAAAGTTGTTTTTTTTTGTAATGGTTAATTCTTTTATTGTCATTTGTATTATTTTTGATATTGGTGTTTTGTATCTCAGGATTGTCTAAAAATAAAGATTATATTATTCATTCACTCGGAACTTTAATCCCTAAGATTAAGTCAAATTCATATAATAAAACTTACTCAAGTAATTAAAATGTTTTCATTCTTTTTATAAACAATAAAATCTTAACATTAAATGGCGACCCAACGTGGCGCAATCATTTTATAAAAAATAAAGCCATAACATTATTGGCGCCCAACGTAGACGGCCGAGTGAATTGAAATTAAAAACAGTAAATAAATATTAAAAATAAAATTTAAAAAATAATTTTTTTTTATATAATAAAAATGTCTGACGTAAATATTGAACAAATTAAAAATAACGGTGAAGAAAATAGTTTGAATCACCGGAATACGTATTTTTTACACCAGGAAAAATAAATATAATAGTCGAAACACGTGAAAATGAATTGCAGGAGGATGATGCAATAGCATTCAGAGAATCGGCGGGTTCCTTAGCAACGGAAATTCTATCCAATGGCGGGAATCATACTTCCGAAAGGGATAATGAGATGCATCCTCAAGGCCTAGAACATTTGATGAGGCTATTATTGGAACAAAATAAAAAAATGGAAAATAAAATTGACGCAAATAGGATCGAACAATTAAGTAAAATTGACGCAAATAGGATCGAACAAAATAAAGAACTAAAGTTCGAATTAAGTAAAATTGACGCAAATAGGATCGAACAAAATAAAGAACTAAAGTTCGAATTAAGCAAAAATAATAAAATATTGGAAAATAAAATAGATGCAAATAGAATAGAACAAAATAAAAAATTGGACGATTTATGTGCATATTTAAATAATATGGGTGAAAATCAAAATGAAGAGACGATAGAATTGGAAAAATCGAATAATAACCTTTTTAATAAAAGTAATATAAGTAGTGAAGAAATGATTGAGATCAATGAAAATAATAACGAAAATTTAATTAAAATGACCGAAAATGACGATACACAATTCAATAAGGACGATTTAAGTGAATTAATAAAAGATAATTTAAATTATGATTGTAGTATTATTGATCAAAAATGTGAAGAAAATAAAATATTTGTTGAAACTAAAGATGAAAGTGAGTATGTTTGTTTAGTGAATGAAGATGATAAAATTAAAGAAATATTATTGAGTAATTTGAATAATAATAATGAGAAAATAAATCAAATAATTAAAAATAATATAACTAATGATAATTTAAAAAATAAAATAAGTACAGACGTTATGGATGAGAATTTGGAACAAAATAATATTAAAAAATT
Organism: Gonocerus acuteangulatus; assembly: GCA_946811695.1. NCBI lineage: Eukaryota > Metazoa > Arthropoda > Insecta > Hemiptera > Coreidae > Gonocerus > Gonocerus acuteangulatus. The sequence goes on from OX328123.1 coordinate 78,707,360, forward strand.
AGTTGATGATCATATAATTAGTTTAAAAATAATGAGTTATAATAATAATAATGGTAATAATCAAAATAATATAATGAATAAAAATGTTAACAACAATAATCATCTGAAAAATATGGACATCAAATTTGGTAATAAAGTAAAAATTATTTTTGAGTATCAATGTCAAAATGGGATAGAAAAAATGGCAAAATTAAATCGGCCACCACGAAAGAGAATAAAACAAATCCTTAGGAATAATTCGGACAGATGCAAAAAAGATTTTAATGATAAATAGTGGATCCAGGACAATTTTTAAATGTAGTACTAGTTTAGAATTTTCATCTGTTACAAAAATTAGTTTAGTATAAGATTTAATGGATAATAATAATATTTAAAAATTTATCATAAATTTAATAATCATATTAGTTTAGGATAAGATAGTTTTGATAATGATAATGTTTTAAAAATGAACAATGAAAAATGATAATTTAAATTGAGAAATGTTAATGAATAAAAATTATGTAACGAAATAAGTAATTGAAAATTTGAATAAATAACAGGCTGACCAATCTAATTAATAGTTCTATATTCCGAAACTCGAAATTAAAAAAATCTCAATTTTAAATTTATATTTTATACCGGACTAAAAACATTTTTAAATAAATCTGCAACATAGGTTTGCACCTTATGATGTTGATTTATTCTTAGAAGTTCTGATTTCTGAGAGACGCCCAGGACGTGGGGGAGAGTTTCAGGCTCGTTGCAGACTCTGCAACGGAATCCTGAGCTCTTGCCAGGAATCGTTCGAACTGGAATTGAGTTGCAATTCAGCTTAATGGCCGTGCTCCATTCGCTGCAAGGAATTCCTATTTTCTTCGACACCCAGGAATTACTTTTTTATATTGGGAGAAGAGGATCACACCCTTACCCTTTGATGGAAGCTGGCGCCATTTATGAAAAGAGTCTTCGAAAAACTTGTATTTCTCAAATAGATTAACATGTTTCCTGTACTGTGAACCACCTGTGGTTCACAAAACAGGACTCTGGGACGTCTCATTATGCTCATGAACCATATGTAGCTCACAAGGTATACACAATTGCTATTGAAATATATTAGCTGACCATGCTAGGTCATGCCCAGTTTTCAGCTTGGGCTTGATAGTACAGTCCAAGCTTAAAACTAAAGTAATGTTTACAAAAACAATGGGACATATGGGGGTTAATGGGGACATTTAGGAATGTCCAATGAAGCTTTAAGACAAAATACTACAAGAGGAATAATATCAATCAAGAAAGAAGAACTATTTTAGTAATTTACAATTATTTTGAAGTTAGGTGTCAGAGGGTACTGAAGATTGAAGGTGCTTTGTGCTGAATAAGCATGTGTGTTACACAGTATAGGTTGTTGGCCTATGTTCAATCCTTGGGAACGTTGAACCTTGACAACCTATCACTTAATCAAAATATGTTGATTAATAAATTGAAATTTTCATATCATAATGTAAAACATACATATCTGCAAGAATATGAAGAAATTCAAATGGAACTGCAAGTAAGAAAACTGAAATTACTGCTAAGCTAATAATATACACATACTAGAAAACAAATACACTAATTTATTATTGCTTTCTTACAACAATAGATCTGTGAAGAACTCATTAAAGACTTTTCATTCACTAATCCTGTCATTGAACAAAATTTTTCATTATTTTCTTGGTATATGACTTTTGTTTTGTTTCCATGCCTACTACTTATTGATTAATAATTGAATAACCCAGCCCCCCAAACTGCAAACTTCCCTTTCCACCTGTTACACACTTTGTAGAAACTCTTGAAGCATTTTCTTGACATATACTTATTCAAAGATGAGCAAATACTTAAATGATGAGCCTGGAGAAAGTTTGACATTTTCAAAGTCATCAAATAAATCAAATACTTTTGAAAACTACGAAAAGATACGTGTTGTAGGAAAAGGTAAATTAAATGATTCAATTAAAATCAACATTCAGTTAAGTTTCATTTTTGTAAAGAAAATCAAACTCAGTGTGTTATTTTAGTATGAGTGATACAGAAAGTAAATAATTTAATTTTTTTAATTTGGAGTAATAATATTCCTAATTTTAAGTATAATTGTGGTTTTACTGTTACTACATAATCGAAAGTAAGATATCTGTTAAAGAATATGCCTTGAAAGAAGATTATTAAAAAAAAGTTTAGTACCATTATATGATTCATCTGTAAGCATTATAAACTTATTCTTTCAATGTTCAAATTCAAAAATTTTAGGAACTTGTGATTTAAACAATAGTTTTTCGAAAGTAATACTTGAACCAAAAAGTTGTCTTTTCATAGGTTTCCAGTTTTCAAATGAAATTTTCTATCTAACAAAAAACCATTTGGGCTCTCAGTGAGTTTAGCAGGATTAATCAATGCTATGAGAAATGTGATTCCATCGTATTTAATGAAACATGTAAAAGTTTATGTTGGTGATGTCCAATAATGAACAATTCCTTTTTCCCATTAAATCTCTGCTCAAGTTCTCCAAAGATGCACTAATCACAATTGACTTAGCCAAATCAAAATTAGTATGTATGTATGAATGGGGTTTAAGGACGAAGAACGTCAAAGGTTACCATCGTCCTGTAAAGTGTTTTTCAATGAAAATTATTTTGTACTATAAAGGTATGCACTACATATATTGTCGAGAATGCTCTTAACTTGTAATGTTATATAATGTTCAAAAAGGGTTTTTAAAAATGGTTCTGAAATTGCTATGGCTAATATAATTGTTTTACATGGATACTGCTAAAATAATAATTATGGTGATATGAGCTTGGTCCGTTACGGCATATTATTTAAAACTATATGCAATCAATGCATCTGCGTTCAAGGTATAGAATATATACAGAAATTATTTATTTATTTATTTTTTTTTTTTTATTTTTTTTTTTTTTTGCTATATTTCTGTGTATAATTTTGATTTTTTAAGAAAATTTAATACTTTGTCCACCATGGAGGGGTTGTCTGCAAGTGCTTCAGATATATCTTTTGGAATTTCGTTCTTCTCTAGGGCTTCTTCGTATAACCTGCAAGACTCGAAGATATGCCGCACAGAAATCGGTTCATTACATGACACACATATAGGCTTTTCCTTCCCCTCCATAAGGAAACCATGAGTAAGTCTGGTATGACCTAGGCGAAGGCGAGCTAAAACTACCTCGTCTCTTCTACTGCTGCATTGGGATGATCGCCATGGCCCTAGACTTCTTTTGACCATTTTCAATTTATTTTCGGAAGCCTCCGTCCACATGGAGTGCCACCCCATCTTTATTCTCTCTACAGAAGGCGCACATAATTCCTTGGGTGTTAGGGTTGTGGGTGTGATTTCCGTTAGATTGTGGGCTGCTTTTGCCGCCATATCGGCAATTTCATTCCCCAATATTCCCTTGTGGCTAGGAACCCAAAAGAAATTAACTGTTTTTCCTGTAACGTTCAGCATTCGGATATATATTTGGATTTTTAGGCTTACTGGATTTTTTGGGTACATCTGTAGCATGGAGCGGAGCACACTTTCTGAGTCGGAGCACACAATTATGTTTTTCTTCACCTGGGACATGGAGAATTGTAAGGCTGCTGTTATGGCATGTGCTTCTGCAGTAAATATTGTAGTGCGTGGGTCGAGTTTGAACTTGCGGGTTGTCAGAATATCGGTGACATCAAAATTAGTGAGAAATAAAATAACTTTTTTGGGGCTTATTAACTACTAATGGAATTAAAAAAAAAAAAGGAAAAAATATAAGGCCTCTAACCTGTTGAGTTTGAATAGTATTTTTATATGATATGCTATTTTTAAATGAGTTCATTAATAGGAAAAATTGGTTATTAGGAGTGTGTGTTTATTTGTGAACCCCGGTCAGGATCAACTTATTCATGTACTTGACATCATTTTTGGAGCTCGTTGTAAAACATTCAGATCTAATGAGAAAGATGAACTGTAAAATAAGCAAGATCAGCCAACCAGGTATGAGGTTTACCTGAATCCCCCTTCCCCAACCAGGGCCGCCACATGGGGGGGACAGCCGGGTACAGTTGGCCCGGGCCGGGCCTTGTTAATTGGAAAAAATGTATAGGTTATGAGCTTGGAAAAGAATGGGGTTTAGAAATATAGACGGGCGTAGCCTATATTTTTTGGAATTGGATCTATATTTTTTTAATGTAGATAAACAACAAAACAAGTGCAGTCCCAGAATAGTATATTTCATTAGGAGTCGTAATAAAACTACAAGTACCGAAAGTGACCTTTGCTGCACCAATTGTCGGCTTTTATTCTCATTTCGCTTAAAACTCAAGATGAAAATAATTTTAAAATGTCCAAAGTCCTATAGCAAAGTACTAGAATTTTCAGTCTGGCTCTGAAAAGTGTGGGCCCGGCTCTGAGAAGTGGGGGTCCGTGATCTGGTCCTGGGCCCGGCTCTGAGATGTGGCGGCCCTGTTCCCACCAAACTATAAATGTGTCTTTATTGGCTGTAATTATAATCCGTTCAGAACAAAATTAGCTCTAAAACATTCCAAAGCAATATCAAAGATGATTTTTCAAAATCCATAAAGCAGAAATAGCTATTTAAATGAAAGTTTGATTTTGTTCTTTTTCTTTCGTAATAATTGAGTCAGCTAGTTACATCAAAAAATATTCTTTTCTGGCGGATTGCTCTGTATCAGTTTCTAAATCGACATACCCTAAAACATAACATGTCTAAATTTACTCCTGCTATCTTCAGACCTTACTAAACAGAATAATGTAATAAAACTTACATTACTTTGAAAGCATTTAAATTTACAAGGCAAAGTAAGAAAAATTTCAGATGAAAGAAGTTCTCACAATTCTGATAGGAAAGAATTGTCTGAACTCTTAACATCGGTCATGAGAGAGTAAAATTAAATCAATTTCAGGTGCCTTCGGAACAGCAGTACTATATAAAAGACTATCAGATTCACGGTTGGTTGTACTTAAAGAGATAACAATATCTGAATTGAATTCCTCAGAAAGGCAGTTGGCTCTGAATGAAGTTGAAGTTCTATCTGTTTTACATCACCCAAACATAATAAGGTAAGAGTTTGCAGCAGGGGTAGAAAATAATTGTTAACTTTATTTTAAAAAAGTATTTTTTAAACTTTTACTTCTATTTTCATTATTAAAAAGTAAAAGTTTGAAAATAACTTTTCGGGCTTAAACCTTTTTAAGGTTTTAAAGTAATTGTTATCAAAATACTTAATAGGAAAAAGTTTAAAGGAATAAATTAAAGCTACTAATGATTATTTTTTGGTTTTTATCAACAAATATATTTCAGTAAATTAAAAAAAAAATTAAACCAAGAACATATCACTTATATTGAAGAATTAATTTAATTTGAAGAATAATTTATCTTGTCATTTGTTGGACTTTTGATTATATCTATAATAATTTAATATATACTTTAGGGCAGGGCCGCCACATGGGGAGGACTGCCGGATACTGTTGGCCTCGCTAATTGAGAAAAAAATTAAAGGTTATGAGCTTGAAAAAAGAATGGATTTTAGAAATATCGGCCGGCATAGCCTATATTTTTTGGAATGGGATCTATATTTTTTTAATGTACCTGAACAAAAAAACAATTGCAGTCAAGGAATAGTATATTTCATTACGAGTCGTATTAAAACTACTAGTACTTTCCTTCACTGATTGTCGGTCGATGTTTACTTTAATTTAAAGATAAGAAGGGCACGGGTCGAGCCTGACTGGAAAGACTATGACGCAATGCACTTCCTCTTCCTGTCCATCCGCCAAATACATATTTTGGTTTTGAGGCATGTCCGTAATAACAATCCAAAATAATCGTTTTAAGTGTTTTATGTTTCAATTAAACCTAGAACCACATCATAAATAGAAACGTTCCTTTTAAATCAATTTTCACAATGATCCTTCAAAATTATATGAAGCTAATCAAATGTGTTGGTAATAAAATCAGCCAATTAGAATTTTGCCAGTTTTGTTCTATTGTTGAGGATTGATGTAAATGAAATACAAACTTCCCTGCAATAAGCTTTTATTCTCATTTCGTACAAAACTCAAGATAAAAGTAATTTAAGAATTTCCAAAATTCAATGACCTGGGCCTCTGCTGGGGGGGGGGGTACGGTGGACAATTGATCAGGGACCTGTGATCCCATGGGGACCTGGCGTCATTTTAGCATCAATATGCAATACTGGAAAAAAACGTTACAAAAAAGTCTGCTGGCGTTCCCACATGCACCATGCACAGTACCCAAGTACGAAAGAGAAGAGTGTATGTGTCACAAAAAAGTGTCCGCTGGTGTTCGCACATACGCAGTTGCCATGCACGAAAAAGATGACTGTATGTTATAGATTATAATATTACATAGGTTTATCGGATGGACCTAGCATTACAAAAAAGTGTCACAAGAAGGTGTCCGATGGCGTTCGCGCAAGCGCGGTGGCCATGTACGAAAAAGAAGACTATATGTTATACAGCATTTTACAAAGGTTTGTCGGGTGGACCTAGGCGTTCCAAAAAAGTGTCACAAAAATGTGTCTGCTGGCAATCATGCATGCATGGTGGTCATGTATGAAAAAAAAGACGATATGTTATACAGTACATTACCTATAGCGTTATTTATGTTCCAGAATTTGAGCAGAAGGCTCTAAAAAAAATAATTTTTTTATTCGCATTATATTTTGAAATAACAAAATTATATATCTAAGTATACAGATTTTTTCTTCTACTGTTATTGTTCGAGGGTTGGATTTTGGGGTCCCAGATCGTCCCTAGGCTCACCTATTAATTAATTAATGGGGACCTGCAAAGGGAAAAATCAGGCGGCCGGAGCTTAGTACTGACCACACTATCTCCCTAGTGTGCCTACACTAGGGAGTCTACAGTATCTGCCCCTCCGGACCTCTGTCACGGGACTGATTTATATCTAAGTATAGTTCATGTAATTATTATTAAGAACAACCAGTGGATAACTTTTTAAATTCTCTATTTCTATTATATAAACGAGCTTTTAAATATTTTCAGTCCATAAATTTGTAGCTCCAGGAAGTACCAATGGACCTTAGGCGTAGACAGTTCAATTACAATGGAAATGGAGGGGGGTTAAGGGTCCCGAGAAGTTATTTGGACAGGGGCTCGTAGTTCCTCTCGGAGGCATGCAAATGACAAAGTTCTAGAATTTATAGTTTTCTGGATTTGAAATCCCAAAATGTACAGGCTACTAGTATGATGATTTTTTTTAAATGATTATTTTGAGAACATATTACAAAATTAAATTTCTCTCTAGGCCATGCTGCTTGTTACAGAAGTGTTTTTTGTCTTCTTCAGTTACTTAGGAAGTTTTGAGAAGGATGGCCTTCTTGTGATTGAAATGGAATATGCAGATGGAGGTACTCTGGCACAATACATATCTAATAGTGATGGACCATTGCCTGAATTAGAGATACTTTCAATATTTCAAGAAATAGTTGCTGCAATCCAGTATATGCATGAGCACAACATACTGCATAGGTTTGAAGATAAATACATTTTTTTTTGTGCGTATACTTCATGTAATATATGGTCAAAATTCATTGAAAACATATTCAGTTACCTTTATAAGTACCTGGGAGTCCTAAAACCTTTCCCATGATTGATATCAGCAATATCTGCTTTTGTCACCTTTTCTCAGAAACGTAAATTGACCCAACAGTACAATTTGAGATGAATAATCCCCTGCAAATGGAATCCATTGACTACTAAAAGAAAGGGATATATTCGAAACACATGAAAATAAAAAATAATTCTTTGATATTGGGAACAATCAAATAGGTGGAAGATCAACAAAAGTTCAATTCACACTCAACCTTTTCTATTTTCTAACTTCTCTGTCTGTTTCATGCCCTTTTGGTGCCTCCTCAGGGAAATATTTTATAAAAACATAGGATTAGAGCCCCAACTTGAGGAGTAGAACCCCTTCCATTATATCCTGAAGAATCCTTTGCCTGTGCATCTTGAAGAACTTCTTGCCAGAAAACCTCCCTGTTTAGCTCCTGTGTAGCCAGCAACTCAATAAATGTGGGCAGTCCACTTTATTACCTAATTTTCATTAATAAAGTTTTCTTCCTCTCTCTCTCTCTCTCTCTCTCTATATATATATATATATATATATATATATATATATATATATATATTTGCTGGACTATATACAAAAATCTTCCAATTCATCTTATTCCCAAAATTGTGTTTTAGGATAAAGGTGATTTCTGTGAGAAACCAAGATGAAGCTAATGCCTAAAATTGGATGTAAACTATATTCAATTTATTTGTCATATGGAGAGATACTTAAATATTAATATGTACAAATAGTTTAGGAATTCCCTATGATAATTATTTATTTTTTATTTAATTTAGAAAGATTTGCAGACATTGAAATCAAATTATTGTAATTTTAGGGATTTGAAAACAGTCAACGTGTTTCTGACTAAAGATCATGTCGTAAAAGTTGGAGATTTTGGGATATCTAAAGTAATGAACACAAAGTCTGCTGCTCACACAGTGCTGGGAACTCCCTACTATATCAGTCCAGAGATGGTAAGAATACATTTTACAGTTAACTTAAGTCTATTTATCATATATATATACACACACACACTAACTGGCCCGGCAAATGTTGTTTTGCCATATACATTATTTCTAGTGAATATTTTGGTAGTGAAATAATAATCCCTTACTTGTTGCGGGATCTCGTTGTTTAATATTTATGCAATATCCGACTTGTCCCTTCCAGAACATTAGCGGATATTGGAAAGCGTCGTATGAATGGTGTGCATCAGCAATGAGCTCAAGATTATTATGTCTTCTTCGAATCAGGATTTCTGGCGTAGCTGTAAGGTCACCAACCATGGTTCCAGCAAAGTCATCAGAAACAGGTGCATTGAATGTACTCTCCAGATGGTTCTTTGTCAGGATTAATGACAATAGCCTGATTACCATTTTGTAATTTGTGCATGTGTGATTTAAATAATTTCAACAATTCATTCTGCTCATTCAATGGACCGTCCAGCTCACTCACAATGCGCCTTGCAAGCTGTGTATTGAGGCCAATCCACGGGATTGGTGAGTGTGTTTTCAGAGTACTCAGCTCCCACAAAGTAAATTTGTAAAAGTTGATGTGGTTCGTTCAGCCTTAACAGCAATGATTCCACTTTGTGATAAACTTCGCCTTTGATTTTTAATGTTGAATTAAATTGTTGTCCATTTCCACCATTATGTTTAACTATTGCCATTGCTCCGAATGATGTCATTTAGAAACATGTATGTATGCATAGGGTTTAAGGACGAAGAACGTCAAAGGTTATCATCGTCCTGTGATTTGGAAACATGAATTGAATGTTGGAATTAACATCAGGAACAGGTTAGAATCTGGAGACATATTTCTCTTTGTCAAAAGATCATATGTTGAATAAAACTAGATTTTAGAATAACATTTATTTATTATAATCAAAGTACTAACATAGTTATTAAAAAATGGGGATTGGTGGTTGAAGGTTGTAAATTTAGGGATGTATGTATTTTTTAATACCAAATCATAAAAAAATAAAAAAAAAATATTTTTTCCAAAAAATGAAAAAATATGTTTTGGGGTGGGCAACCATTATCACTTAGGGGTATAAAAATTAGTTATAAACCTATTCTCAGACCTACTGACTATACATATACAATTTCATCAAAATTGGTTTAGCTGTTTTGGAGGAGTATAAACACTAAAACTGTAACAAGATAATTTCATATATATATATATATATATATATATATATATATATATATATATATATATATATATATATATATATATATATATATATATATATATATATATATATATATATATAAATCAGTCCCGTAACAGGCCACAAGGGCCCAGAGGGGCAGATACTGTAGAGGTATCTGATTCTTGACCATATGGCACACTAGGGAGATAGTGTGGTCAACACTATGCTCCGGCCGCCTGATTTTCCCCTTGGCTGCTTCGAATGCTAGAGTCATTAGCACCCAAGGTACCCATTATTAATTAAAGGCTGGGTGAGCCTAGGGACAATCTGGGACCCCAAATCCAACCCTCGAACGGCAGCACTAGAAGAAAAAATCTTTAGTGTGCGCTCGGGTTTTGAACCTGGTCCTCCAGTTCATTAGTTGAGTGCTCTACCACTGAGCTAACCTCGCCCCCTTCAAGAAACTATATTACATCTTGGAAATTAAACAAATAATATATATATATATATATATTATTTGTTTAATTTCCAAGATGTAATATAGTTTCTACTCACCTATGAAGTAGGTAGTATGAATTATTTTATTTATCAGTCCAATTGGTGGAGACAATCTCATTATTTACTCCATCGGCAGTAAGATTGATGTAAGTAGTCTTCTCAAAAATGTTTGTCATCAATGAATGTACTACTCCAAACCATGTCAGTGACTATGGTATGCTTCAACAGATATATATTATAATTACTTGTGAAATTATCCCTTTAGATTACTTCATATTATTAAATACTACTTTATGAAGTATTTTCAAATATAGGTCATTTATCTCAAGTCAGCAACCGCTTCCCTCACAATCTACTTTTAAACGTTCATTTGGCATAAATAATAAAACACATTCTTCAGAGATTTATGGTCCAATTTATTACAAATACAATAAATAAACTTTATACAATCAAACAAATTTCATCACTAGGAAGCATGGGGTAATACGTACACAGAATTATGGGTAACATTCCACTGCTAAGTAAGCGGCAATATTCAAGTATTATACATTGTAGCATATTTATATTACCAAAATACCAAAATCTTCTGGAAGCTCAAAATGGGTATGTTTCTCGACGTAAATAAGTATGAATATCTTCAAATTTGTTTATGTGTGGATATCTTTAAAAACAAGTGTTAATCAATCAAGAACAACCAAATTTAAAGTCCATATAAATCATTTCAAAAATGTTAACACATTTACAATCTTGATTATGTTGATGCTTTTCACCCTTGAAAAGGCCAAGATACAACACAATATTATTTAACTCGGCGGAGGTTGCATCTCTCTGACATACGAGTGGGGTCGTGTCGGGTCTCACAGACCTTAAGTAATTTCATAAGTAAAAACTAAAAACTTACTAGAATTGACTTTTTTGTGCTCTAATTTAGTAATTATTACTTCTAGTGAAATGAATCTATTAATATTTCTACAATTCAATGAGAGTTGAATTTCTGAATATATATTTTCCTTAGATTATATAAAATTATTTTGCTTTTGCGATTTACCTTAGTATTTTTCATGTTAACCTTTCAATTTTTATTCATATCCAAAATTTTAAGAACAAAGCTGATTTTTTTTTTTTTTTTTCAGTGTGAAGGTAAGCAATACGATGAAAAATCAGATATATGGGCACTGGGATGCATCCTATATGAAATGGCTTGTAGGGAAAGAGCATTCCAAGGCTCAAATCTCCCAGCACTAGTGAATAAAATAATGAAGGTAGTAATAAAATTACGTCTTAAAGAATTCTATATTTCAGTCACATCATTCCCATTATGAAATATTTGCAGTCAAATACGTATAATGCTTTTTAACATTTCAATAATAATGCTTGTAGTAGCATTTAATTAATCTTCATTTGTTAAATGCTTACAGTTTTCAATTGTGCATTATGTTAGAAAATTCTGTTTATATCTAGTAAAAATCTGAAAACTATATCAACTAAAAAATTACTTTCAATAATACCTAGTCCCAACAATAATGCCTAGTCAAAAATGTCATTTCATTTTTCTTTTCAATAAAATGGTTGGTCCTCATCTTGTGTCACAGACCAATCTAACCAGTTGTGTCACAGTAGATATAGATCATCAGTGTTGGGACATTTTTATTTATTTAGTTTCAACTGAGAACATTAAGAAATGGAGATATGATTGTCTGCTAGCCTTTTATTAATGAAAATGAATTTCATAATGAATTGGGATGCTTAGTTTAAAATGTATAAAATAACTTTGTAATGTTATGCAATTTTTTAATTGTGTATTTCCCTTTGGAGGCCTATATCAAAAATTAAAGTCATGAAGGGGCTGAATGTAGAAGGTTTACCTGTCTATTGTGGCTGTAAATAGTTTTAACACATTGAGCGTCAAGCAGTACAATCATACCTGAGATGGACTATAGCTTGGGCCTAGGTGGGCTCAACTTTCTGCCTCCTTCCATCAGCTAAAACAGTGTTCAGGGCCAAGGGACCACCCATTAGTGTGATTTCAAGGTGTATGGGGCCGCTTACGTAATTGGCTCAATTTGGGGGGGTTCATGGAACCCATCCTTCCTCTAAGCAGTGATGGCCAACCATATTCTAAACCATCTCCTAAAGTAAAGTAATTATTTTTCTCAGTAAGTATGTTTTGTTTTTTCTTTTTCCATGATAATATTTTGTTTACTGATGGATTTCCATGAAGCATGGCCACAATAAAATGGTTCACCAGGGCACTGGTATAATAATTGTCGGTTACTATTATCCTACTTTTCCCCAAAAATTCATTAGCCATTCCAATAACATTTTTAGGTACTGCTCTACACTTATTCAATTTTTCCTTTCCCTCATAAACTTTGAATCCGCTGTTAGAGCATAACTTAAAAATGTTCACTCCATATTTGTGAGATTTATTCTGCTTATATTACATTATATTAAGCCTTGCACAAAACGGCATCATTGATTCGTCTACGCAAATGGTTTCTCTGGGAGTGCATATCTCACTGAATTTTATGGTCAAATAGTCAATAAGAGGTTTTAATTTTGCCACCCTACTCTTGGAAAAATTTTAATTTTTAGGAAAGTTACACATTTTTAGTAATAGTTCAAACCGATTTCTACTCATAGCATTGCAACAATCATCATTTTTGTAAAGGTATTCGTTACTCCAATAATTTTGAATATTTGGTTAATATTCCCAAATCCCTAATTATCGAACCATTTTTTCTCTGTACGTTGGAAACCAATCATTTAGTCTGCTAGGTGGTCTAATCTTTCTTCTGTTATCCCAGAAATGATAGCTTGCTCAGCATACCAGCTACTTTCGCCCCCACCATAAGATCAAGTAAATCCATTCAAACAAAAAAATCATAGAAATCTTGAGGTGAAACCCCTGTCACACTTAAAATTATCAGGTTGTACCGTTGGTAAAAATTGGATGAAAATAAGTCTAAATTGTATTTCCTCCAATTGGGGTCAGACCAAACAACATCAAATGGTTCAGATAAGGGTGAACCATCGTTCATAAATATATTTGGATTGTGGATCTGACGAAGATGATGGGCCTGGAGTTGGACTAGTTTTTTTTTTTTTTTTTTTGTTTTAATGTGTTATCAACCACCAAGCGGTCCAGGACTATTTTGATCATAACTCTTAAATCTAGGCTTTTTTAAGGCAAATAATCTTCAGAATCTGTTGTTTCACTTATAGAGGAAATGTCAGGATCAGAGGAAAAAGGTCCCCGTCAGAAAAGATTTATTAGTCAGTTTCTGAAAAGAATAAAAAACCTAATAAATCCCCAGTTCAACAAATAAAAAATTAACAATAATAGTAAAATAAGACTCACCAGGTGTAAACATTTTCTGGGCAAAACTATGATTCTCCTGGTTTGTGATGAACATGATAGAAACATTTTCAAAGAAGGAATGGTAATAAAAAATGTGAACAACAAGCAGCCAAGAGCTAAAATGAGTGGTGGAGCTGCAAGGTAAGAGGGGTTAAGAAGAGGGTTAACTAGTAGCAGCCACATGTATAATTCAGCGGTCATTCCCCTGAGGCCGAGTGGTATATACGTACCGCATTACAAAAAGAGGCTAATCTCAAAAGTGAATTCTTTCAGGTTTTTATTTCATTATTTATGTATCATACTCAAATTATGAATCTTATACTTGAAGAAAAAAATGTTTGGGCCCGTGTGAAAATACACTATTTTTTTCCATTGCTCACTTGTTAAGAAATGCTCCTGATGAAGCACTAAAGGTATAAAATTGGTAGAGTATTAATTAATGAATCATATGTATACGTGGTTTGTCCGGAAAATACGTATAAAAGTGGAATAATAACTTTATTTTACAAATATTCAGGTATTTCAATATGGTCTCCTTCAAAGTACTCCTCCTGAGACAAGATGCACTTCTGCCAACGCCGTTTCCACTGCTGATACGATCACTGAACGTCTTCAGTTGTGAGGCTCTTCATATGCTGTGTCGTTTCAGCCCCCATGCTGTGTCGTGGGTGTTCTGTTACGGTGATTGAGCTTTGGGCCAAAAACTCAAGCACAACGAGAGACGTATGAGCAGGCGCGTTGTAGTGATGAAGGATCCACCTGCCCCCTTGTGCCAAATCCAGTCAAACTCGGGCCACACGAGCTCTGAGACGACGCAAAACTTCAACATAACAATTCCTGTTCACTGTCTGGCCGGGAGGGACAAATTCCTGGTGACCAATGCTCTGAGAATCAAAGAAAACAATCAACATTGTTTTCACATTGGATCTTGATTTTTGCGACTTTTTTGTTCTCGGTTCCCCTGCTTGCTTCCACTCCATGCTTTGAGCTTTCCGCTCCACATCGAATTCGTAGACCCATGACTCATCTCCAGTGATGACCCGGTTGAGAAAGACCCCCATTTCCTCTGCTTCCAACCAATCCTCACAGCAAGCAATCCTCCTTGCTTTCTGTTCTGGAGTCAAAAGCTTCGGAACGATTTTTGCGCACAATTTTTTCATCTCAAGTTTTTCTGTCAGAATTTCGTGGACGAATGTTTTGGGGATTGACAGTTCCTCAGCTATCATTCTAACTGCCAATCGACGGTCTTTAAGAACACAACCACGAATTTGCTCAACATTTTCCTCAGAACTCGATGTGGAGGGACGTCGTGAGCGTTGGTCATCTTTCACATCTTCTCGGCATTCCCGAACCTTTTTCAACCGCTTGTTGATGGTTGGTTCCTTCAGAGAATTGTCTCCGTAAACTTCTTGCAAACACTCAAAAATCTCACGACCATTCTTACCTAGCTTTGCAAGAAACTTGATGGAGATGTGCTGTTCCTCAATCAGAGAGAGCTCCATGCCGACGGCAGGTGAAAAAGGGGTTACTTTTAACAAGCACACGTAAATGCTACTTATCGCAGAGCGCTCCGGCTCGAACTGAGCATTGTGTGGATTGCATAGAGAGGGGGAACCACCGGGTGCCCCTCCAAAACGCCTTGACAGGACACCTCAAATTTTTTATACGTATTTTCCGGACAAACCACGTATATTAAAAAAAAAAATCTGTCCCGTAATAGGCCAAGAGGCCCCTGAGGGGCACATACTATAGAGGTCTGATTCTATGACCATACGGCATACTAGGGAGATAGTGTGGTCAGTACTATCCTCTGGCCACCTGCTTTCCCCCTTTGCTGCTTTGACTGCTAGGGTCATTAGCACCAAGGTACCCATTAATAAATTAATTAAAGGCTGGGTTGGACTAGGGACAGTCAGGGAGGCCGAATCAAAGCGATGAATGAAGACACTAGAAGATCATTAGTGCTTCCTCGGGATTTGATCTCAGGTCCTCCAGCATATCAGTGCTCTACCACTGAGCTAACCTTGCCCCATATATATATATAAAATTATTTACATGATATATAACTTATAATGATATATCATATATTAGTTATGTGTTTTGTTTTTTGACTTTCTGCTTTATCCAATGAGTGGATTTAATGGAGAAACTTTGTAATAATTATTAACTAAATTTGTTTACCAGAATCAGGCTTTATCTTACTCTTCAGTTTTACATTGCCTTAACTTGCCTTGAAGAGCTGGATAATGCTGTATTATGAATTTAAGATAGATGTTTTCAATATGAACATTGTTCTTATGGTTTTTACAAATGTACTAGGGGGGTTTCCTTTCACTAATTCAGAATCCTGAGTCTTCAGTAGTTCTTGAAATCTTAATTCTTCTAGTTTTGAAATGTGTTTAGTTCTTATGTGACTGGTATTTCTTAATTGTCAAGATGCTTTAATGTTTATAAATTAACCTTTTCGATGCGACATGGGCTAGCTGCCTACTCCCTCCACAGGCGGACCAAACTCCCTCTCCTAGGGCAGCCGTATTTCTTTTTTGTTTTTTTACTTAGGCGCTCGTTACTAATCATTATTTTCATGTTTATCTGATGTAAACGACGACGTGTATTACTTGAAATGATTTATTTACTACAATTTAGGTGCGCAGCAAACATAAAAGAACCATTTAAAACAAAGTTTACTTACTTTTCTTCCCTATATTTCTCTTTCTACTTCATTTAGAAACTACTGCTTGTTTTTAGACGTGATTTTTAAATGCAGCAATGAATATGCTTTTTATTTATTATTATTATAAGCTACTCCTTTATTATAGACAGTTTCGCTAAAAAAATGCCCTAAGAACATTTTTACTGTGCACACGTATCACAGAGCTTGTTATTTATAACATTCAAAATTTGTATGTTATCAGTTAAGGGTTAAACCAGCAATTATCCCCCATTCCTGCTAGAGTACTCTGTACATGCTCAAGGCTAAAGAGGGCTCACAATCAAGAGATACAGCTTTGTGTAGCGAGAATACTAGGGCGTCGCCTCCGAGGAACATCTTTCTCCGGCGAGTATTCTCGGCCGTCGCATCGAAAGGGTTAATATAGAATTCCTATTTTCTGCCTTTAAATAATGTTTTTATAAGAAGAAAGTGGCTATTTAATAATTCTCTAAAGCAATATCAACATATATGGGCATAGCAATCAATCAATTACTATATTTATATTGGGGGGGGGGGAGTTTTTCTTTTCATTTAACCTCATTTCATTTAATGACATTACTCATTAGTTTGTTTTTAATAAAAGAAGGTCTCTATATGCAGGGTGCTTACGAGCCTCTCCCTTCAATATATTCCTCTGGGTTAAAACTTTTACTGAGCGATCTACTTCAAAAAGATGCTTCTATGAGGCCGACAGCATTGGCAATAGCTTCTCATGTACACAAACTCTATGAAAAAATAAAGCTTGAGGCCAATAAGAACCAACATGTTAGTTACAGGTGAGATTATTTTTTATTAGGCTTGGCTACTAAGGCAACCAATGGAATGCATTCAATGCCTCTATGAAAGAGTAAAATTCGAACAAATATTATACAAATGTTAAATTGAGGGTCATATTATACAGATAGTCTCTTTCAATAAGAATTCTTTCTTGAATATTGTGATTAAAATAAATCTTATTTACAAACTATTCATTTAAATTTTAACGTCCACTTATACATGACAATAAGTTTTATGACCAGTTTTCTACAGTTTACCACCCTTTTCTAGCCAGGATAGGCCTGATTTTCTTTTTTTCAAAACAAATACATCATTCTTAGTGTGAATCACCCCACGACCTTAAGCACGGCCTCAGCACTTATGACCACCGGGCCTCCTCAAACTATTTAAAACTTATTTGAGTTTTACTTTTAAACTATTTAAGAGTAAAAAATTCTGCAAATTCATAGGAATCTACTTTTTTTTTTGTAGTGCTTAACTACTTTTTTATTTATTTCTTTATTTGTAAGCTCCGCACAACAAAGGCGATTCACCCCTTAACTATTTTTAAAAGAAGTTGAAAAAATTACTTTAAGAACAGTATATCATTTTTTCAATTTCTTAAAAATAATTTATCATTTTTAATAATTGACCTGATTTATTTAGTATAATGGATATTAAAAATAAGCTATAATAATAAAATATGTAATTTTGTTAAATATTATCCATTTAATATGTTTGTTTTTTCAGTCCCCAAAGAGCTAAAAGGTATGCCACCAGCTTATTATTTATAAAACTTATATTTGTTTTTATTCTATAATAATCAATAATTTGTTTATAGATCAGTCCTTTATCAACTTAGTGGCCACGGGGAGAACTTCCAGTTGACTCCAATCAAGCTTCCTCCAAAAGCAAAAATTTTGAGTATCGGTGTTGGAGCTACTCATGCAATTGCACTCACAACTGGTATGATTAGCTTTATGTAAACATATTTAATTGTGTACCCATTCATTACTAAAAAGCTATTAATACAATTTGTGTTAAATATATTATAATTTATCTTATTTTAAACATTAACAATACATATCATTGAAAGATTCCCTTTAATATATTTCCTGTTTTTTTTTTCTTTTCTTTTTTTTATGGTGCAATGACATCTGGGCCATTAGTGCCAAAGTTCATGGTGCAACAAGGAATTTTCTAAACAAGCAGTGAGATGAGAAAATTCCTGCCGCTGGTGGTACTTGAACCCACCATCTCCCTCATGAGAATCTAAGGTGTTAGCCACTAGACCACGGGGAGACCCTATTTCACTTGTTATTACTAATTTGTTTTTCCACAATGGTAGTAGAGTGTTTGCTTGGTCTGTTTTACAGGCCACCCTGTGTCTCATTAAGAGGGTTACAAAGCCTATTAAATTACTCTGCTGTTTGTAAGTAGTTTAAACTGTGACCTAATAAAACAGCTTTTGTTAGCTTTCTCCTTTCCACCTTCTGGTTCAATTCATTCTCATGTCCAGAGACAAAACTCTTTTTTAAAATAATCAATAAACCGTGATGCAAGAGTTTTATGTTGAGTTTCTATCTGCAGATATGCTTGTGTACAGCTGGGGAGAAGGGAAACGAGGGCAGCTCGGTCTGGAAGGCTGCCCTAACTGGCAGGAGGAACCAAAAATTATAGATAGCCTCGTCAGTAAATCCATCAGCTTGTAAGTAAAATGCTATCTGGCAAAAGTTAATTGTGCCACTTTGGCTTTGATATTTGTGTTTAATATTAGCATTATTTTTAATTTTTTTATGTTGCCATTAATTAATTCCAAATTATATATTTTAATTAGTTGATTTTATTGTTAAAGTCATAAGTAGTCTCAATTTTAAGCTTGTGCTATTAACTAGTAAGTTTCTATTACTGAGTAGTAGTCTTAATAAACTGACTGAATTAACTAAAACCTTAGTTAATAAAATTAGATACTGACACTTAAAAATTTGGTTTAATTTTAATTTAATCCAAAAAAGAACGACACTATGTCCATGATTGTTAACCCTTTAAAAGCTGACAAAAGTAGTGGCATTCTACCCTGTGTGGTCGGGCTTCTCTCCACTAGCAGTCAGACCAAAATCAGGTGATATTACGCGCAATTTACTTTTGCTTAGACTCTCTTAGTCTAACTACTAGTTCCTTCGAAGATACTTCACTTTCTTAATATACCTTATCTTATTTACTTTAATAAAAGAAATCTATTTAAAAAAAAAAAAAAAAAAAAAAAAAAAAAAAAAAAAATATTGAGTGTGTTAACAAGGGATCATTGCACTTTTTGAAAAGTACCTTGTTTCCTTGCATATTTTTTTCTGGCAGCCAACACAAACCTCTTTTTGCCCCTGTAGACAGAATCGGTCCAATATAGTTCTCTACTTTTCCATGTTCCAGTCAGAATATGGTTTTTAAAAATGTACAAAATTCAGTTATTTTTTTATTTATTTATTTTACGGTGCTTCAACACCTAGGCCATTAGCGCCGACATCCAGGGTTCAGCGAGGAATTTTCCCAACGAGCCATGGGATGAGAAAATTCCTGCGGCGGTGGGAATCGAACCCACCATCTCCCGCTTATGAATCTAAGGCGCTAACCACTAGACCACAGGAGACCCCAAAATTCAGTTATTGTTTGAAATAAGTAAAATATCAAATTTTGGAAAACATTAAAGATAGAATCCAGTAAAAACTTGAAGTTTTGGGGATTTCTGAGGTTATATAAGGGGCTGTTACTCAGTACAGCAAACGTAGACATTGAAACCGTTCATATAAACCACCATTTGCAGATTCCTATGGCAACATTAAGTCAGTTTATTGAGATATTCCACTAAATCAGTTTGTTAAAATAGTCAGAACTTTTCAATTTCCACCTGGATCCAGATATCATAACTACATCATATTTATTTATATACAGGGTTGGTGCAGGAAATGGATTCAGTGTTTTTGTAACTGACTCTGGAATGGTTTACTCCTGTGGGGATGGTACATCTGGTTCATTGGGACATGGTAATTGGTCTGATGTTATTCTACCTAAACTTCTCGGTATGATCAGTTTCATTAATTGTATTTAAACAAATTCATTGTAACAATATGTAACTAAAATGTTTCTTTTTCTAGATTCATTTTTGAGTGTTTGTGTGAAGGATGTAAGCTGTGGAGACAATCATGTAGTTTTTCTTACTACAGAAGGCTCTGTCTACATATGTGGGGCATTGCCCTCTGGTGAACATACGTGAGTTTAAAGGCCAATTCACGCTAGGCCGGGTCGGGTCCAGGCCAGGCCACGGCCGGGGCATATGCATATATATATAGATATAGATATTGTAATGATATTTTACATTACATATTTAAAATTTTTAAATTTGAATAACCGTTAAAGGTAAAAAAGGCGGGAAAAGACGAATACAAGGTTTGCGGAAAATAAAAAACAAATAAATTTTTTCTTATATTTAACTTTCATCAAAAAATTAAAAGTTCTAAATTAAAAACTAACACAGAAAATTCGGAAAATCCAATAAAGCTCATTGATATGTTAAGTTCATTGTGATAAACAATTATTATTTGTTATATTGGTCTAGCAGTCGATACAGGTAGCAGTGGATACCGGTATGACGCTCCCGCCATTAAAAGTTGAGTTCAGTCTGTTGTGGGAGTCTGTTGCAGTCTGTTACGAGACAGTCTGTGAAAAGGTGGCTCCAGGTTCACATGAGAGTCGGTTACAAGAGACAGTTACAAGCAGTCAATTATAGTGCATTTTTAAAGAAACATTCCACTCCGGATGCAGCTCCAGTTCGGTGTACAGTGGTATCATAGTCAGTCTTTTTGAAAGCAGTGCAGTCTGTTGAGTTAAAAGGAAGCTGCATTTGTAACGAGGATCCTGTTCTCTGAGGTTGGTTCCAGATTTGGCTTCTATATCAGGTAATGATTGTTTGTCTAATTCGAAATTTGACTTATCTATGAGTTTTTTCTTATGTAAAATGGTTTTTGTGTTACTTTACTTAAAATCGAACCCTAACCCTGAGATAAAGAGTTTCTAACATCAATTATTATAAAATTTTTATTATATTGGTTCCCAACGTAGAGGTATACGTAGAATAAAATATTATTAAAAAAACAATTTCTTCTTTATTTTTTAATATTATAACATTTTGGCGACCCAACGCGGTGCAATTAGCTAATTTAAATACTTTAAAAATAAATAATATTTTTTTTTATTTTTTAAGATTATAACATTTTGGCGTCCAACTTGTTGGCTAAGTAAAGAAATAATAAATAAATTAAAATGTCGGAAAATAGTATTCTAAATATTCCGAATGGAAGCCAGAACGCGTCTGGTGATGACGTCATCCAATGCGAGGAAGTTGAACTCTCGGAAACGGCCGATGTTGCGAGTGGCGAGTTCCTACAACCAATGGATAATACTATGGAACCAATGGCTAATACTATGGGCGAGGTCCTGCAAATATTACTAAGCCAAATTAACGATATAAAAACAGGACAAGCCATCCTAAGTAACAAATTAAACGATTTTAAAACAGAACAAGTCAGACAGATTAGCGATTTAAAAACATCATTCGATAATTTTGAAAAGAAAATATCTAAAGATATAGACATTAAAATCGAGTTGCTAAAACAAGATAATTTTAATTATGATTGTAGTGTTAATGATCAAAAATTTGAAGAAAATAAAATAATTTTTGAAACTAAAGATGAAAGTGAGAATGTTTGTTTAGTGAATGAAGATGGTAAAAGTAAAGAAATTTTATTGAGTAATTTGAATAATAATAATGAGAAAATAAATCAAATAATTAAAAATAAAATAACTAATGATAAGTTAAAAAATAAAATAAGTACAGACGTTATGGATGAGATTTTGAAACAAAATGACATTAAAAAATTAGTTGAGGATCATATAATTAATTTAAAAATAATGAGTAATAATAATGGTAATGGTAATTGTGAGTGACTGCTGCCCTAAGCCCTATCAACATGAAACTTGGCATACTTACTCATTTTGACCTAATTAAGAAGGTAAAATTAAAAGTAACTCGCGGTCAGGCCTAGAAAATTATTTATTAAGCACTAAAGTTGAGTGATATACAGGTTACAACAGCTGACGTAAACAAACTATTTCTTAACACGCGCATGCGCAGGAATGTCAACTTGGGCGGGAAAGACTTGCTGATTCAAATATACGAAGTGTAATTGACTTGGTCGTAAACTGTCGCTTTTGGGCATACTTGCTATGCGTTTCCGCTCGCTCCGCTCGCTCAAGAAAACATCAAAACCCCTAGTCAATCCAACTCGCAGAAATAAAAAGAATTCTATGCCCAAAAGTCCATAATGGTTAGGGAAGACTGCCTTGGACGACTTTTGGGCATAGAATTCTTTTTATTTCTGCGAGTTGGATTGACTAGGGGTTTTGATGTTTTCTTGAGCGAGCGGAAACGCATAGCAAGTATGCCCAAAAGCGACAGTTTACGACCAAGTCAGCTACCACAAGGTGAGTCTAAATTTCAATTACACTTCGTATATTTGAATCAGCAAGTCTTTCCCGCCCAAGTTGACATTCCTGCGCATGCGCGTGTTAAGAAATAGTTTGTTTACGTCAGCTGTTGTAACCTGTATATCACTCAACTTTAGTGCTTAATAAATAGTTTTCTAGGCCTGACCGCGAGTTACTTTTAATTTTACCTTCTTAATTAGGTCAAAATGAGTAAGTATGCCAAGTTTCATGTTGATAGGGCTTAGGGCAGCAGTCACTCACAATTACCGTTTATCATAAATTTACAAATCGTATTAGTTTAGAATAAGATGGTTTAATAATGATAATGTTTAAAAATGAACAATGAAAAATGATAAATTGATTTGGGAAATTATAATGAATAAAAATTATGTAACGAAATAAGTTATTGAAAATTTAAAGAAATAATAACAGGCTGGCCAATAGTTCTAATCTCGATAACCAAATTTTAAATTTTAAATTCTATTTTTTATTTTAATACCGAGCATAAATCATTTTTTTTATTATTTTTTTTTGACAGAAGTGCAAATGTAATGATATTTTACATTACATATTTAAAATTTTTAAATTTGAATAACCGTTAAAGGTAAAAAAGGCGGGAAAAGACGAATACAAGGTTTGCGGAAAATAAAAAACAAATAAATTTTTTCTTATATTTAACCTTCATCAAAAAATTAAAAGTTCTAAATTAAAAACTAACACAGAAAATTCGGAAAATCCAATAAAGCTCATTGATATGTTAAGTTCATTGTGATAAACAATTATTATTTGTTATATTGGTCTAGCAGTCGATACAGGTAGCAGTGGATACCGGTATGACGCTCCCGCCATTAAAAGTTGAGTTCAGTCTGTTGTGGGAGTCTGTTGCAGTCTGTTACGAGACAGTCTGTGAAAAGGTGGCTCCAGGTTCACATGAGAGTCGGTTACAAGAGACAGTTACAAGCAGTCAATTATAGTGCATTTTTAAAGAAACATTCCACTCCGGATGCAGCTCCAGTTTGGTGTACAGTGGTATCATAGTCAGTCTTTTTGAAAGCAGTGCAGTCTGTTGAGTTAAAAGGAAGCTGCATTTGTAACGAGGATCCTGTTCTCTGAGGTTGGTTCCAGATTTGGCTTCTATATCAGGTAATGATTGTTTGTCTAATTCGAAATTTGACTTATCTATGAGTTTTTTCTTATGTAAAATGGTTTTTGTGTTACTTTACTTAAAATCGAACCCTAACCCTGAGATAAAGAGTTTCTAACATCAATTATTATAAAATTTTTATTATATTGGTTCCCAACGTAGAGGTATACGTAGAATAAAATATTATTAAAAAAACAATTTCTTCTTTATTTTTTAATATTATAACATTTTGGCGACCCAACGCGGTGCAATTAGCTAATTCAAATAGTTTAAATATAAAATAATTTCTTCTTTATTTTTTAAGATTATAACAATATATATAAATTTTATATTCATTTTCGGTGTCTACTAGGTAGGATCGATAAAGATTCGAAGAAATTTTTCAAAAATTCCGTCATGAGTGCAACCTCAATAGCTACATTCCTTCAGAGGAAAGTGCTAAAAGCAAAAATTTCCAGAAATCAGATCAAATATTAGAACATATCGTCAATAAAAATCGTGAAAAAACGCATTTGTCATTTTCAATCTATACTGATTGCTATTGTACCAATGTATGTGTTGTGGAAATCTTTTGAAAATTAAAGAAAAATAATTATCAATTACAGAACATCAAACTAATGAATGTGCATTAAGTCTAATTAAAATATATCATAAATAAAATCATAAAATTTATATACTCATCAATAAGGTACCAAACCATTTTTCACATTCGATATTTTGCATTTGTATCAATGATATCAAATAATCAGTAAGTTCACAAATTGAAAGCGAATTATTTTGAATAATTTCTTAATTTATTATTAAACGGGTCATACATTTGCTAAATAGTATTGTTATAGTCTTATATATAAAAGTACTTTCTTTGCATTATTCATAACTATTAATTTTTTTTTTTTTTTTTTTTTTTTTTTTTTTTTTTTTTTTTTTTTTTTTTTTTTTTTTAGGTCTATTCCTCAACAACTAGAACTGCCTAAGGGTTATGAAGCTTCTTCCATTAGCTGTGGTGCTGATGTGTCTGGAGTGATTACAACTGATGGGAGTCTTCTTGTATGTGGTAATAATGAATACAACAAGCTAGGATTAGACTTTATTTTTTTCCCATACAAAGTAAGTATTTTGAGACTTAATTTATGTATATAATTTCTTTATTAATTAACTATATATTTATATTTAGAAGGAAGTACAGAAGAAAAATGAATTAACAAAAGTTAAATCACTTCAAAAATGGAAGGTTCAACAAGTTAGCTTTGGGCGAAATCACACAGCTGTTCTAACGAACTTGGGTCAGGTGCTTACAATGGGCTCCAATAATGATTCTCAATTAGGCCACAATAGCAAGGAACCAGCTATCGCTGGAGTTATGGAAGAAAGAGTTGTCACGGTCAGTAACAATAGTGTTTTTTTACGAAAATTGTTTATTTTTTAATACAAAATAAATAAATTTTTCAAAACTAAAAAAAAATTGATATTGAGGAAAATTTTACACAAAATCATTTTGAGTATAAATATAAAAAAGTTGCCAAGAATAGAGTGGTCTGTAAAATTGGAAATATGTGCTTGTTGGAAATATGCTCCAGGGAAAAGAGTTATAGGGAGTGTTCAGTTAAGATGAGGAACCAGGATCGCTAAGAAAGTATGTTGGCTTTAGTCTATTAGCAAAGATTCTTCAAAGTTTAAGTTATCATCTCAGCTGAAATTCAAATGAATTGTCGTTCATGACTTTCTAACGCCCATCAATCTTTGCTCAGTAAGCCTCAAAAGTCCTAGATCAAAGAATATGTGTACAGTTGTCTTTACATTTTACAAGAAGTAATTTATTAAGTGTGAGCCATTGACTGTAAAAATGAATTTATCTCCTACAATAAACACTAAGACAACAATTTTAAATATGAAATTCGATTTCCAAAAATTAAACCTATAACATATAAGAAAAATAATCTATCGTTACTGCATTTTTTACAGGTAAAAATTGCCATGAATATTCTATGATGAATAAATGAAAACAAAAACTAACAAATAACAAGAGTATAAGAAGCCCAAATTACTGTTAAGGGCTCCTTTACCATCATATGAATACTCCAAGCTATTGTTGATATTATCAAAATTGTTTTGTAAAATATCTGACTTTAATTAGTTTATGACTTGTTAAACACAATTAAGTAAGTAACTCATGTGTACTTATCAAACCAGGAAGAACAGTTACTGTACAAATATCTGATTTCTAGCTAGCTATGAGCCTAGATATGAGTTTAAAATTTTTTTTAAATAAATTATTGAACAGTTTTGAAATTTATAAATATAAATGTCTTACGTGTAGTATCCAGAAAGGATGGCATACAGAAAAGATGAATATAATTCCGTTAAAATTACTTATCAAGACTGAAGTCCCAATACTCTGCCTTTACTTTATGGTATTGAAAGAATCCACTGAATGATGTATACATTAACTTGATAAAGACTGATTTGAACTGTGGCAATGCCTCACATAAAGTAAAAAGCTACTCTTTCCTTATGCCTCTCTTGCTGTCTAGACGTACTGGAATTATTTTGGTCCAGGCCTTTCCAGATCAGCCCCTAAATGTTCTATATTATCTTTTAAATTACCAACCATGCTTGATCAAAATGTATAGATTATTGATATTTTTAATCATATATTTATATATGGGGATGAGGTTAGCTCAGTGGTAGAGCACTTGACTAATGAACTGGAGGACCCGAGTTCAAAACCCGAGCGTACACTGAAGATTTTTACCTTCTAGTGTCGTCATTCGATGGTTTAATTAATACATTTACATTACAATATTCTTTGACAAAAACTTGTCCTATGAAAATATCCCTGCCCAATAGGCCTTCGTCTTTTTATATTTAAACTAGCTGTTACCCGGTGTGCAATGCTACACCTACTTTATATTAAATATCTATAGCCGGGCTTACCATGCTACACATGCTTCATATTAAATAGTTGTAACCCAGTTCTATGGTACGCCTACTTTATATTATATATTTAAAAAAATGAATGATTATATTATATTTGTCCAAATTATGAGAATATAAGATAATAAATTGAGAGCTCGGGTGAAAAAATTATTTTCCATTTTTTTTTTAAAGAAAGTGGGGTGGAAAATAAATGAATCCTTATTTTTTAAAAAGTACCCTTATTTTAAAATGGTATTACAATTAAATGATTCCAAATAATTTAATTGCAATACCGTTTTAAAGAAAATCCAAACCAAACTCCCTGAGTTTAATTTTTTTAAAGAAAAAAAAAATATGTGGTCCATAAATAAATATTCATAAACAATAGCAATACAAATGAGGCATTTAATTAAGGTTATGATTAGTTATAAGTTGTAATAACCTACAACTGAAACTATATTCTTTATTTTCATTGATTTTTTTTTTTAAATATAATATTTATTTATTTTAAGGGCTTCGCATCTAAAGCTAAAACCTCAACCTTGCGCAAATATAATATTAATATGTTATATTGTTTACCTGTTCATGTAATAATCCGTAACTGAGTTTTTTTTATGAATGAAAAAGTAGGTAAGTGGTGCAGGGTTTATGTTATTTATGCCAAAAGGAAAGTTTTAAAAACATAGTTTGTTGTTTCAAATACACTTTCACATATTTTTGTTCACTTTTTTTTTCCTTTCTATTAAAGCTTCTGTTTCAAATTTTATGGTTCATGAGCTCTTCTATAAGGATAGTCCTTCTATCATAGGAAATAGGGGCCTCTAAGAATAAAAACAAATTTAAGATATTTTTCTTGCAGTTATGGTCAACAATGAATTAAAGGTATTTGGGAATTTCAATAACGACATTGACTTGGCGAGCAACAATATTTTTACCAGAATTGCAACCGTATTTAAACATTTAATCCAAGAGCAGGTAACACACTTTTCAAGTGTTTTATGTGCCTTTAAATTGTGCTATAGTGGGTCTCTAGTGTAGTATATAGATAAAACTAGTGTATAGATAAAATCTCTAGTGTATAGATAAAAAGTTTAGTATGTGGTTGCTGGACATACCTTGAAACACCAGGTACTGCGCATGGTAATCAGTAACAAACTATGGGCCAAAAATAGTGTTTTATTCAGAAGCCATAAGTCTTTAATGTAAAATTAAGGCAATTCTATAATGAATAATATATAAGGCAGACAATTTTAAGTGGGATACATATAAAAAAAAAAAAACTGAAGTGGGTTTTTTGTAATATTAAATGAAGTCTCTTCTTCACACTGCTATTTAAACACCACAATTGAAAATAATTACAAAAGGGCAGACACTTTTTGTGAGGTTTAGTAATCAGCAAACATGAAAATAAATTCAGCCGATGATAGACTGCAATACACTGCGTGTAACCGTAAGAGTGAGTGTGAGCACCCATCATCTGGACAGGACAGTTGTGGTAGTTCTAGAAATAAAGCAACTTGCCTTAATTATACATAAATATTAAATATTGTTGGCTTCTGAATAAAATATCATTTTTGTGACATATTTTTTAACACCTTTCCCCTATGTGCAGTACCTGGTGTTCCAAGGTATGTCCAGGATACACATATATGCCTTACCTATCCACAAGATGCAATACACCAAAATTCCAAGGTGCATAAAACACTTCATGAAATGTCCGTTACCAGCTCTCCGACTAAATCGTGACAGTCAGAGGATATAACTATCTCAGACAAAAGAAAGCATATGTCAGAATATAATGATTAAATTATGATGGATATTAAATTAATAAAAAATTGCATGGAAAATTTAATTACTTATTCATTTATTAGAACACCACAATTCACGGGACTTCCTCTTCTTATAAAAATAATATTTTAATACATTAATTTATCTGCAAAAAAAAAAATAGCATGCAAAAGAAATATTATAAGAAGAATAACTTTATTAAAAAAAAAATTAAAGTGAGGCTGCCCAAATTAATAGGGTTGCAAAACCATACAGCTCTAATAATAATAAAATAATGTTTCAAAATGTGGTGAAAATTAATTCATTTATATACATTCATTTGTATGATTATAAACATTTATGTAATTTATTATGTACATCTATCTATATGCGAATAAAAAAATAAGTTAAATATAACAACATTTAATATAATATTTTAATAATATTTGCATATCTATGTGAGAGAATTAATTTCAAGTTCATAAATTTAATTCCTTTACAAAATGACATTGTTCACAAAGGAGTTTTTAATGTTTAAAAAAATCTTTATGTTTAAAACAAAAATTTCTATCTTTTTGGAAAGTCTTGGAACTTTAAACTTCACTTAAAGCTACATATTCTGCATATGTAGACTCTTCTGTAACATCTTTTTTCTTTCTCGATTTCCAGTATAATACATTACCAAATAACCTAATAAGAAAACCAGTGGTGGATTTTCCTTCTAAATGATCATTTAAGAATATAGTCTCTACATCCATCTGTTCAACATTTAGACCCATTTGATATCTTCAACTTCCTTATTTCAACAAAATCTCAAGCATTATTTTGTTTCAAACTATCTATTTCTCTATCCCAAAAATCACAATCGCTTGAACTTTATCAGATTCACCCTCAGCCAATCCAATACTGCTTATGTTTTCTTGGATAACATCAGCATGCCTAGCGACAATGATTTTATTATTCAAAAGTACTTTATATCCCACTTCACTATAACCGATTAAAATGCACATATTCACCTTTTTATCCCATTTAGAAGTTATTATTTGTTCTGGTTTCCTAACAAAATCTTTACTACCATATAAATTAAAGTTAGAAACATCTGGTTTCTTTCCAAAAAATATTTCATAGAGTATTTTATTTTCAATGGTGTTAGCTAAAGATAGATTTTTCAAATAAGTTGCTGCACAGACCATTTCTGGCCAACATTTTTTTCTACAATAGCTTCTGCCAGTAAGCAATGAGATATATTCATAATTGTTCTAGTAAATCACACCGTTTAATTCATGAACATATGTGGGGCAGGGATTAATTTTGATACCCTTTTTTTTTGGTAGTCATAATTCTTACTATTTAAATATTTGTTACCAATGTCACATCTCATAACACCAATTCTCTTATTTCCTAAGTTTTCAACCTCATTTACTTATTGAACAAAGGAATGAAAAACTTCTGTTTTAAGTTTAATAGTTTAAATCCTAGCAATCTTACTATTTATTTATTTATACATCAGTGAGACCGCGACAAAGGGAATTCATCACTAAACACTTAAATAACAATAAACAATACTGAACAATTGTGAAGAAATTAACATGAGGGCAATCTTACTATAATCATCTATAAATGAAACAAAATATTTTTCACCTATGAGACTCATAGTTAAAAGTCCGTCACGCAGGAGCTGCATAACTAAGCACTTTCCTCAGAATTTGGGTTGTGTAGACTGGTTTCCAGAACAATTTACTTAAAATATCCTACATAAATAAAATAAAAACATGAATAGTTCTCTCAGTAATGAGTAACTGATCAATTATTAATTTGCTTCCAGAGTTATGTTTACACATGGTACCTACTACACTACGTAATAAATACAAAAAACCTCATATCCTATTTTGATCTAACGCAGGAACAGGATACAGTCACTCTAGTCGTAGAAAGCGCCCCTTGCGGCGGCTTTGTGAACCTACGTCTGCCAGCCTATTCTATCGAAATATATTACAAATTAAACCCCCGCTTTCCGATTGACCGATTCAGCTCATTTTTACAACAGTTCTTTCTCATGAGTTACCCACGACGTATACCGCGTTTCGTTACAATAAAGCAGAAATTACGACCGGTATGAGTATATTAGGAATTTGGGTCCGGAGTAAACCCCCCCTTTTAATGAACCGATTTAGTTTATTTTTACAACACATATTTACCTGTAGATTACCTCTATGAATACCAAGTTTCGTCGACATATACCAAAAATCACGGCTGGTAGTGGCGAAATGGTATTGTGGGTCCGGAGTTAACCCCCCTCCTAATGAACAGATTTAGTTTATTTTTACAACACATATTTACCTGTGGATTACCACTACGAACACCGAGTTTCGTCGAAATATACCAAAAATCACGGCTGGTAGTGGCGAATTGGTATTGTGGGTCCGGAGTAAACCCCCCCCCCCCTTCTAATGAACCGATTTAGTTCATTTTTATATCTCACTGTTCTCCCTATATTACCACTACGAATACCAAGTTTCGTTGAAATATAACAAATATTACGGCTGACATGGTCAAATTAGTGTTTTGGGTTCGGGGTAAACCCCCCCTTCCGGTGGACCGACTTTGGTGGTTAACGAACTCGTTCAATCGTTTGCTAATTGAATGCTATATACCAAGTTTCGTGACGAAAAAACAAAAGCTCTGGCCGCTATCGTGTTAACAGACACACACACATATATATATATATATATATATATATATATATATATAGATATAGATATATATAAATTTTAGCGGGGGTCATTTTCGGTGTCTACTAGGTAGGATCGATAAAGATTTGAAGAAATTTTTCAAAAATTCCGTCATGAGACCAACCTCAATAGCTACTTTCCTTCGGAGGAAAGTGCTAAAAAGGTCCACGTCAGTGTAAACAATTCCAAAATACTTTTAGCCTTGTTCCTATTGTTTTCCAAAGGGACACGGTCCATTTTACAATACAAGTTTTATAAATTTATAACATGTCCAGATAAACTGATTCTTTACTGCCTTAAATGCATTCATTTAACAGAAAAGCGAGTGAGAGATTACTTCAACCGAATACTATAACCGACATTGCAACCTTCCCCTCAACCCTCAACAAAAGTATTGAAATTATTAAAGTTCTGAATAGAAACATGAATAGTTACTTATATGATATTAGTCCAAATTATGATTAGATAAACACAGAACATTTTTATGATATACTTACTTATACGATATTAGTCTATAATCTGGTTAGAGCAGTGTTGCCCTAGGCAATCAAATCAAAATTGATTTGATATGAAGAAAACTGATCTGATATTAAGAAAATTAATCTTAAAAAATATGATATTTTATTGTATGATAATAAAAATATGATAAACTCTGAGAGTATAAACCTACTATTTAGATAAACAAACAAAGGTTTTGTATTGCACTTCTTCTTAGAAGGAGGGGCAACACTGGAAAGAAAATGCCGATTTCTGACTATAAACTCTTCTGTATGACAGTTTCGAACTCGTTACTTCCAAACTATGAACCCTAGAAGATTTTGAGCTAGCCTACGAGATTTCCCATAACAAGACCTACATATGTGCGAAGTTTGGTCCAAATCGGTCAAACGGTGTGGATTTGTATAAAGAACAAACAGACAGACACGAGATTTTTATATATATAGATTATTTTGTACACCATAAGTTCTTGATTTATGTTTAGTCTGTTTAATTTTCTATATGTATACTTTGTTTCTGATTAATCATTTTGCCGAAGTCTACAACAATTTTTTTTTTGTTTTTTTTTTTGCCTTCTGCCCATTTGATTATTCCTAACATTTGGGTAATGGCTCATTAAATCATTAATTACTTTTTTATGTTTATTTTTCAGAATGCTAAATGTGGTCCAACATACACTGTGGTGTCAACTATTGAGAATGCTCTTTACTTTTGGGGTACAAGATTCACACAGGTTATTTCTCATGAGTACTTATTTCTTTTTACATGTCTATGTTTAAATTTTGTTTTAATTCCTCCCAGTAATCATTCATAACGTAAGAGACATATATGTTCCTGTTGATCACCTGTTGAATAGGTAAACGTCTGATAAAAATACTTGAATGTGCCTAATACTACTTAATGTTGTGTAACAGAATTTGATTAAGTTGTTCATCAGCCACCTGGGTTATTATAGCTCACAAATGCTCAAACTTCGAGGAGAAACACTATATAAAGTGATTATGTCTTGTTTAGGATCAGTGAAGGTATAAGGCTTTGGGAGGTCTGGCAAGAGAGATACTGTTTAATCATCTGTAATTAGCCAAAGCTAAGGCTGAAAACTATAATGTTGTCTATTCAAAAATATGGTGTAGTTAAAGGTAAAATGGTATTCCTCTGTTATATCCTTTGGCTAAGTATGGATTAATATTAAGCACTATTTCCCTTGTCCCACCTCTCAAAGCCTTCCTTCATCCCTTGTCCCATTCATTAAACGGCAAATGGCCGAACAGAATGGAGAGTAAAAGTGAATATTTCTCAGAGAAGACTTCAAGTTCATTCTGCTGTTAAGAATAACCCCAGCAGTGTGGCAAAGTATTCCTTGCTTGCCCACCTCCTTTCTGACCAATCATTTGGAAAATCAGTTATTACATTTTCAATAAAGAACAACTTAAGTATTTTCTTTGACTTATGATACAACAAGTTAAACCTGTCCCAGGAAGAAGTGAGGAGGAGTACCACCGCTGGAGAAAAATGCCGTTCAATCTAAAAATATCATCCCAGCGACAAAAAATAAACATCTAGCATAGTAAACCTTATGGCGAGGAAAATACAGGAGGAAAAAAAAGACGCAATACCATCAGCGCTACTAACGGACAGAACCCCAACTACACCAGGGAGCTTCAACACCATTGGTCCGCCGATACTGGGGCTAGAGAGTAGAAAGGGCGCCCAGATCTAGAAAAATGTCATTCCCTTGGCAACCACCGAGAAAGAAACAAGTACCTGGCTGACGAAGATGGAGATGAACCCATCGAAATATCCCAGGAAGAAGTGAGGAGGAGTACCACCGCTGGAGAAAAATGCCGTTCCATCTAAAAATATCATCCCAGCGACGAAAAATAAACATCAAGCATATATATTGTTATGATTTATTATAAATATTATTTAATATGTAATTTTAAAATAAAGCCCCATGTTGGCTTGCCATTTTATGTTAAGATATTATTTGGGTTTTATTATTTAGACTTAATTTTTCAAATTATTTCTTATTTTTAATTGCTATGGCTGCTAAATTTGATATTATGAGGACTCTTATCTCAGAAAAGGGTCTAAAGTAAATGAAACACGAATATACCTACTAAACCCTCCCGACACACAAATACTAATTCAAATGTATCATAAGACAAATCAATCAATTAAGACTTACTTATACAGGAAAATAAGTCTTATCTCAATTGTTGGAGACAACACATTAATATTTTCCAGAATTCTTCACTTCCGGATTCACACAACACCGGTGTGCTATAAACACTGTTTACATCGGTTGACAATAGAGACTTTGATAAAAAAGGACACATAAAAAGAAAGTTCAGCTCAAAACTTCCCAACTAGCACATACCCCGGATGCCGCATAAAGAAGAATGAGACTGGACCAGACTGAAGACTGAGCAAGACAGAGCATTTTAGTGGGAGAAGTTGTACAACTGCATTCCAAAACATCCTGGATCAAGCAACTACACATTTTCATAAGGTACATTTTCTTAAGAAAGTTATTATTATCCTGTAAACAAAAGCTCTTAATTCATTGATTGTACAAATTATCATTTATTTCAGAACTATGTATTTCAGTTTGGATTAGAAATATATGAATGAAAAACTATTTATGTTTATTTATTCCAGGAAACTCGGAACTATACCTTACGCAGGCTTTTGAATATGCAACGGCTTTTTGAATTTAAATTGTTATTTATAATGTAATGTATCATTACAATAAATAATATATATATATATATATATATATATATATATATATATATATATATATATATATATATATATATATATATATTGTAATGATATTTTACATTACATATTTAAAAGTTTTAAAAATTAACACAGAAAATTCTGAAAATCCAAAAAGCTCATTGATATGTTAAATTCATTGGGATAAACAAATATTATTTGTTATATTTGTCTAGCAGTCGATACAGGTAGCATTGAAGACCGGTATGACGCTCCCGCCAAGAAACAACGCTTTTCCTGATGCAGCTCTAGGACAGTTGGTTACAAGCAGTCACATATAGTGCAGTTTAAAGAAACAACGCCACTCCTGATGCAGCTCTAGTAGAGTCGGTTACAAGCAGTCACATATAGTGCAGTTTAAAAGAAAGAACGCCATTCCGAATGCAGCTCTAGTTTAGGGTATAGCTAGTCTCATATGTCAGTCTGTTAAAAGCAATTCAGTTTACAAGAAGATACAATCTCATCTCTATAGTTCAGTTGACAAGAAGATACAGTCTAATAAGTGCAGTTCAGTGAAAAGAAGTTACAATTCTAAAGAAGATCCCGTCCTATGCAGAATACCGAGCTGGCTTTATATCAGGTAATGCTTGTTTGTCCTATTTCTGAGTGTAACTTATCAATGAGTTTTTTCTCCTTTTGGTTTGTTCTTTATTATTTAAAATTATCTTTGTTTTACTTTACTGAACTCGAACCCGAACCCTGAGATAAAGAGTGTCTAAAATTAAATATTATAAAAGTTTTATTATATTGGCTCCCAACGTAGAGGTGTACGTAAATAAATTTATTAAAAATAAAACATATTTTTTATATTATAACATTTTGGCACATCTACGTGTGGCTAATTTAATTATTTTTTATATTATAACAATATATATATATATATATATATATATATATATATATATATATATATATATATATCGAGAACAACTGAACCGATTTCGCTAATTCTTTTTTTATAATATTCCTTGAAGTACAAGGATGGTTCTTACAGAGAGAAAAATTAAAAAAATTGCCTGAAAAAGTCTAAAAAAAAAACTCTTCGGGTCTTTTTCACTTCCTTAATGCAAATTCATTTTTAAATAAAAACATATGTTCTCAATTATAATATTTTTAACAGTTAACGTATTTGTATATCTATTATATAAAAATGAATCGCTAAATGTGTTGGTAAGCGCAAATCTCGAGAACAACTAAACCGATTTCGCTAATTCTTTTTTTATAATATTCCTTGAAGTACGAGAATGGTTCTTACGGAGAGAAAAATTAAAAAAAATCGACTGAAAAAGTCTAAAAACAACACTTTTCGGGTCTTTTTCACTCCCTTAACGCAAATTAATTTTTAAATAAAAATATATCGTCAATACAAATGCAAAGTATCGAATGTGAAATATATTTGGTACCTTATAGTTGACTTTATATATATTTTATCTTATGATACATTTTAATTAGACTTAATGCACATTCATAAGTTTGATTATCTGTAATTGATAATTATTTTTCTTTAATTTTTGAGAGTTTGGCATAACGTACATCAGTCCAAAATCAACCAGAAAATGAAAAATGTTTTTTTTTTTCACATTCGTTACTTTGCATTTGTATCGACAATATGTTCTCAATTATAATATTTTTAACAGTTAACGTATTAGGTTATTTGTGTATAAGCAACAATTCACTATAACAGTAATAATAAGAACATGTGGAGGCCCGGTGGCCGTGAGTGTTAAGGCTTGAGTACTTAACACTCTGTGCCAAGGGTCGTGGGTTCAATTCCCACTATAGGGTGGTGGCTTTTCATTAGAAAAAAGAAAAGGCATCAGCCCTATCCTGTCTAGAAAGGGTGGTAACCTATAGATAACCCGTCCTAAAATTCGTATTTAATAATAATGGACGTTAAAATTTAAATAAATAAGAACACGTAATCACTAGGTGACAATAGAAATCCTCTGGATTGCGTCGTAAGGTCAACCTCATTAACGAGTTTCCTCCCTATGGAGAGAGGGAGGAACCACGCTAAAACACTTTTTTGTAAGGGAAAAGAAGTGAATCCTCTTCTGCCTGTACTACTCAAGTTTTTTAATTTACAAAAATTGACGAAAGGAATTGAATTGAAATTAAATAGTTCAAACTTCAAAACCTGGTTGGATTTCTTGTTTTAAATCCGTCAGTTTTTACTTCTTATCTCTAACGATTATGGGTCAGCGTGACCAATATTCCTTTACTGATAATGTAATCTACTCACCATACCCTGGTGTCTCATTCCTCCTTCCAGTGGAATAAGTGAATTTATTTCTTGCAAAACTTCAAAAAATCTATTTTGAGTTACTGTCATTTGACCTATGTGAATGTCAATAAGGTTAATCCTATTCCATGTATAAAGCCAGCAAAAACATATATGCACTCCTAAGTTTGAATGAGCGCAGAATGCAGCATACTATTACTACTAAAAAGAGAGTATTGTTCTAAAGGGATGATAAGGGAAAAGTTTGTTTCTTACATTTTTCTAATAATTGGCTTATAAAATAAATAGCTGAGATCCTGTAATAATACAATCTATTTACCTCTTTAAACTGAGCAAGGTTATTCAAAGTTAACACAATATAAAGCAATGTGATTTTCACAGGAACAATTACCTCATGAGATGTTCCGAATTTGTGTTTCCTGTCTCCTCTAAACCCCCTTTCCCAGATCAAGAAGTTGACAATCCAATGTCCTCCCTGAGATGACAGGAAGAGTAAGTATAACAACTAAGGCATTTGTGTGCGTTCCGATATTTTTGTGATTGATGAACAGAAAAAAAATCCAAAACATTTTGCCGATCATAAACCTTTAGTTCAAAATGGATAAATAGAATTTTGTGGCAATAAACAATGATGGTGCTAATGACCCTAGCAGTTGAAGCACGAAAAAAAAAAATAAATAAATAAATAAACAATGAACACCAAAATCGCCCTTAATGTTAGTAATATTAGATTTATACAAATGGGGCCCAAGTGATACCGCTCCAAGTAACACTGGATGCTGTTTATTTCCTCAGTAAGCCCCCTTTATATAGGGAAGTGGATTTTAGAAAGAAACTGATTTATTCAAAAAATGTCAGGTTTAAAACTTTACTTGAACTAACCCAAAATTATCCATATTGCCAGTAACTATAATATGAAATTAATCCCAATATCTGACTCTAGTTCTGGTTTTATTTGACTAATTTTCTAAAATTTTCCAGGGGCATGAAGTCACTGAAAATGCTAGAGTTTCAATGTCTACAATTGAAACTTATGCCACAGGAGAAGCAGAAGAAATATTAATGTAAGTTTTCTTTGGGAATGTTACCTAATTTATGCTGTTTGTAGAAACTTCAAATAGTTTAAACATAATTAACTATTTATTTTATTTATGAAGGAAAAGCCTTTTTTAAGTGCATTATTGTGGCAGAAAGCAGTACTTAAAAAATATTTAAAAATTATGCCAGATCAAATAGATCCAAAAGTTATATACATTTCTGCCCTTGTACAACATGCGAGATAAACCAAAATAAAACGTTTAGGCTTGAGATTCAAGCCTTCATCGGGGCTGCAAACAGGGATTTATAGAGTTAATATTAATATTATAATTTTATATTGGGTTAGCAAATAAGTCCTTTCGATTTTTCAGGGTGAAATAAAACTCAATTTATTATAGACATAACATTTATTTTAGTCTACAATAATGAGACCATTATTTAATGTGACTTTATCCAATCTTTCTGCTAACTGCATAATGCCTTTTTTATGGAATGTCTGGGGTTTATTGTTAAAAAAACTGACCCAAGTGGTTTTTGATGTCCTCTTCTTTTTGGAATTTTTTTCCATTCACGGAGTTCTGCAGAGACCAGAAATAGTGTACTGACACACACAGCGGTTTTAGCCGAGGCGGCGGCCGAGTCGACGCACCAGCACTTCAAAACACACAGTACTGTTTTGGAAGGCGGCCACAGCTTTTCATGAAGTGAGATCTGAGTAAGTCTGTTATCAATACACAAAATCGGTTGAAAACAGTAGGTTTGTTGTTGTGACACATTATAAAAGATGTATTTTTATTTATTATAGATGATGTATTGTACTGTTACATTTTCATCAACAAATGTATTTGTTATCTCTTCCCAGTTTTCTTTCCTTTGAAGTCTGTCTCTATACTCCTTTTTGGATTGATTCCAAAAGCCAGGCCGCTTTTCAACTTCACAGATAAGTACTTCCACATAAATTTTCTCCTCACCCATATTTTTTAAAAGTATCTCCCATTTACAAAACTGATCAGTAAAAAAACTAAAACCGACACACAAAACAGCTGTGTGTGTATTTTCAATTAGAAACACATATAATGAGGAGCCGCACGTCGGCAATAAAACAGTCGTGGCACAACAATAGAATGATGAGTCGGCTTGGACCACGGTGTGTGGCTTCATGGCTTCAATGCACAGGTCTATTCCGCTGACTCGGTGACTGATTTGGCTGCCGACTCAGCCGAACCGCTGTGTTTGTTACTAGCCTAAGTAGTAATGACTTGGAGCTAGGTTAGGTGAATACAGAGGGTGGGGTAAAAGGTCCTCAATAATTTATTGCAAGTGACAAATAAGGTGTGGGGCCTTGTGTTGTCTTGGTGAATTGCAATATCCTTCCAATTTGCCAGTCTGGGCTTTTATTTTTAAGTAATTGGTCCAGTTTTGATAATTTAGAACAGTATATGGTCTTCTTCTTCTTCTTAATCCAACGCCCGTCTTTGGCTTTTCAGCCATTCGACGCCGTGCCTCCCAGTAAAGCCGTGCGTGTCTTTCTGTGGTGTCGTCTCCAGTGTTCGCCTGTAGGGCTGAGCAATGGGAAAGGTGAACCGCCGTCCTGTCCTCCTGGGAGCACAGTGGACAAGTTGGAGAATCTGCTAAACCTATCCTATGTAATTGCTCTGCAGGTAATTGAGGCCTGTAACCATCCTAAAGGTAGCCACTGCAATTCCTCGGGGAAGGCTGTCGGGGATAGGTTTTGATATTATTCGCTCCCATGTTTTTCCAACTGCAGCATTTCTCCAAGAATCCACCATAGCTGGTCTTACACTGGAAGAGAGCCATATATTTGTGAAAGTGACGGGAAGAAGTGGTTGGCTCATTTTGCATCCTTCTTTGGCTAACCTGTCGGCTTCTTCATTCCCGTAAATATTGCAATGACCAGGTACCCATTGTAGTCTTATTTCGGTAGCTTCTTGAAGCCTTAAAAGTACTTCCCTGCATTTTATAATTAGCTCATCATGTTGACAGTCTTGTGAAGTCAAAGCCTGGAGTGCAGCAGTAGAGTCTGATAAAAAGACTACTTTTCGCTCGATGCCAAGAGAGAACAGTATATAGTTGAACCAATCATTTGTTCTGATGACAATAGCTCATTCAAAATAACACCCTTGAAATCCCACCATATGGAAAGCATTACCTTCTTTGGATGCTAGACGGGTTTTGAAATTCTTGTAGGAGCTTCACTACTAGGGCCCCAATATTATCTAGAAAGTACATTATCATAGAATGTCCAGTTTTCATCATTGTTACCAACATTTTCAAAAATGGAAGCGTTGATCGTCGGGGTTTCGGTCAGTGTTCTTATTCAATAAAACACATTTTATTTGCTAAAATGTATATTTATTGCCGCCAACGTTTCGGCTTGCTATACAAGCCATCTTCAGGGCTGTAAAAACATATATGGTATAACAATGGTAAGGAAAAAAAAAAGGCTAGAAACATTAACATAAATATGAGTACCTATATGCTTGAAAATATAAATATATATATATATATATGTGTGTATATATATATATATAGTATAATAATAGCAATATAAATAAATATACATGTATATGGTATCCAAGAGAATACAGTACAAGTGTCATAGTAACATACCTATTGAGAAGATTGAGAACTGTCCCGTTTCAAGAAGAGAACATTTCTGAAGACTGGAAGGATGGGGCAGGGCTAGACAGGAGAGGATGGGGGGGGAGGGGGTGGAGAGAAGTGGAGCTGGGAGTAAGGACGGAGGGTAAAGACCGCGGTAAAGATAAAGGACTTGCCGATGGATATTGCAGGTACAGGGAAGGATTGGGCCAGGGCTAGACAGGAGAGGATGGGGGTGAGGGTGTGGGGAGAAGTCGACCTGGGAGTAAGGACAGAGGGACGGCGGTAAAGATAAAGGAGGATTTGATGAGGGGGGGTTGTGAGGATTGGTAATGGAGGAGTCCATATCAGTAGGAACCTACTGAGGAGTCCTCCATTACCAATCCTCACCCCCCCCTCATCAAATCCTCAATACAGCAAGAAACCTAATATTTCGATCCCTTACCCTATCTGATCCTAAATTTCATCCCAAGAACACATCCCGACTCCTAGAAATACTCAAAGCCAATGGATTCCCGAAACACACCATCACCTCCCTCATAAATTCAATTAAAAATCCTAAACCCCCCTCCACCTCGCAAGATAGTGGCGCCCCCCTATTCAGACCCTTCCGTACATCCCTAACCTCTCTGAAAAAATCCAAAAATCTCTCAGAAGCACATTTCCCAACCTAAATCTAGGTCTATCCACTAAAAATAAACTGAAAACCCTATATACCACACTCAAAGACCCTTGCTCTACACCACACTGCAACAGCACTTACATTGGACAGACGAAGAACCGCATTCATAGCAGACTCACAACACACAAATACAACATTAAGAACAGAGACATTAAAACCGCACTTTCTAGACACGCTATCACGGACGGACATAAATTTGATTTCCAAAACTTCTCCATCCTCTCCACTGAACCCAACCTTGAGAAGCGTCTCCTTTCTGAATCCATATATATCCATCTAGAAAACAATCCCGTCAATGACAAAATTGACAAAGAAGTCATCTCCTCAACCTATTCCAACATTTTCCATATCCTCAAAACCTCCCGTTAGGTAATCCCACCCGGTTCGTTGCCCTATTGCCACACACCGTCTGATCCTTCCCTGTACCTGCAATACCCATCGGCAAGTCCTTTATCTTTACCGCCGTCCCTCTGTCCTTACTCCCAGGTCGACTTCTCCCCACCCCCTCACCCCCATCCTCTCCTGTCTAGCCCTGGCCCAATCCTTCCCTGTACCTGCAATATCCATCGGCAAGTCCTTTATCTTTACCCTCCGTCCTTACTCCCAGCTTCACTTCTCTCCACCCCCTCCCCCCCATCCTCTCCTGTCTAGCCCTGCCCCATCCTTCCAGTCTTCAGAAATGTTCTCTTCTTGAAACGGGACAGTTCTCAATCTTCTCAATAGGTATGTTACTATGACACTTGTACTGTATTCTCTTGGATACCATATACATGTATATTTATTTATATTGCTATTATTATACTATATATATATATATATATATTTATATTTATATTTATATTTTCAAGCATATAGGTACTCATATTTATGTTAATGTTTCTAGCCTTTTTTTCGTCCTTACCATTGTTATACCATATATTTTTTTACAGCCCTGAAGATGGCTTGTATAGCAAGCCGAAACGTTGGCGGCAATAAATATACATTTTAGCAAATAAAATGTGTTTTATTGAATAAGAACACTGACC
The DNA here is from genome assembly GCA_946811695.1 of Gonocerus acuteangulatus. Taxonomy (NCBI): domain Eukaryota; kingdom Metazoa; phylum Arthropoda; class Insecta; order Hemiptera; family Coreidae; genus Gonocerus; species Gonocerus acuteangulatus. The sequence goes on from OX328123.1 coordinate 78,749,459, forward strand.
GAAACCCCGACGATCAACGCTTCCTACTTCCGAACGGTCGACCATATCTTCTCATTTTCAAAAATGGGTTGTTTTGTTGCAGTTTCCATAGTGAATCACAATTAGAAATGCATGTTGCCAAGTTGACTTTGGCTAGAGAGTTAGGGACCCAAACATTAAGCCTGGAAACATAGCTGAGCTTGTGCAAATGGTTTTCTATGCTTGTGTGCAACACATTTAGGGCTACAGCAATCTCTCACACTGATTTAGTGGGATTTTGATCAAAAATGGCCTTAATATTGCTTGTTTCAAATTTATGTGGGCCACCAGACTGTTGAGTATCATTGATGTCAACATTTCCTGAGTGAAATTTGGCAAGCCAATTTTGACGGGTGCGTTCGGTTAAGGGATCATTACCTTTTTTAAATTATACAAGAAAATATGATAACGAATATTATTTTCTTAATATTCTCAGTGCAATAGCAAACACAATACTAAGCTAGTTTCAATAAGACTTAACAGATATAGTTGTTTACATATTACAAACAGCATAAACAATCCAATTCACCTTTGGGATTAATTCATCAGATAAGAAGTGTATGTAGTGACAAAAATAAACAGAAAACCATTCCACTGCTTCGGGCAATTGGAAACTTGGTCACTACATTTCGTGTGATATCATTCACAGAGTCAAACAATAGAAGACTGAGAGAGGCAGGTCCTGCCTCAAGAAGGTCTGTGAAAGGGCCCCTTCTTACTGCAGAACATTGTAGGCAGAGACAAAGTTTTCAAGGGTACATCAATCTTGGACTGGTTGAGTGAAAAATACCCTCTTCCCTAATGAGACGAGTGTGGGCCTTAATAGTCCAGATGGTTATCAAAGAGTGTGGAGAAGATCTGGAGAAAGGTACTATAAGTTCTGTGTATCATAAACTGTGGCATTTGGAGGTGGCTCTATCATGTTCTGGGGTGGCATTTCTTGGGAACCACTTACTGAATTGGTGCCGGCCCTGAATGCATCTGGATATGATAAAACAAGATCATTTAGTGCTTTATAAGCCTCTCATTGGCACAGAAGCATTGTTTACGCATGATAATGCCCGGTCGCATATTGTATTTATATATTTTCTTAATCAGATATTTGTAGACTTAGAGGTTTGCCTCCGTCTCAAAAGTTGTCTAATTTATAAAATAAAGTTGTTTGAATCTAATTTTTACTGATTCCTAAGTCAAAACCAATAAATGTGTGTTAATCTGAAGGAGCCATTCTGAACACATTCTCTAATTTCACACATAATAGTGATGTCCCATCCTTCCCACACTACGTACAAACTCTTTTTGCTCTGATTAAGGTTAGATAAATACTTTGGAATCAAGGGTGAATTATGACAGAAGAACATATTGGAAATAATTACAATTATTGTAAACATAATTGAACTCATCAACATGATCCAGAAGCAGTGCCAGCTCATGAGGACCCAAAGACAAGACCTCCTCTGTAATACCGTGGATTCAGTTAGACGTCGAGCTTATATTTGTAAACAACAGAAAGCAGGACATTTTGAAAATCTACTGGAATTAAAGTTATTAGTCCACAGTAAAATCATTGTCTTCCTACCCATAGATTTTTCAGATGCAAATAGATTTTTCCCAGGAAAACGAGATAACTTTTTAAAGCTTATTAAATAAAGCAACATTTGAGGTAACCTTTCATTTAAATCTATTATTTTTTTCGCTTTTTATCTGCAAAAGAGAGTTTTTTTAAATAATTTCCAATGATTGTAATGAATAACCGACTAATTTTATTAAATAAAACTGAATGAAAAATAGTAATTTCATAAAATAAGACCCTCAAAGCATAACAATATAATATATGAATTCATTGTCAAAATTTGTTTAATATTAAAATTATTTAAAACTTATCATTAAAATTAACTTTTCCAGATTAACACAAAAACTTTTTTAACCAACTGAAATGAATGTTTGAAAGATTGATAAGTACGCTGTGTTTATAGCACCCCAAAACATTTGGGCAGCAGGCATTATTTATTTTTAAATAAAGAATTTATTTTTCTTTACAATAATTGTAATTATTTCTAATATGTTCTTCTGTCATCTTTCACCCTTGATTCCGAAGTGTCCCCCAAACCTTAATCAGAGCAAAGAGTGTGTGCGTAGTGTGGGAAGGATGGGACATCACAATTATCGTGTGAATTTAAAGATTGTGTTCAGAATGGCTCCTTCAGATTAACACACATTTATTGGTTTTGACTTAGGAATCAGTAAAAATTAGATTCAAATAACTTTTTTTCTGAAACAACAAGGTAGCATTTGAGTTCCACATATATAAGGTTTTTAGTATAGTTCCTAATTTACATGGCAATATTTCAATAACGGGTGTTTCTTATTGGAAATTTAACGTAGATTCTAAGTATGTGGTCGTTATTTATTATCCATTAATGAGAAATCTGGAAGACAGTTTTTCATGAAAAAAGCCAATAGTCTTAAAAATAGACGAACGTTTGGGTAGCTCTGCTTCATGTTGAGATAGGACGCTCATTTCTGCATCCCTTAACTACAAATGACAAGTAGAATAAACCCCTAAAGTTATGACATCTCAATACGGGACACCCTGTATAAAGCCAATTTCATTCAATCTTTCAGGCTGTATGCTTCCAAAGACCAGATTAAAGATGGTTTAACATTGACGCTTGATGCAATATATCCTCTGTGGCATTGCCTCTTTATTTTGATCAATACAACTGCATCCATTGGTCAGAGAAGGAAAGTTAATTTAGAAAAAGATGAAAGTAAATTGAAAGAAGATTATGATTCCTTAGGACTGGTAAGACATATATATCTATACTTTTAAAGCTGTTTTCATGAGTCATATAAACTATTCAACCAAAATAAAATAAACTGTTGAATTATTTTCACCCTACGCTAATGTATGACTAGAAACAATTAAAATATTAAATATAGTGGCCAACGCAGTTCACCATATTGAATACTCTGGGTTCCTGTTTTATTTCTGAAGTTCAGCAATATCAGATAGTACTTGGATGGGAGACCACTGGCAAATCACGGTGTTATACATGAGCACCATCTCTTAGATGCCAGTGCTAATTGCCTATGAGTTAATAAGACTTTATTTAATCATGATTTACTTAATTGCTTAGTTAAATTAAATGAGAATTGTTTCATTATAACAACTAATTGTTATAATAAAAATTCCATTCAATTAATAAATTTTTCTTTGTGTTTAAAAAGATCACGCAGAGGTTTAACGAAAATGTCACCCAAAAGTACACTTCCAGTCCACTTTTGGACCTCTTCCAGTCCTATTCTAGGCATCTCGACCACTTCCCATCATATCTGGCGATATCCAGTCTCCTTCAGACCAGATCCGGTCTACTCTGGCCATCTTTCAGCCTGCACTGTCCCACTTTGGGTCATCTCTGGCCAACTTCCAAGAGCATTCTTTCCCAGTCTGGTCCACGTCCAAGCCACTTCTGGTTCACTGAATACAGCTCTCTGCCCACTCGTTGAATTGTGACCTGTACCAGTCAGATTTGAACTACTTCAGCTAGCTCTGGTTTCTCACAGAGGAAAAAAAATTGGAAATAAGTATTCGAATAATGCCCGACACTGATTTTAACCATGCAACAGGTTGTATTTTATTAATTTTACAGGTTCCAGACTGGATTAAAGAAGAATTAGCCAATGCTACTCATGACTGGCCTGGCCCTCAGTTAAACCAGTCTTATCATTAGAATATTAAACTTCAAGCTTGAACAACAGGATGAACAAGTTGCTTGCACAAATTCTTTGAAAGGCAGTCAAAGTTAAATTCTCATTTATTTAACGATGGTGAATATTGACATCTGATTTTGGAATTATAGGATAGTGACAAGTTTGTGGTAGTCATCAGCATCAGAAACGAATACTGGGGTTATTATTATTTGTATTTCACTTACTTTGTTTGTTAGCAGTTTAATTTTCATCATTGGTATCAGCATTTTGAATAAGAGAGAAACAGTTGTGAATGTTTACTGGTCTTGATAAAGAAAGTGACCTAGCTGATTGTAAACTGTAGAATGTATCCACAAAAAAGGTCCAACTCGCATTATCCTAGTGTGTCGCACTTCGAAAGCTTGGAATAGAAACAGTTTATATTTTGATTTGATTCTTTGTGAAAAACATAATCGGAAAGTGAGATTTACGTCCCACAATGCACAGGAAACTGGCATTGCCCTACTATAAGCTGAAATTACTCGCCCTGCCTTTTCGCCTTTTGAGATCAATAGTGGATTGGAGATTATAGTAATTTTTAGAAGAGAGGGTTGGTTGGAATATCCTGGACGATATCCAAATTGATGGGTGTTTTAGCGGGGTTGTAGAAAGATGGATATTTGGCTTACACTGGCACCGTGGCGTGGCTCAGGGATCCTCTCTATCCCCAATGCTGTTGGCATTTATGCCTACATAAATGATCTCCCATCCTCTATCCTATTTTGTAATTTCTACATGTCTACTGACATTTCCCAAATCTATCTCTCCTTTACTCCCTCTGAGCTATTTGAAGCAGCAGCAAGAAAGATTCAGGAAGACTTGGACAGGATCACAGCTTGGGCCAAGACCCATAAATTAAAGATGAACACTGAGAAGTCCTAGGCAATAGTGATAGGCTCAGCTCCCCTCTTGAAATATCTCCCTTCCTTCACCATTGATTCCATTCCTAATCAATATGTCTCCTCTGCCAAGAACCTCGGCCTTTTTTTCGACCAAACCCTATCCTGTGAAAATCACTCGTCGCTCCATAGCCACTTTTAAACTATTTAACTGTCCCGTCACCTCCTCCCACACGTCAGATTCTACTATCTTCTCTTGTGTTCCCCCACTTTGACTACGGTTGCCTAGGGTATGGAGGGCTCACTGGGGAGCTTGAGGATCCTCAAGTTAAGTGATTATGGAACAGTTTTCTCATGGTCCGAGAGCCAGTAACCGCACGTTTCATGAAGTGTTTTATGCACCTTGAAATTTTGCTATAATGTACCTCTTGGATTGATAAGAAGGTATATATGTGTTGGCTAGACTTACCGTGGAACACCAAGTACTGCGCATTGGGGAAAAGTGCAAAAAAATATTTCCCAAAAATAGAGCTTTCTTCAGAAGCCAAGTATCTTTAACGTAAAATTAAGACAATTTTACAATGACACAATGGAATAATAAATAAGGCAGACACTTTTAAGGGGTATAACATGTAAAAAAAAAAAGAAAAACTAAATTGTTTTTATTCTAATATTAAATGAGAGTTTTATTCCCGCTGACATTTAAACCAGGACAGCTGTACAAGATCATGTGATCAAGAACCAATGAGAGCGCAGGGAACAACCACAACTGCGCAGTGCTCTCATTCACTTGTACGGTTTCACACAGTGTATTGCAGTCTATCATAGGCAACATTTATTTTTATGTTTCCTGACAATTAAACCCCACAAAAGTGTCTGCTATTTTGTAATTATTTTCAAATATGTTTATTAAAGATGCTATTTAAATCACAGCGTGAATAAAGCACTTCAATTAATAATAAAAATAAAAACTAGATATTTTTTTGTTTTATTTATTTACATTTTAACCCCCTTAAAACTTAAAAGTGTCTACCTTATTTATTATTAATTGTAAAATTGCCTTAATTTGCAATTTTTTTTTATATTAATGATAGTTGGCTTCCGAATAAAACACTATTTTTGGGCAATATTGTTTTGCACCTTTCTTCTATGCGCAGTAACTGGTGTTCCAAGGTATGTCCAGGAAACACATACTTATCTTATTATCTACCCAAGAGGTACATTGTAGCAAAATTTCAAGGTGCATAAAACACTTCATGAAAAGTGCGTTACTAGCTCTCCGACTATCAGATGTAGCCTCGATACCTCCAGGGATGCTCATATTTCTCACCGGTATTCCGAGTTGAAGTGGCTATTCCCATCTAATGGACGAGAATACTTCCTAGATTCCTTCCTTTACCAAACCATTTCATCCAAACCCCCTTCCTATATCTACAACCTCCTTCAGTTTAAATCCTCTATCCATTCCCGCTCCTCCAATCTCTATCCACTCACTCATATAACAGCCTTCTTCGAGTGTTACTTAATCTCCCGAGCCCCCTCCTTCTGGAACTCTTTCCCTCTTTCGATTCGACACTCTCCTTCCTTACCTGTATTTAAATCCCGCCTCTTTGCTTATCTCCTATTCTCCCAGGAAGACGCTTCTTAAGATATTACTACCAAGCAAGACCTGATTAGTTATGTTTATTTTGTTGTTGTTTTTCCGTTTGAGTACACTTGTTTTTCTTGTTTGTGGTATGATTGTACATTTTTTCCAAACTATTTCCAGTTTTTGCGTATTAGCTTCAAAGCTTGGTTAAAGATGTGGGTCTCGTTCAGAGATCTGGATCATGGATAATGCATTTCTATTGGTGTATTCCTATGTGCAATACTATTGGCCATTGTGTTTATAGTTATTCTTTTTCGTGGTGTATATGTGGTTTCATGACACCTGGACAAACCAGACCTCTACTGTGTTTATAGTACCGTCTTGTTCCCTTTCTATTTAGAACGCAATTCATTTCTACATTGTTGTTTTTTAAGCGATTGGTGTTTCTTTGTTGTTACGGATTTCCTAGTTTGTTGTTTGTTTTCCTAATTTGTTGGTTATTTTACCAAAACAAAGGAAGCACTATTAAATTGCATATCAGTCCATTATCCACCGAAAAAACCATCCTTGATCTATATTATCAACGAGTTGGATTGACTAGAGTTTCGATATAAACTTGAGCAAGTGGAAAAGCATAGCAATTGAGCTATTAACATAATTGCTACGTGTTTTCGCTCGCTCAAGGTTATATTGAAACTCAAATCAACCCAAATTGGAGATAATCCAGTCGCCATATTGGTAAAAACTCAATTGACACCGTGATCCAAATCTCTGAGAGCTGGTTCTTTAACCTGCGTTGAAGCTAATACGTAAGTGCCCTATTTCCTTTTTTTTTTTTTTTTTTTTTTTTTTTAAGAATTTATTTTTTTATTTGTTTCCTTTCATAGCTCCCATTTTTAAATACTTATTTGTTTATATTTAACTATTTAATATTCTTATCCCGCTCTGAATATTGTTTCATCAATGGTCCACCCTCTCTCATCCTCTTCTTGCTCCAGTATTCCACAATCCCTCTGCAATTACTGTCTTCTTTATATTTTTATCATTTATGTAAATATGTACTTATGATTTATTTTATTACTTATGATTTATTATTATTTTGAAAGCCAATTTCAGGACCTTTTTGTGACATTTTCATGATTTGAAAAGCAAATTTCATGCCCATTAAAAAGAAAATAATTTCACTTAAATAGAAAAAGTCCGACTCGCAGGAACTGCGTCATCTTAGTGTGGTTCCGTACTTATTCCTAATGATATTTGGAAACCTTAGATTAGAAATGAACAGCTTTTTTTTTTAGTAATTCTTGACAAATGTTAACATGTCGACGAAATGGGATAGATTAGGCATCACAAAGTACAGGAAACTGACAGTAGCCAACTTAAACAGAAGCGGATAATTCATAATCCTCATTCTTGAGGAAGGCTGTATAAGTCAATACAATTATATACTGAAAACGTACTGACTCTCGACTACTGCTCAGAAGGCTCTATTTCAAACAAACAAAAATTCATTGTCATTTTAGGTATTTTGTTTTACTAGCAAATTCATTTTACTGTTATAATCAGCTGTAAATATGTGCTTCATGGTGAATAAAATTCCATTCTCTCATGGGTTAAATCTTTCTATAAAATATCAAATCATGATAACTTCAATCGCATCAGCATGAGGAAGGTTATATAGATAGAAGAATTAAAAACAAAGGCATGTATAGGCCATCATGATTAACACAGCGACTCCAAACTTATTACCAATACCTTTCACAGTTTCTTGGCTTATTTTTACTGATAAATTCAATTTAAAACAAAAAGTGAGTTAAACAAAGACAAAAACCGGTTCAAAAGAACAAAACTAAAACTTTTTAAGTTTTAAGCGCTTATATCTCCGATTGACATAGCCCCATTGAATATTGCTTCAGAACCTTTTTAGTAGAGAATTTAGCAAGCGTTCGAATGATCACCTTCCATATACCACGATATCCCAACCGTGTTTGAGATATTTACGAAAAATGTACGAAGATCCGAAATCTTTTCATGCCTATTAATAAAATATTTTTTTTTTTTCGCATACTTTCTTAACTCCAAATATAACCAAAATTTAAACATATTAGTTGAGACGAATTTCCAAGATGTAGAAAATATTTCAATTGAATCCCACAATTCTAAGTACCCACAAAAAAATAACGAGTTACAAAAAACACTTATTCCACTTTTCTCAAAAACTGTTACAGATATCGCCTTGAAAATGGTTTCATTTGTTTTCCTATGTTTATAAACCTATAAAACAGGTACCTCCAAGCATATGACCTCAAAAACGTAAGCGTTACGATTTTTTTTTTTTTTTTTTTTTGTTCAAATTCCGCCCCAAACACCATCTTCCAGTTATTTGTTGATGTTCTTGATGATTAGAATAACTCGAACTCATTGATGACTTTCCATTATTATATAATCATTTAATACAGTTTATTTCAATTTTATATCAACAGTCACTGTCTAACTAAGGAGCAATGGCCTTTCTTTGATAAGAGCTATCTACTCCCAGGCTGTGGTGGTGGCCTCTGTTGGCTGCTGTAGACAGATATAAACAAATTCACGCTGTTCGGCCGATTTTGACCTAACTGGGTATACAGATAGATCTTGATATGGGGAGAGTCATAGGCAGAAAGTAGGTGTAGCATGGCACACTGGGTAACAGCTAGTCTGTTATAAAAAAAAACAGTATCAGTCATATGACCATGTATTTGTTTTACAAATCAGATGAAGATTGGGTGGTATAACGAAAAAGTCCAACTCGCAGGTACTGCGTCATCTTAGCGCGGTTCCGTTCTTATCCCTAGTCTCATTTGGAAAGATTAAAATAGAAACAGTTATTAGTTTGGTTCAACCTTTCCCCCGTAAACAAAGGGCCCATTAGCAAGGGGCAGCGTACCCTTTTACCGGGAATACCACCCACCACTGGTTGGCCAAGCCCACTACTACAAATAGTTATTTCACAGTACCAAATATCAAAATGTTTCTAATTTTCTTCATTTCTTCTACTGGAATGCTAATTCTATAAATAAATGCAATTAAAAAAAAATTAGTTGATGCGCCGTTAAAAACTAAAAAAAAAAAAACAATTAAAATGTGAGCTAAACAACTACAAAAACCCCTTTAAAAGAACAAAAAAAACACACTGGAAGTTTTAAGCACTTATTTTTTCGATTAACAAAGCCTAATCAAAAGTTTCTTCAGAACCTTTTTTGTAGATAATTTAGTAAGCTTTAGAATGGTAACCTTCCGCTTACCAAGATTCTCAACCATTTTAGAGATATTCAGGAAAGTATACGAAGTTCCCAAAATGTTTCATGTCTCTTAATAAAATATTTTATTCTAATCCTTCCATATCTCCAAACGTAACCAAAATTTCAAAATATTAGTTTTGATGAAATTCGAACATGCAAAAATTGTTTCAACTGAATCCCATAATTTTAAGTACCCAAACCAAAAAGTTATTTAACAACTATTTTTCCAATTTTCTCAAAAACGGTTAAAGCTATCGCCTTAAAAATAGTTTCGTCCGTTTTCCTAGGCCGAGAAGCCTATAAAATGAGTACTTGCAAGCATATGAAGTAAGCGGAACGATTTTTTTCGTGCGACATTCGCTCTAAAAATTATGTTCCGGTGGGCGGATTCTACTGGTTAACGAACTTGACCTTTCAAATTAGACGAAAGATTTTTGTACGAAATTTCATCAAAATCAGACCATTTTTGAACTGTCAGGGCCGCGAACAGACAAATATACAAATTTGAACCACCGTTATTTTCATTCTCTAGGGGTTCTGAAACGCAAAATTTTCTAGTCGGCACTTCCGGATTGCGTCATGAGATCAACCTTATAAGCGGGGTTCCTCCCTATGAGGGGAGGGAGGAACCGCGCTAAAAAAACAAGATAACAAAATCACAACACTCCTTTCTGAGCTTTGGTCTTTTTGAATTTCTTTCTTTGATAAGAAACCTGGCAGCTTAAGCACTTCACTGGAATAACTCCCTCATACCGACTGACTCAGCTTCTAACAGGGCAGGGACAAGTAATTTCTTACCTCCAGATTTAAAATTAGACAGCCACATGTCCTTTTGATGAATATACATACATACATACACTCCATATATGATTGCCGACTGACCGATGACTACAGACAAGAGATGGAACTCGTGGTTACAGTTGAAAACCAGTGGCCGGCAAGTCCTGCTCTACTGAACAGAAACGTCAAAGGAGCTTTGAAAACATTCATCAACCAGATAACGGAACATCAAAATCTTCAAGAAAAGAATAACTTCATTTTATTTAATTATTTAGTTCTTATATTAATTTGATTTCAGTTTAATTTATTATTAACTAGCTGAATACCCGTGCTTCACCACGGCCGATAAGAACTTTTTATATTGTGTTAAATAAGGTATGATCAAAATTAACGCTACTACATAATTTTGTACAGCTTATTATTGCACGGACATTAGAGTTACCCAGGAAACACCATGTGGAGGTAACCGTGCTTGTTCCCGTTGGGGAGTAAAAAAAAATAACAACAACTACTTAAAAAATTAGGTAAACAGAGACAAATACACGTTGAAACGAATAAAACTAACAACTTTAAAGTTTTAAGCAATTATCTCTTCGATAGTCATCGCCCCACCGAACATTACAACAGAATCTTCTTTGTGGATAATTTAGTAACCCTTCGAATAGCCACTACGATTTCCCAACGTTTTCGAGATATTTTAGAAAATATACTGAGATCCGAAAACGTTGTATACCATTAATACAATTTTTTGTTTTAAATACATGCAAGCATATGGACTCGAAAATGTAAGCGTTCCGGTTTATTCACGCACATTTCGCTCCCAAAACCATGTTCCAGTAAACGGATTCAGCTGGTTATTGTACTTGACCTTTCAAATGAGAAGAACGATTTTTGTACCAAATGTAATCAAAATCGGACCATTTTTTAGCCGATGAGGACCTTCTTAATAATTCAAGCCCCCCCCCTAAAGTACTTTAGGGGAACATTTGAATATAAAAAAAAAAAACTTGCTTAGCGAGTGTTTACATTCTAAACGGATTGTCCGAGCAAAATTTCAAATTTTGTGTGAAGTGGTTCGGGATATTATTACCGCAGGACCAGAGCGTAAACTCTATGAGGGACAAAATAAGAGTTTATTTCTAGTAATTCAAGCTCTGACATCATAGTTGAAATTAACCTCAATTATAAATAATACTATGAAAGAGATAATGTATGGTAACAGCTGTTCTTTATCATCCTAGCAAGGCATGCTACCTTGGCTTGCCTGCTCTAACCAACTCAAACTTTAAACCCCCCCTAAATATACTTAAAAATTTGAATATCAAAAAATCCTTTCTTAGTGAGTGCCTACGTTATATAGGCAGTGTCCATGCAAAATTTTCTGTCGAGTGGTTTGGGCTGGGGGATGATAGGTCAGTAAGTCAGTGGTATTTGACAAATATATAGTAGAGATTTCATATTATCTTTACTATTTGGTTTAATTATTTTGGAAACTTATGTAAACAAAATACATGCGATATTGCAATGCATGGGGCATGTAGTCAATAAATGGCCACACCTTAGGGTTACGGGAAAAAACACTTCACTGGTAGATGGGTATGAGAAAAAACACTTCACTGGTAGATGGGTATGAGAAAAAACACTTCACTGGTAGATGGGTATGAGAAAAAACACTTCACTGGTAGAAGGGTAGGAGAAAAAACACTTCATTGGTGGGGGTTAACCAAGATATTTCTGAAAGGCTGCTCCCATAACCCATCCACGGCTACTGATGTGTATATGCAACATAAATTTAACATTTTTTTTCCACTAGTTTGTCCTGCTTGATTTGCAGTTTAGTACCTACATAGAGCCGATAGACTGATCTATCAATGAACAACTGAGAAGAGGAAGACCAGCTGTGAACTTTGTTTTAGATGAACTGAGAAAGGATAAAATCAGTCATTTAAACATCAGAGATGAAACAAGGCAAAGGTGCTGAGTCTGTAAAAGCCTGACTATTTAAAGGCGTGAGAGATGTAATGTTAAATTACACCCAGATTCTTTTAAAGCATATCACAAATAAGAAATTAAAATTGTGATTTATGAGTTATAAGTGTTAATTTTTTAGTTTAAATGTTTTTATGGTTCACACAATTGTATAAAAGTTTTCATAAAACAGTATTAATAAGTATACCACCATAAGGTACCTGATAAAAACATGAAAAATATATATATATATATATCATCTCTGGCCAATGTTTCATTTTTTTTAATAAACTAACCCAAAAATATTTCTTTGGAAAAAAATCTTAACTTTTAACTAAAGTTTTCATAAAACAGTATTATTGCAGTATTAATAAGTATACCACCATAAGGTATCTCTGATAAAAACATGAAAAATGTATATATATATAAATATATTATTATATATATATATTATCTCTGGCCAATGTTTTTTTTTTTTAATAAACCCAAAAATATTTCTTTGGAAAAAAATCTTAACTTTTAACTATTTCTAGCCTTGGCCATAAAAGAGTTAACTCGCCTGCTGGACTACAAGGCTGTATATTCTCTTAAAACATATTTCTCTTGCTACCTAATAGTCCTATCAATAAATACATTGTATCTTGCAAAAAGTTAGGTACACAATTTCTTATTTGTACATGATCATACATAAAAAAAAAGCAAATAAGCCAACATGGCCGGGAGAAATTTTGACAGCCAAAAACCATAAATGTATTACTTTTTTTCCAAAATATTTTTTAAATAGTCAAGTTTAACAAAACTTCTTTCATATTAATTTCAACAATAATGAAATTTACATTCATCTGAGTAACATTATTTGTAGCATAAGTAGCAAATGCATTACAGCTAGCTGAAAATAGACTATTTCTAACTGAACCTAGTGAGGAGAGAGAGAGGCCCAGTTTGATGCTTTTTAATGAAGATATTCGCATACTAGAGATGAAACCCAGAAGACATTCATAGGCAATAGCAGGGTAAAGGTAGTAATAAAAAAAAAACATATCAGTGTCATGAAGCATTTATTTCGTCACCATCTATACAGAAATTATCGTTGCTTCACAATAATAAAAATTAAAGAGACGTAAAAATTCTCGAATATAAATTAAATATCTGTTATTAATAAAAATAAAAAAACAACATGCTATTCACACAGCTTCCTCCTCTAAAAACAAATAGAAAAAAAAACTTGAAAATCAAAATATTTAAAGCCTTCTCATAATTAAAAAATTGTATTAAGTATAATTATAATAATGCTATATATATAATGTATATATAGTGAAAGTAGTAGGTTATATGAGGAATAGACGAAAAGTGGAATACGTGTAGCCACTTTTCCTCCGAAATTCTTTTCGATGGAAACACGGCTGCAGGAGCCACTTGGAGAGATGAAGTTGTTGGTGGGGAAAAAAGCGAGATGATAACTGTTGTTGTATGCCTGATTCTGAGTTTTGAAGTGGCGGAAGTTGCTGGCGCTTTTTGGTGACAGCTAGTTATTTCTTCTTCTGAGCCTTCTCTGCAGCCTTTGTCACTTTACCAGTTGTGATATCCTTATTCGTTACAGACTTTATTACTCCTACAGCAACAGTTTGTCTCATATCACGTACAGCAAAACGCCCAAGAGGAGGGAATTCTTGAAAAGACTCAACACACATTGGCTTGGTTGGAACTAAATTAATAATAGCAGCATCGCCTGATTTTATGGACTTAGGATTCTGCTCAGTAGATTTACCTAAAAAATGCAAAAATAAATGAGTTAATCACTGTAGTTAAGTTAAACTAAGAAAATGTAATTTTATTATATAATAATAAAATTACATTTTCTTAGTTTAACTAACGTCTAAAATGAATCATTTATTTATTTAAATTTTAACCTCAATTATTATTAACGAATAATTTTAGGAGGGGTTACCTACAGGTTACCGCCCTTTTCTAGCAAGGATAGGGCTAATGCCTTTTCTTTTTTCTAAAGAAAAGCCACCACCCCTAGCCCCTAGTGGGAATCGAACCTATGACCTTTGGTACAGTGTTAAGTACTAACACCTGAACACTCACGGCCAACAGGCCTCCTAAAATGAATCAGAATATCTTCAAATATCATAGCCTGACAAAAAGAATTCAGAATCAAGAAACCTAAACCCTCTGAAAGTCTAATAATACATGTTTATTATCCACAATGTCTTGGAGGAAAAAAAAAACCCTATATATATAAAAATCAGGTGTCTGTTTGTCTGGTTCTTCCTTATACAAATCTATACCGTTTGATCAATTTTTACCAAACTTGGCGGCACACAGGTAGGTCTTGATACGGGAAATCTCCTAGGTTAGGTCAAAATAGTCTAATTTTAAAATTTGGTCAAAAAGCCAAAAGTTTTATTCAAGAAAAATAGGCAACACTGAACCATTCAGATTCTGACGGCCATTTTGAATTATGTCTCAAATTTATTTGTTGGTGTTCTTGATAATTAGAAAAACTAACTCATTGGTGACTTTACATCATTATGTAATCATGGAATGCAGTTTATTTCAAATTGTATATCAACAGTCACTGGTCTAACTAAGGAGCGCTGGCCTTTCTTTGATAAGAGCTATCTACTTGCAGGCTGTAGTGCTGACCGCTGTTTCATGAATTGCTGTGGTGCTGGCCTAAGTTGGCTGTTTCACGAGAAAGCAATGATACGGGGAGAGTCATAGGCAGAAAGTAGATGTAGCATGCCACACTGGATAACAGCTAGTAATAAATAATAATGCTCTTGTATAAAAATATGCTATGAATATTATTTAAGTAATTTCCAAACCATTGTATTAACAGTTTTCAATGAGCTTAGTTTCTTGTAGAGTGCAATATAGATTAAGTTAACATCTAAATCATATTATCTATAATTAAAATTTGAACCAAATAAACTAAATTTTATCTATCTAACTTGCCAATTGGTTGTTATAAAAATTCATTTAATTTAACAAATAATTAATAATCCCTCTTTTAAATTATTTTAACGAGTTCTATCAAACAAGTTAGCTACTAGCAAATACATAATTGTCTATATAAAATTTAATTGGCAAATTAATGTTTAGTTATTACCTTGGCCAATTTTTGAAATACTAATAAATCACAAAAATTATATTATTAATTTAGTGCATCAACAGGTAAATTCAGGGGATAAACAGTGTAGTTATGAATATCTGTTCCTATTATTTTTTTTTAATTAAACCTTGGTAGTTGACTGCTGTAAAAATCTAGGGAGACCCAACACTCCGTGCGGATGATTTCTCTGGTGTTATTGACTTGATCTGTAGTTCTCTCGGTCCACTACCAGGATTTAATTTTATGTCCTTCATACTACATCTGACTAGACAAGTAATGACTATCTACCGGGCTGTATCTCGCTATCACCTTTCTTCTGTTTTCAATAATGAGTATTATAAACTTGAAAATAGTATAAATATTTTTAACTTTGCTACTGCCGGTCTACAGTCCAGATAAAAAAGAAAGTATGAGTAAGAATATGAATATATATATATATATATATATATATATATATATATATATATATATATATATATCACCACAAAACCTAGTATGTTTATTAAAAAATAAATATTAACCCTTAACTTATGGCGAGTAGTGCGAGCTGGCCGACCCTGTAGTAGGGCAATCTGTCTACCTGGCCGGGCCCTAGTTATCCTCCCTTAAAATTTCTAATTGTAGGAAAACTTTATTTTATGATTTATTTAAGTTTTCTTTTAAGCTCTAAATATTTAGGTTGAATTATTATAGATGCTCCTATAATTTTTTTTTTTTATAGCCAATATTATTTAGTAAGAAAAATATTATTTTTATGATATAGGTACTAATCAATGAAGCTAAATAAATAGCCTCTTTTTTTTATTAATACAAAGAAAAATACATCCTCCTTTTCAATTTGGATCGGACACTGGCAGTGTTAATTTTAGCCCAATCCATAATCCTCAGTTCTCAGCGCGAACGACTTATTTCCCAGACATTTAGTGATGAAAGAAATAGCTAAAGCTTCCCTTGATTCATAGCCCCAAGGTCGCAGTTCAAAGTCAAAAGCCAGCCTTAGGGAGCGGGAAACGAGAGGAGTGTCGGACTGCTGTACAAGTCCTTCGTTCCAGTGGCGTGGCGGGGCACCCTTCAACTTCCACAGAAGTGTTTAGTAAGGAAAGGGTTAAAAATCTGAAGAGAATTTTTCTTACCAGTACGACGGTCACATTTTTCTTTGATTTCAGCAAATTTGCAAGCAATATGGGCTGTGTGACAATCCAAAACAGGTGTATATCCATTGGCAATTTGACCAGGATGATTTAAGACAATAACCTGGAATCAACAGATCAATGTTAAAAAAAAATCGTTAAAATAAATATTTCAATTTTTTAACTGAAACAAACAATTAGTTTTCTTACTTGAGCAGTGAAATCAGAAGCTGCCTTGGGAGGATTGTTCTTAGAGTCGCCAGCAACATATCCTCGTCGGAGTTCCTTAACGGAGACGTTCTTGACGTTAAAACCTACATTGTCTCCAGGCACAGCTTCTTGAAGGGCTTCGTGGTGCATTTCTACAGATTTAACTTCAGTAGTCAGATTAACTGGAGCAAATGTGACTACCATACCAGGCTTCAAGACACCAGTTTCAACTCTACCAACTGGGACTGTTCCAATACCACCAATTTTGTACACATCCTGAAGAATTTAAAAAAATATTACTTTTAACATTTTCAGGAACGCTTCCTCTGAAGAAGCACTGTGAGGGAAATAGGTTTATATTTTAATGCTGAAAGTGAGTTTATTTTTACTATAACTATCAAAAAAGTTTGTCTTCATAATAACTAGAAAAATGAGTGATTACTGTTTTTTTTTTCTTTTTACAAAAATATCCAATGATAATTCAAAGGCAATGCAAAATAAGTATGTCTAATGTTCGAAATAATTGTTTCTGTACATCATAATGAAAACAACTTTCACACTAACCTGGAGGGGAAGCCTGAGAGCTTTGTCGGTAGGTCGGCTAGGAGGAAGGATGGCATCAAGGGCTTCAATGAGGCACTTTCCATCAGCCTTTCCTTCTTTCCTTTCAACAGCCCACCCCTTAAACCATGGCATCTTGTCAGAAGGTTCCAACATGTTATCACCATGCCAACCAGAAATGGGTACAAAGGCAACAGATGCAGGATTGTATCCAATCTTCTTAATGTACGAGGAAACTTCTTTCTTAATTTCCTCAAAACGTGACTAAAAAACAAAAACTATGGTGTAAAAAAATGCTTGATATTTTTTCTAAAATATAGATTACATCTATTTAAATACTCAGACTAAAAATATATATATATAAGTGAAGGGTATGAACCTCTGAGTAGGCTGGCTCAGTTGAATCCATTTTATTGACTCCTACAATGAGCTGTTTAACTCCAAGTGTGAAAGCAAGGAGTGCATGCTCTCTTGTTTGTCCATTTTTAGAGATACCCGCTTCAAACTCACCGGTACCGGCAGCGACTATGAGGACAGCACAATCAGCCTAAAAATAAAATGTTTCATGATTAGATGCTATATGTATTTGAATATTATAAACTATACAGCAATAGCATCCCTGCATTTTTTTTTCTCTCCCGGTGCATCTACTGCTACGGTCATTAGCACCCCTGTTTCAAAAGTATATATATCCTCGGGGGGAAAAAAAAAAACAATCTATTTTTTGAGAGCCTTCAGACTAAAATTGCAAAACATCCTAATTGTCTCCTCGTGTACAAGTGTTGTGTACACACATACGATCAGTAAAATAGTAATCCGGGTGAATCTGTCCTCCTGTTTCTTTTAAGAACATAACATTGCCTGGATTAATTGTTTGCACGTCACCCTTGTGACACAAAAATTTAGCTATCATCATTTAGACATGCATACTAATTGACTTTAGCAGAGGCAAGATTTGTAGGTAATAGAGCTAGGCCTAACTCATCAAATATAAATATAGCTACTTATTATTCCACTGTAAAAACACAAATTATTGTAAGACAGTGATAACAATCTGGTTCAACAATGAATGCAGAAATGAATCACTACCTATATATTTATCTCCACAGACTGAAACGCCATCCAGAAAAGAATCCTGCATGGAGCTGGGCTGTGTTATAAAAAAATACATTCTAAAAACAGATGACTAATTTCTGGTAATTAGACCCACTAAGAGATTTAAAGAGCTAAGCAAGCTCCTCATTTGATCTTTGAACAAATAAAATTAAGAATTTCATTATTCTGCTTGCTGAAGAGCAAGAATTAGTTATAGCTACTACTAGAACTACACATGACTAAAGGCTACAAACTGAGTGCAGCAAAATACAAAGCGGTGAATCTTGCCAAACGAAAGAGCACAAGCACGAGGTAGATAAGAATTGTTGGCCTATTTAGAAAATCAAGCAAACGAGCCAGAATGCAATTCCTTCCCAAGGGGTTTTTTCTTCTTTTTTTGTGAAAATTTACCCATATACATGTTATTTTACTAACAACTCAGATTTAATAATTTGGTATTTCTTGTCACATAGAACCAAAAGTGCAGGTATTCCTGATAATGACTTGCAAGTTCTAGGGCGGGTTGATAAAATCAATTGAGTTAAACTGAATTAAGAAGTATGCAACTTATAAAAATTTAGTTGACCTTTAATTACTCTTTATGAACTCACAATTTAATGTAAGACGGTGATAACAATCTGGGTCAACAATGAGTGCAGAAATGAATCACTACCTGTATTTGTCTCCACAGACTGAAACGCCATCCAGAAAATAATTCTTCTGCATGGAGCTGGGCTGTGTTCTAACAATTATAATTGGAGGTAAGGTATTATGCTTAATTGCATGAGATTTATTTTTAGACTTATATTATTTAACTAAACACGTGAAATTTATAATATTTATTTTCTGTTGGCTGAAGAGCAGTTAGAACGATAGACGACAGATCACATATTTAGTTAAAAAAAAAAAAAAAATTAAAACAAAAAAAAAAACACTAAGGTAGAAATTGTCAGGGTTCAGGTCTTTGTATTAATTAAACTACACTTTTTATAGGAAAATGAGTCATTGTTTTACAGCCCTGATGAAGGATTACATTTCAAGCCAAAACACCATCTAACAATAAAACAAAACAAAAAAATGTGATCTAACTAAAAAAAATTGTTTTTATATTAAGACATGACAACCACACCCTGACAATTTCTACCTTCACATCACTATCGGTCAACGATCTCTTAACAAAAACATAACATGTTGTTTCCTTAATTAAATACACTAGTAACAGAAGAATCGTTTACTATTTCAATTTGAAGCATGTGTTTGTTAATATAATAGCAATACATGGAATAAAGTTTTTCCTAAATTTAATAAAAAGCTTCTAATAACCTTTTCTAAACAGTTTGAGCAACCACATCATCTATACTAAGAAAGATGTCCCAGGACTGATAATATGGTACTTGCTAAAAAAATTCCTAACTAAAACATCAGTTGAGATTATGTTTTAACTTGTTAACATCAATATGCAAAATTATTTTTTAAAATGTATCTATTCATTTGTATATGAAGGTTATTAAATAAGAACCAACATACATAGCGAGATAGAATTCACTCTCCACAGTTATTAAAATGACCTACAAAGCTGTTATATTAACAGTTTGCAATAGGGACTGTGCATGCAGAAAAAAAAAAAAAAAAACTCCATCCACTACAAAGGCACAATATATAAAAACATTTGTGTGATTAAGCAAAAGACTACCCAATCCTTCCGAGTAGCAAATTCACTCTACCATTAAGCATCCCACTAGAGAATAACTCTCCACAACAAATAAATTTCTTTGAAGATGTATTGAATGAACTTCAGAAGTCTGCTAAAATTCTTTAACCAACGATTTCTCTTCTAACTTATAAAATCCACAATCAATCAAGTTCATTACAATCTCTTTACATCCATAGATATAATGGCTACACAGAAATAATCTGGAAATTATATTCTCAAAATAGGTATAACGATTGGCATGTTAATAGCACGAATAAAGAAAGAAAATATAAGAAATGTTGAGCATAATTTTGTAATGATCATAAATAAAATAAAAATTGAAAAAAAAAAAAAAACATTTAAAAATTATACCGGTTAAAATTCTAAAACAAATTCAGGTTTTGAGGCATGTGCGTCAGCAAGTAGCTTTGCCTTTCTGTCTATCCCCACTACTATGTAGGAATCTACAGATCCTTTTAACATATACCAGATATAAACTCGCACCTGGATCCAAACTTATAATTGCTATTTACGTTATGATAGAGAAACACATGTGCAACAAGAAAACGTGTATGTGTACAAATACACATAGGAAACAGTGACATGCTAACATAATAACTCACTCTAAATGCTTTTATACAATATTCATAAACAAAATTCTTTAGAACAGACATCCCAGTTTAAATATTAAGTGGGATGAATTTATGCTTACTAAAAAGAAAAAGAAATTAACAGTAACACCTTACCTGTGAAGTACCAGTAATCATGTTTTTGATAAAATCTCTGTGGCCTGGAGCATCAATAATAGTAACGTAATACTTAGCAGTCTCAAACTTCCAGAGAGCAATATCAATAGTAATACCACGTTCACGTTCAGCTTTCAGTTTGTCCAGTACCCATGCATATTTGAAAGAGCCCTTTCCCATCTGAAAATAAGGGAATAGTAGATGATTATTAATTAGCACAATTGAAGTCAACTAGCATAAAGTATGTGGATAGAAAGTCAATCTGATCACTAAAGAAAGGATACTAACATTTACTATTTCTTCCTACTTGAATTATTTTCACCAAGCACCTCAAGACTAATCGATAAAGAGAACTGATTCTGGATAGGCCAACTTATTTTATGATTTAAATCATAAAAGTGTAAGATACTTGTGACATATATATTGTGTTCACTATTAATACTAAATCAGAATTTATTTACAATAGAACACCGATTATCCAATTCAATTGGGACCATAGGTGCTTCGGATAATTGGAAGTAATTTAAAAAAATCTATATATTGTTTTGACACACGTTCCCGCTTCAACGAGTTGACACGGATAATTGGCGTTCTACTGTATTAATAGTATGTTTAATGGCTAAAGACTAGAGGGTTCTATAAACTTATGCCAAATAAGTTGTCTTCAAACCTTATTTTATTTTCTGTTTTGGCTCAAGCCACTATCAATACATAAAAAAAATTATAACCTGATTATAATTCTAATGTATTAAGAATCAAGTCTTATTTTTTCATACATAACCATCATCCTTAGCAGGGGTCTGTAAGATGCCTGATGTGTTCCAAAAATATGGAAGCAGATGAATCTTGAAGGATTGTCATACAACTGAGTTATTTACATGTTTTTTATATAGACTGACAATGAAACAAGCCAAAATGTTTCAACAGAAAATAAAAGAAGAAAAGACCCATAAACAAGAATAAGTTTATAGAAAATCTATTCAGTTGCTATTTGAAAACTAACAAAAGGTAATAGACCTAGAGACAGCTTAAATTAAAGAATTATGTTTTTAATTAAATATTCAGACAAAAACCTAATTAAAAAAAATACGGTATATTGATGAAAGCTTTATTTCAGAGGGAGCCAACCCGCGCCACATGATTATTTGTGGCTCTTGATAAATGTATTGAACTTCTCTTTTTATGCTATAATATTTCAAATATTATTATCATTCCGGATGTGTTTCAGTTGACAAAATGTCTTAAATTACTGAAAACAAATGTGAAATACTAAGAGCAATGTTGTAACTCATTTCATTCCCGCCCAAGTTAACCCTTTCCAACCGTGGACTGCTCCAGCAGTCGAGAGCGGTCGGGACCCACATACCGTGGACTTGTGTAGAAGTCGAAGGAACACGGGACCCACGTACTGTGGACTTGTACAGCAGTCGAGAGCTCGGCGTATCTCCCGCATTCTTTATCTTCTCATTTCTCGACTTTAGAGCTATCTAGTGTTACCTTATTGTACTTCTAGTATTCCTGCCTATTACTAGATGGCATTTGATTATTGTACTTTTAGTATTCCTGCCTATTACTAGATGGCATTTGATTATTGTACTTTTAGTATTCCTGCCTATTACTAGATGACGTTTGAATCTAGTTTTTAGTAGAATTACAACTTGTTGCCTTCTCCGCCCAGTTACCCTGTCAACCCTAGTCAAATTACCGTTTGTTTTTATACTTCTGTACATTCCTAACAGCATTTATTTGCAAAATCAGTTAACTTTGTCCTAAAGTTAAGATCTTATATTAGTGTTTTGTTAAATTTAGAAAAACTGTTTTTTTTATTGCGTGTCCTCCATTAAAAAAAAAAATTTAATATTTAATTAGAATGTTTAATATATTACATATTTAATTAAATAATTCATTGAATTAACTGTAAATATTTATAATTATGCTTTTGTTTTTGTAACTAAATTTTATACATAAAAAAAAAATTCCGCCGGTGTACAAAGTCACGGATCAAAAATGAAGATGGAAAATTTATTTGCCGTAGTTATTGAGTATTTAATTCCCTTGCTTATTATTCATAAAAGAAAGAGCAAATGGTAACTGGAAAAACCTTTCTTTTACTCGTATATATAATATAGCTTTTTTTATTACTTATTTTTAAAGAAAGTTATTCAACTTAAAATAATTATTTAAATGCCTACCTAATTCAGCATAAATAAAAATTAATAATCATTGTAAGCAAAATAAAAATAAAAATAATAAAAGACGAGTTTAAGTACGACAAGGAGATCGCTGAAAGTCGAGGCGCTGTGACAGAGAGTGGGAAAAGTATCCCGTCACCACTTTCAAGTGAGAAAAACTTTTTGAAAAAATTTTAATTTTTGACTGCTTTCAGACAGTCAAATAGTCAGCAGATTCGAGCTTTTGCCAGTGGCTATTTTCCCTTTCACAGAGTAAACTTAGATTTGAGAGTTTGCCGTACATCAGTCCAACAGCTATCAGTCTAGATTAAAAATAAAGTTTTTTCACATTTGATACTTCGCATTTGTATCAACGTTATGACTCATCAAATACTGTGCGAACAACATAAACAGTGGCTTAATCATTGACTCGAGACAGATTTTGATTTTACAGTTTTATTAACATTGTGAATAAATTTGAATTTAAGTTAAGCTAACATTGTGCTCTGAAGGACACAATTTGTATCTCACTTACTAAAGAATTAAAAAATGGCATATGCTATTAAGGAGTTTGGCCACCCCTACTCTCTATTCTTTCTAATAAAATTAACCCTATGGAGACGGAGGCAGTCATATACCCAAGGGTACCTGGCGATGAGAACCTCCAGATACCTGCTTGTCCCTCCTGGCGGCTACTAGCTGCCTTTCTCGCGCACCCCAGTTGTCTTTGTTTTTAGCCATTTCAAGGTTTTTTAAAGGTTATTTTGTGTTTCATCAAATATATAATGTTCTACCTCCAATATTTGAAATGGCATTATAGTTACAATTATCAATACGTGTAATAGAAAGATATATTCTCTCTATTGTTTACTAATTACCAAATTACCTTTTTTTTAATTAGAAATTATAGTTATAACATTAGCAATAAAAAAAATCATTCCAAGTGATTAACTAAAATTATTAATTTTGTAATTTAAGACTTTTTCTTTCTTTTTTATAGATTTTTGTTCTTGCATTAGTAATAAATATATTCTTTAATTAGTGCAAAAACCCTAAACGTGCAACTTTTGTCCTTTTGAAAAGAAACTTATAACCCTTGAAACTGCACAATTACATTGTTTATGCTTTAGAAAAACCCGGTCTTCGTCGCTCACATCTACTAAGAAGTCTCACTAATAGTCTAAAAGAACTGGAGAAGCCCACCGCCCTTATTTTCTTTTTGAGCTTTCCAACGGTAGAGATTTGCTCTTTTTAAAATACAACAAATATTAAATTATACAAAAATACAAACTCATAGAACTAAATACAACAAATGAAATTAAGCCACAGTCCTTATACCATAGAGAGAGGTGGCTGCTAGAGAAGCCCGCCGTCAACCAGTCATGGCCCGGGCCTGGCTGCCAGAGAAGCCCACCGACCAGAAAGAGGTTAATGTACATATGATTGCAACCGTTTTAGAATAATTACAATTAATAGCATTTGTTTACAGAATAATTTACCTTTAATTTTAATAGACTACTTTAATTTATGAATTTTCTTTTATATATAATGGAAGTTCAATATGTATTAACATCATGATTAAGTTATTATGTTAATTCTATTAACAATAAACTACTAGATTCCAGGAATATTAAATACAAATGATCAATAACTTGACACTTAAAGAGCATGATCAGAATACATTGTTACTCAATATGTGTAACAATCTGAACTATTACAAAACTATGTGATAAAATAAGAAATTACATCCCCTAAGCATTAAATATTTCCTATAAATGTAAAAAAAAAAGAATTCAAGACACCCAGCTCATTTAGTACAGCACATTAAAAGTTCAAAAGATTTATATCAATATGTCACTATTAAACAGAAAAAAAAAAAAAATCACCTCTTGGGCTTCCTTCTCGAATTTTTCAATGGTACGCTTGTCAATACCACCACATTTGTAAATCAAATGACCAGTTGTGGTAGATTTACCAGAGTCGACATGTCCAATCACGACAATGTTAATATGAATCTTTTCCTTAGGCATGATTAAATTTGTTTACTGAAGTGAGGAACAATGGGTGATCTAAAACAAAAATTATATTTATATATATACAAAAAAGTGCAGAAAGTAGGTTCCATGTGAAGTCCCACACCATGAGGGTGGGGATGGCAAGAAGCAAAATGGCTGCCAGAAGTACTATAGAAATTTTTATATTTGAACTTTTCATTAAATCTCAAAACAAATACATACATGATTGTACTTTGCAACAAATACATAAAATACAACAATGCCACAGGAATTATGACTAACGTTGACACGTTTTTTATTTCAATAAGGTAATAGGAAAGAAGTATGCAGTCACAACTTAAGAATAGGAAATTAATTTGTTATTTAGTAGCAATTATTCTGTGATAGGTATCAAAAGTTCAATTATAAATGCTTGTAACAAGGGTCCTGATCGCTAGCTTCTAGTAAAAATCATGTTACATGAACTAAAAACTTAGTGAAATCAATAAGCAGTCATACAACAGATTGCCTTAAAATTGCACACATTAATAAAAGTATTGCATTACAAATGAAAACTTAGTTAATAATATAAAACTTCTAATTACAATTAACATTATAAATTGAAGTATGGTTCAGAAAATGACTGAACATCCCTGTAGGTACATGAGAGATTTTTCCCAGAAGTGCTAAGGTAATTAGATATTGAGATACCAAATCTAAATTAATCTGAAATTTACATTGGATTAACAACCGGCGAGATAAAATAAGATGTTACAAATCAATACGGGTCATAGGACAATGCAAAATGGCGACAGCTAAAACGTGGCGACTATCACTAAGTTATTACAATTAGGAGCATTATAA
Source organism: Gonocerus acuteangulatus (assembly GCA_946811695.1). NCBI lineage: Eukaryota > Metazoa > Arthropoda > Insecta > Hemiptera > Coreidae > Gonocerus > Gonocerus acuteangulatus. The sequence goes on from OX328123.1 coordinate 78,775,271, forward strand.
ATATTAAATGATTTAATTTCAAAGAATAAAGTACACCGTTCTCACAGTAAATACGAAAAGTTTACACAAAGGTTGCAACGTATGTGCCTCTGTAACACAAGCCGGTTATACAGTATGGCTAACATGTAATATAAAATATAACAAAATTCTTGCACTAAAAAATCGTCCAATTCATATTAAACGTTAACAGAGAAAGGTTCTGAAATTTTACCTAACTAAAAAGTAACCGATTGTCTGAAATGTGGTAGATAAAAACGGATAAGTCAGGATAGATGAAGAAAGGGAACACTCACCTCCAAGTGCCACGGCAGAAAGAGGAAGACAGACGTATGGTTCATGCGCACTACTCCTCCCACCCCTAAAAGCGCCACATCATCGAAGAAAAGTAGTCCCTTAAATGTCTAAATCAGCCAAAACATTGTATACAATCAATCTGAAATAAAGAAAGTATGTCTCAAAAAAAAAATAATCGTATACTACTATTAGTTTAATTTATTCCTAGGTAAATCGCATAAAAAATAATCGAAAATATAAAACTTTTATATTTCGAACAATTGCATACGATCACACTAGTTTGAAGAATTGTGAATTAATATGTATTAGAATGTTTTAATACTTTCACATTTTGCTATTCAATATATACGTATTTTATTTATTTCTTAATTATTTTTAGAAAAAAAATGAAAATGATAGATTCCATCTTTTTAAGAATTGATTATTAAGGTTCTTTATTTAGAAGAGAATTTAAATTTTCCCGAACACAATATTATATAGTAAAACAGCGGCTCCAGTATTTATACCTGAAAAAGCCTTGTTCTTTCATCCATTTAGTTAACAACTTGCAAAAGCGAGATTGCTAAGCAAGCGAATGGCCAGCTCCTTAGATCCTTGTTTCTCAGTGGAATTTAAATTTTAAGTCATGTAAAGTGCTTGAATTCTATTGTTTAAATATCACATCGGTTTTTGCTATTAACAGACGTGTCATAGGAGTGTTCGTAGTATATAACCATGCTAAATGCTAGTCAGGCCTTTTGCTGAGGGGCTAGGCCATGTACCTTATTGTTAATGATTTTTTTGGTTTTAAAGGTGGACAAGTTAGTGAACAAAGATATAATATTGCTTTCATGTGAAGTGGAAAATCTTTATATTATGTCATTGAACAATTTAAAATTAATGTATTACTTATCCACTCTGGACTTTAGCTTTAAATACCAAGGGTGGTTATTGTATCATGCCCAGAAAGTATGCCCCTCTCCTGTAACTTAATTCATGTTACATATGATAACGGAGTGGTACTAATTGTAAGTTAAATTGCTGCTATACTTTTTCAAACTTGTATGAGGTGAGGCAAAATCTTCATAAGATAGTTTGATAAAACATGTTTTTAAGTTTAGGAATTTATCAAATTGAATGACTTTATTTACATATATATTTACTCTTTAGTTTGAGAATAAAAACCTCCTAACTTTGAATTTTCATAGTCCTAAGGTTATGATATAGGTTTATTATTTTTAAATGGTACAGCTGCAGTCAAAACTATATTTTTCAGTATCATAGGCGGTGTACAAGGGTGATGATAGCCTTGGCATAGGGAGTTTTGGTGGAAGATTTCTAAGTTTAGAAATATTAAATGTAATTCATAACCTTCCAGGTGTGAAAGTTTGAACTTCTCAATATTCCCATTTATAGTAAATGAATAATATAGTAGCTCGACGATTTTCTTGAGAAGATAATAATTGAATCGAAATCAGATGAACATGATTCTTTCTCTTTAGGAATCAACATATTTGTGTTTTTTTACAGAAATTATGTTTTGTCCTTTTCAAAATGATTTTTCCTTTTCCTGGCTTATAATCCAATGTCTGGCAGTTTTAGTACACGTTTTAAAGGTTCCTGGCCTTGGGAAAATGAAAGAAATCATTTTTTTATGGAAGTTACTATCAACCTATTGCAAATGAGCATACATTGGGTTCGTTTTTAATAGGAATTAGTTTTTTATTAATGTTACCCGCTTGTGAAGGATGTAGACAATTACATAATTTTTTTATTTTACTGAAATTGTATAAATTGTTTCTTGTGCTCATTAGTTTTTTCCTTATAATTGGATTTATTAACCTATTTGCTGCTAAGCAGCGCAAGGCTTGTCCTTGGTTGCTACATAGCTGTTGCCTCAACAACCATCCAATGCTGAGGATTCAGCAACCCTTGAAAGCAGTACCTTCTGATAAAAAGGTCTGAGGGCTAATGGCCATAAAGCTGACAGTTTGAAAAGCAGGTGCCAACACTATCTACTGGCAGTCTAGTAATTCTAAGAGACTGCTAGTTGATTTAGATGCCGGTTCTGAGCCACACAAATCTGTGATAGCAACAGTTGTTCGGAAGCACAACCAGCTTGTAGAGCACTGGAGGCATGCTGGCCCAGCTCACAGATGTGTGTTAGAAGCAGCAAATGGGTTAATCATTATTTTTTTTTACGGCACATTGACAAATCTTGGCCATTAGCGCCGTTAATCATTATTATTGTTATTTTCATTCTCTGAAAAATTAACTGACATTCAAGTATGTTAGGAGTTGAAAGATAATTTTTTTTTTTCAATCGCCCCTTATGTATATATATATATATATATATATATATATATATATATATATATATATATATATATATATATATATATATATTCCAGAGGGTGAAACAAAATTCAGTCTTCCCACAAATTTTCTTTATTTTGCACTAGGCCTTTCAACACAAATGTGCCATCATCAGGTGCTGGCATGCATGTTCATTTATGTTGTTACAGCATAATGCGGTTCCGGTAGAAGCTCGACAAGCTGTATTCATTTTATTGATGTTTTCCGGTAGTGGGGTTGCTTAATTCCAGAGGGTGAAACAAAATTCAGTCTTCCCACAAATTTTCTTTATTTTGCACTAGGCCTTTCAACACAAATGTGCCATCATCAGGTGCTGGCATGCATGTTCATTTATGTTGTTACACCCTCTGGAATTAAGCAACCCCACTACCGGAAAACATCAATAAAATGAATACAGCTTGTCGAGCTTCTACCGGAACAGCATTATGCTGTAACAACATAAATGAACATGCATGCCAGCACCTGATGATGGCACATTTGTGTTGAAAGGCCTAGTGCAAAATAAAGAAAATTTGTGGGAAGACTGAATTTTGTTTCACCCTCTGGAATTAAGCAACCCCACTACCGGAAAACATCAATAAATAAAAAAAATATATATATATATATATACACACACACACACACAGGGTCTCCCCGGAATAAACAGCCAAAATTCGGGAATCGATGCAGGATAAAAAAGTCCTTTGGCATATTTCTCGTTTTAGCGCGGTTCCTCCCTCCCTTCATAGGGAGGAACCCCGCTTATAAGGTTGATCTCATGAAACAATCCGGAAGTGCCGACTAGAAAATTTTGCGTTTCAGAACCCCTAGAGACCGAAAATGACGGTGGTTCCAATGTGTATATATATTTATATATATTATATATATATATATTTATATATTATATATATATATATATTTGTCTGTTCGCTCTGTAGGTCCCAGACGAATGGTCCGATTTTTATGAAATTTCCTACAAAAATCTTTCGTCTAATTTGAAAGGTCAAGTTCGTTAACTAGCATAATCCGCCCACCGGAACATGGTTTTTGGAGTGAATGCCGCGCGAAAAAAATCGTTCTGCTTACTTCATATGCTTGCAAGTACTCGTTTTATAGGTAGGTTGGGGGGGGGGGGTTATAGCTTTAACCGTTTTCGAGAAAATTGGAAAAATAGTTGTTGAATAACGTTTTTTGTTTGTGTATTTAGAATCATGGGATTCAGTTGAAACATTTTCTGCATTTTCAAATATCATTAAAACTAATATGTTGAAATTTTGGTTACATTTGGAGTTAAGGAAGGGTTAGAATAAAATATTTTATTAACAGACATGAAAAGTTTTGGTAACTTTGTATACTTTCCTTAATATCTCGAAAACGGTTGAAAATCTTGGTAAGCGGAAGGTTACCATTCGAAAGCTTACTAAATGCTCTACAATAAAGATTCTGAAGAAAGTTTTGATTAGGCGATGTCAATCGGAGAAATAAGTGCTTAAAACTTTAAAGTAATTGATTTAGTTTATTCGAACGGTTCTTTTTGTCTGTTTTTATTCCTTGTTATTTTTTAATTGCTTATAGTTGGATAATGTATTTGACAATAAAATTGGTTAAGTAAAATAAGAAAAACAATTTATTGTTAGAAATATAGCTTTCAAAGATAGAGAATCGAAGACATGGTGACAATTTTCAACTTTCTAGGGTTGACCGACCCATCCAGGTAAGATCATAAATTAAACCGTTCAAGAAAGGTGGAACCAAAATAATAAATGTTTCTATTTTAATCTTTCCAAATGAGACTAGGGATAAGAACGGAACCGCGCTAAGATGATGCAGTTCCTGCGAGTCGGACTTTTTTGCTTTGTTTTCGATAAGAATGCAAAAAACCAAAACACATTGTGAAAAGGCATTCTTTCATAACACCTATATAAGATTCTTTAAAAGTATACGTTTTCTCTTCCACCCCCTCTACCCGCCCGCCTCCCCCCAAAAAACAAAACTTTTTTTTTATTGGAGTGGGGATGAGGTTAGCTCAGTGGTAGAGCACTGGACTCATATCCTGGAAGACCTGAGTTTAAATCCCAATCAAGCACTGAAGATTTTTTCTTCTAGTGTCTTCGTTCATGAGTTGAATTCGGCCTCCCTGACCGTCCCTAGGCCAACCGAAATTAATTAGGCCAGCCTTTAATTAATTTAATAATGGGTACCTTGATGCTAATGACTCTAGCTAGTCGAAGCAACAAGGGGAAAATCAGGCGGCCGGAGCATAGTACTGACCACACTATCTCCCTAGTGCACCATATGGTCATGAATCAGATACCTGTACAGTATCTGCCCATCAGGGCCCTCGTGGCCTGTTACGGGACTGATTTTTTATTATTATTATTTATTGGAGCTCTGCTACCAAAACAACTAAACATAATTTAGGTCAAAAAAGTTAAATTACAGCATGTAAAGCTGCAAGTTTAACATAATTTAAAATAGCTACTTTTCTTCAGAGAAAAGTGATAAAACACAAAACAAAAACACTTTCAATTCTAAATAAAATTAAAGTTTCAATTCTTAAAACATTAACACGGTGCACAACATAATTATAAAAAATAATAATTCCTAACAATAATTTAAAAACTGTTCAATGGTTTGGCTCCTTGAAGTAATACAGGCATCACATCGCACATTGACAGACTATATATATATATATATATATATATATATATATATATTTACATTTACATACATACATACAAATATATTAAATGTATTATTTAATATAGCTTTCAGTTTATTTATAATGTAGCAACTTCTTCGTAAAGGATTTGTCACTCCAAACAGTAGAAATACCATCTCTTGTCAAATCATCGGCACCATCTCTTATTTTAGCCTAAAGTGCTTACTTGTTTTGAAAGTATGGCTAAATAAATTGTTTGATAGATTTATTTTTTAAGTTGTTTTACATGCTCTCCAAATTAATCTAGATAGGTGGGTCATTTTGTATAATCTTTGTTTAATGTAGAAAAATAATATTTTAAAGAGAAAGCAAAAATAAATAAGTTTTAAACTCAGAAGAAAGTGGATCTTTCCCCAAAGGAAGCCCTGATCCTTCTCAGCATTATTCTATAATTTTCCAAATAATTGATGCTATCAAGGTTATGAATTAAAGTTGACTTTCTAAAAATCTATAACTTATTTTTAAACTGTAAAAAACATTTAGAAATCAAAATTTGTAAATATTATTTGAATTACCTTGATGGTTCTCCCCCCACCATAAAACTGAGTTCTTTCTGTGTATTTATTTTTTAAATAGGAACCAAAGATACTGAGATTAATACAAAATGTGTGTAGTTTATAATTTGTTATTAAAATACCATTTGGCGGCGAAGCAAATGAAAAGCTGTGAAGCCCAAAAGTGCCAAATCAAATTAAAATAAATTACCAGGTTTAACTGACATTTAATGGGCATAAAATAACATAAAAATCTATATTTATGTCACAATGAAAAATACTAGAATGCAAGTTTTAAAATTTTCCTTCATCTAGGCGCAGGGTAGTGCGTCAGGCCAAGTTCCGGCCTAAGCATACTGTGTGTATATTACTGGAGGTATTAGAGCCGATTTTTACCCTCTCATAATTTTCAACCAGGTAAAGATGAAGTTATGAAACTTTACACAGGTATTATACTACTAGATGTGAGTAAAACTGGAAATTTTCATAATTCTATATGGAATAGTTTCTGAGATACAAGCGATCGAAAATCGGGATTTATAGGGCCCACTCACTCATACACTGACTGACTCATCAAAATTATTAAGCACTTCCCATGAAGCTAGAGACTTGAAATTTTGCAGGATGATAGATATGAAAAATAGATAGATAGGAAAAAATCGTAAAATCCTGAAAAGTTGAGTTTGACTCCGCTTCCGGGGGGGGGGGGGGGTGCCAGTTTTGTACATCCTTCGGAAACCCATGATGTGGGATATCAAATAAATCGTCTCGGTATGAAGAACCTATATTTGATGTTTTAAGAAAAATTTAGACGCATATAGAATTGGTCTAAATCTTATACCAGCTGTCTGTCTGTATGTTTGTTCCTTATACAAATCCGAACCGTTTGACCAAACTTGGGACACAGGTTGGTCTTGATACGGGGAGAACCATAGGCTAGGTTAAATTGTCTATCTGTCTGTTTGTGCCTTATACAAATACACACCGTTTGGCCGATTTTGACAAAACTTGGCAAACAGGTAGGTCTTGATCTAGGAAGTAGCATAGACTAGGTCAAAATCATCTATGAGCTGTCTGTCTGCATGTTAGTTCCTTACTCAAATTTATACCGTTTGACCGATTTTGACCAAATCTGGCACACAGGTAGGTCTTGGTCCTGGGAATGCACTAGGCTAGGTCAAAAAGGTCTTTCAGCTGTCTGTCTGTATGTTTGTTCCTTATACAAATCCACACCGTTTGGCCTATTTTTACCAAACTTGGCACACAGGTAGGTCTTGATACGCGAGTGTCATATTACCTTTGACGTTTTGTACTTTTTGTTCCATCGGAAAGCCATCATTCCTTCTGAAACCCATCATGTGGGGTATCAAATGAATCGTCTTGGCAAGGAGAACCTATATTTGATGCTTTAAGAAACATTTCGACGCATCTTAACAACAACAGGTGTGACTTCTTTCTTAAATGTTGTAAATAATGTCGTAGGGGTTAACTGCATGATATACTTGAAAGCAGATAAGTTTTTCAAAGTCGAGTCATCTAAATTACAAAGTTTAGGATCACAAACCCAAAACGTGTATCGTCTTTGTTCTTATCTTTTTCTTGAAGGCCTTCTACACTTTCCCTATTGTGATCTTTATCCTCGGGATAAGGTTCCTGTGTTTTACAGTGTAATAGTTTAGTTAAGAGAGCAATTAATTTGTCCTCTAGAGTACTGTCATCTGGAAGAGCTTCTAACTTTTCTAGTCTAGTGATTAGATGTAGATAGTTATGCTACTTATTGGTATCAAATATCAAGCAGTAAGGAGAACTTTATGCAGAATCCAAAGACCCTGGACTTATATGAAGTACAAAAGCCAGTAGGTATGCGGCACCTAAATTTTAATTAATACTTAGAAAAAAGTAATGCGATCCCCAAAAAAACATAAATGTGAAATAGAGGCCAAGTTCCTCCCCCCCCCCATCCTACACTCCAAAAAAGTAGTACGAGTCGGTGCATTAAGTGTACCATATTTTCAACCAAAAATATTTGCCAATACAAGAGATGATACAAGAATGAAATGTCCAAGTTCATTACTTAGAACACCTATTAGTTACTTACTAAGAACAGTAAAGACACTTGAACTGACCTTTAAAAACAACAATAAAAATACTTATATCCAGTTACTAAAATATCACTTTCCTCAAACAGGTATATTCTTAAACTTGGCAATGTTTAGTTTTCTCTCTAAAGATAATTTCGGCAGAAATAAAACATTGCCAAGTTTAAGAATATACCTGGTTGAGGAAAGTGATATTTTATTGAATGGATATAAGTAGTTTTATTGTTGTTTTTTAAGGTCAGTTGAAGTGTCTTTACTGTTCTTAGTAAGTAACTATGAGGTCTTCTAAGTAATGAACTTGGACATTTCATTCTTGCATCATCTCTTGTATTGGCAAATATTTTTGGTTGAAAATATGGTACACTTAATGCACCAACTCGTACTACTTTTTTGGAGTGTAGGATGGGGGGTGAAGAGGAACTTGGCCTTTATTTCACAGTTATGTTTTTTGGGGGGATTTGACCAGAATACTAAAAAAAATATTGATTCATTCTATTCCCATGTTTCAATGCATATTAAAAAAAAATGTACCTGGGAACCTATTCATGCAATACCATAAGTGCCAATACTTTGTTTCTTGCAGATGTCACCAAATAAATTACTGTCAACTTTCCAGGATTTTTCAACCATTTACAAAATGTATAAAAATGCCTGTCTCTTAGCAACTGGTTCATCTTAGCATGTTTCCATAACACCCCTACCCTTGTACCATTTGAAAAGCTAGAAATAGAGAATTAGTATTTTGATTTTAAACGGCTTGCTATTTTTGCAGAAAACTTACATTGATAAACAAATTTAATTCTTAATCCAATCAAATTCACGAGAAAAGCGAGATACCTGGTGGCCATGAGTGCTAAGGTGTGTACGTTTCATGCCTAAGATGATGGATTCAACTTCCATTATGGTTAGTGGCTTGTCTTTTAAGAGAAGAAAAGGCATTAGCCCTGTCTTGGTTGAAAAGGGTGATAAACTGTAGAAAACCCTTCTCATGTGTAAGTGGATGTTAGAATTTAAATAAGTACTTGCTGAAAACCCCTTTTCTTTGTAAGTTTTCATAAGATTCCTATAGCCAGCATGTATTAATCCTCTGTCGACCACGTGAGAGAGAGTTACACTCTTACATTTATGATGGTAACGCGCTAATAGTCCATAAGACTACCTTAAAAAAATGTTCAATCAATTTGTAGGTGTCTGTGAAGATACCCTCCAAATATGGAGTCTCAGGTTCCAAAATTGTGGTTGTAGGATTTGAAATAGCATTACAGAAAGACAATAACACAGTAAAATGGAATCCTTTCGGCAGATTGTAAAATTCGAAGAATTCGGTTTTATCATGATACATGATACTACCATGATGCAAACTAATTAAATTAGAAAATTAAAATACATGTAAATATCCTAAAAAAAAATGTACCACGGAAGCCAATGGTCAGACCCCAACCCCGTTTTTCAACAAAAAAATAATCAATTTGAGGAGTAGACTATTCTTTATGAGCGATTTGACACTGCCGATCTTCGGACCACTACTGATTAGGAAGCTACTCAAAGAGCAGGAAGGTAGAGATACGTGGCTATAAGGGAGGGAGGAAATAGTGTGCGTGGGGTCCGCCTAGACCCTACGTGGTCGACGGAGGGATAAAAAGATTAGGATAAAAACTCTTAATATTTGTTTTTTTTTCTAAATGTGTAATGCCCAAATTCAAGATTTTTAATTGTCGAGATTTGATTTAGCTTTCACATCATCCATCAGTCGCTTTGTTTTCTTTCATCCCAGAATTCTCATAAAATTGTGATTCCACTATTGTCCCTTGCCACACTGCTGGTTTTAGTATTTTTTTTAGCATAAATATGCTTTAGCGGTAACTAAACTGGGGAAAAACCGTTACAAACAAGTGTCCGCTGGCGTTCGCGCATGCGCAGTGGCCATGTACGAAAACTAAGACTGTATGACTCGCAAAAAAGTGTCCGCTGGCGTTCGCGCATGCGCAGTGGCCATGTACGAAAACTAAGACTGTATGACTCACAAAAAAGTGTCGCGCATGCGCAGTGGCCGTGTACGAAAAAATTACTGTATGTTATAGAGTACATTACATAGGTTTATCGGATGGGCCTAGCGTTACAAGAATGTGTCCGCTGGCGTTTGCGATTGCGCAGTGGGCATGTACGAAAAAGAAGACTATGTTATACAGCACATTACATAGGTTTGTCGGGTGGACCTAGGAGTTCCAAAAAAGTGTCTGCTGTCGTTCGTGTTTGCGCAGTGGCCATGTACGGAAAAGAAGACTGTATGTTATATAGTACCTTACATAGGTTTGTCGGGGGGACCTGAAGCATATTTATGTTCCTAAAGGCCGTAGCCGGGTAAGCATGGGTTGTCGGCCCCAGAAAGGTTTTCGCTTGAAATTTGGAGGATCAAACTAGTCCCTTAAAAGTGGCCTAAAGCCAAAATTTCAGCTCTGAATTCACACCCCCCGTCGAATAAAAAAAAGAAAATCGAAATTGCATTGATTATTTTTATCTCAGGATTGAGTTGTCGGATCAGAATGAATAAAAAAAAAAATACGCATCTTTCTTAAGGCTTTTAGACAAAAATTAATTCGCCTTTCGGCGACATCGCGTTCAATTGTTTTTTCGTGTTTTTATTGTTTAATTATTTTTTTTACGGAGTATCCGTTTCGGTACAATCACGAAACTTTTTGTGAAAATTCTCTTACCATCGGTGTACTATCTCAATTTTTTTCAAGACGCTCCAAGCGGTACGCCATAGTAAAAAAAAAATCGATTATATTTTGGCATATATTATGGAAAAGAAAGAGGGTTGTATTTAATTGTAATTTAATAATTAATTATTTATATTTTTTCGACTATGTCGAAAATGTTTGTTGATAAACATTATTATCCGTATTATCAATGGATTTTTTTTTTTTTTTTTTTTTTTTTTTTTTTTTACAGCGGTTCGACAGCCAGGCCATTATTTCTGTTTTATCAATGGTTATTGTCAGATTAATCCTATTATTTATTTATTTTGTACATTGACTCCACAACTAAGACGATTAGCAGGTAACGAAGCGTGTGACGTCTTAGTTTCACTGAATCAAGTTAATAAATAGTATAAATAAAACAAGTAATCCTACTAAGAATCAGTTCATATCTGTAATCCGCTCCTTTTCTATTTAAATAAGCCAAGATTTCTGTGTAAGAATTAAGGCTGATTCACGCTAGACCGTGTCAGGTCCACGGTGAAACAATCACACCAGCATTTTCAATGGACTCGTTCACGCTACACCGGGCCGGTTCCGTGTTTTATGCGTATGTGATTGCTTCCCCGTGTCCCGGCCGTGGCTCGGCCCGGACCCGACACAGTTATTTCAAAATAGCAGCTTTTCACCACAATCAGTTTGGAAAAAGATATTCATCTGATCTTGGTTACTCAGATGAAATATTGAATAGGATAAAGTGGTAGATGTACGTTGGAAATACATTAGCTGGAGAGGTTGAAACCAACGCAAGAAACTTCCATTTGAAAGCGTCACTTTGGATGACTTACATGATTTTCCAGAAATTCATTCTGGACTTCTCTGAATTCAGAATCTAAGCTATCCTGTGGGGGGGGGGGGCGTACTATTTCTAAAGTCGAATCATCTGAACTTGTGCTATTATCTGACGAACTCGATTCCGCCGACCTTGATTTATTATCATCATTCTCTTCTGAATCAGGTATTCTTCTTTTTAAACTTCTTACACGGCAACTTTCGCATATAATATCACAGACAGATACTCTTTTGCCTGAAACTTCTAAGTATTCCTCTACTTCAGCAGGTAATACTGTCTTTTTGGATGTACCTGGAACTTTTTTTTACAAGCTTTACACAAATAGGACACCTTGGATTATTTGTTCATAAATATGCAATATTTTAAGTATGACTATGCTTACTAAACACGTGATATCACTTTATAGAACTGCACTAAAATATTGCTCGGATGAGACTTAAGGCCGATTCACGCTTAACTGTGTCGGGTCCGGGCCGAGCCACGGCCGGGACACGGGGAAGCAATCACACACGCATAAAACACGGAACCGGCCCGGTGTAGCGTGAACGAGTCCATTGAAAATGCTGGTGTGATTGTTTCACCGTGGCCCTGCCCGGACCTGACACGGTCTAGCGTGAATCAGCCTTAATTCTTACACAGAAATCTTGGCTTATTTAAATAGAAAAGGAGCGGATTACAGATATGAACTGATTCTTAGTAGGATTACTTGTTTTATTTATACTATTTATTAACTTGATTCAGTGAAACTAAGACGTCACACGCTTCGTTACCTGCTAATCGTCTTAGTTGTGGAGTCAATGTATAAAATAAATAAATAATAGGATTAATCTAAACAATAACCATTGATAAAACGGAAATAATGGCCTGGCTGTCGAACCGCCGTAAAAAAAAAAAAAAAAGAAAAAAAAAATCCATTGATAATACGGATAATAATGTTTATCAACAAACATTTTCTACATAGTCGAAAAAATATATATAATTAATTATTAAATTACAATTAAATACAACCCTCTTGCTTTTCCATAATATATGCCAAAATATAATCGATTTTTTTTTACTATGGCGTACCGCTTGGAGCGTCTTGAAAAAAATTGAGATAGTACACCGATGGTAAGAGAATTTTCACAAAAAGTTTCGTGATTGTACCGAAACGGATACTCCGTAAAAAAAAAAATTAAAAAATAAAAACACGAAAAAACAATTGAACGCGATGTCACCGAAAGGCGAATTAATTTTTGTCTAAAAGCCTTAAGAAAGATGCGTATTTTTTTTTTTATTCATTCTGATCCGACAACTCAATCCTGAGATAAAAATAATCAATTCAATTTCGATTTTCTTTTTTTTATTCGACGGGGGGTGTGAATTCAGAGCTGAAATTTTGGCTTTAGGCCACTTTTAAGGGACTAGTTTGATCCTCCAAATTTCAAGCGAAAACCTTTCTGGGGCCGACAACCCATGCTTACCCGGCTACGGCCTTTGAGCAAATATCATTTTTTTTTCTTTTACATAGGTACCTTCCAACCGCATTTAAAATATTTGATACCTAACATTTTCAAAAAAATCTTTGTATTAACCATGATGAAAGAAAATTTCATAATAATAATAAAAAAAAAGTTTTTAATTTGATGTTTATTTTTCAAATTCACAACTTTTTAACCATTTGCAAAACTCCTCATGTCGTTAATGTTTTTTTCCTAATGCTTCTATAACTCGAAACTTGCTTAAAAAAAAAAAAATTGAACTGAATCCATCGTTTTCGATTAAGGCTCTCTCAAACCTGCACGGGAAAGGTCCCATTTTTTGGGATTTCGCGTATATCTCAGAAACCCTGCGTCCTAGCGACATGACCATTCTATAACAAATGAAAGCTGACTAAATTTGCCACAAGTTCTATTCAATCAGGGTTTTCAAGATATCTTTAGTTTTCGAAATACCCGCTCTTGAAAGTCTGTAATTTTGGGAAAACACTTTTGCCCCACATTTTTTGACCGGATAAGTGTTCAACGATGCACCAAAAAAAAATAAATGCCGGTTATAGGGCTGTAGCAGGGCCGCCACATCTCAGAGCCGGGCCCAAGCCCAGATCACGGGCCCCCACTTCAAAGAGCCAGACTGAAAATTCTAGTACTTTGCTATAGGACTTTGGACATTTTAAAATTATTTTCATCTTGAGTTTTGAGCGAAATGAAAATAAAAGCCGACAATCGGTGCTGCAAAGGTCACTTTCGGTACTTGTAGTTTTATTACGACTCCTAATGAAATATATTATCAGTCCAGGGAACGAATGCTTAAAAACAGCTATAGATGGAAATGTTTGGAACACAATTTTGAACTTCATAACTTTGTTTCGGCTAGTTAGGAGGTCACCATATCCTAAAGTCTCCGCCCGTAGCCTTTGTGCCGAGAGGGGGGGGGGGGGTTAGAAGGTCCCATTTTTCGGGTTTTTACTTATATCTTGGAAACCCTGCGTCCTAGCGACATGACCATTCTATAACAAATAAAAGCTGATTAAATTTCCTACAAGTTCTATTCAATCAGGGTTTTCAAGATATCTTTAGTTTTCGAAATATCCGCTCTTGAATGTCTGTCATTTTGGGGAAAAAACACACTTTTTGCTCTTTTTGACCGGATAACTCTTTAGAGAACCTGATTGAGTAGAACTTGTAGGAAATTTAATTAGTTTTCATCTGTTACAGGATAGACATGTCGCTAGGACGCAGGGTTTCCGAGATATAAGTGAAAACCCGAAAAATGGGACCTACGGGCGGGGACTTTTGATATGGTGACCTCATAATCAGTGCAAACAAAGTTACGAAGTCAAATATTTTGCTCCGAAAATCTATAACTGTTCGTTGCCTGGACTCTTTCTCCATCTGAAGACATGTCTATTATAAATATTGAGGCCCGGTGGCCGTGAGCGTTAAGGCGTAAGCACTTAACACACCGTGCCAAGGATCGTGGGTTAGATTCCCACTAGGGATGATGGCTTTTCTTTCAAAAAAAGGAAAAGCGTCCTATATATATATATATATATATATATATATATATATATATATATATATATATAGCCAACGGCCATAGCCACGTTGAATACACCGGTTCCCGAAGATCACCGAAGTTAAGCAACGTCGGGCGTGGTCAGTACCTGAATGGGTGACCGACCACGTGCTGTTAGCATTATAAAGGGTGGCAACCTATAGATAGCCCGGCGCTAATGGCCAAGTTGTAGATGCGCCGTAAAAAAAAATAAAAAAAAAATATATATATATATATATTTATATATATATATATATATATATATATATATATATATATATTTATATATATATATATATATATATATTTATATATATATATATATATATTTATATATATATATATATATATATATATATATTTATATATATATATATATATATATATATATATATATATATATCTTCTTTCTCTCTGAGATGTCATTTTATATTTTTTCACGAAAGATCAAAACCTAGCAATAACTGCTTCAACTCCTTTGCTAACGACACTAGAGATATGAACGGAACCGCGCTTAGATGACGCAGTACCTGCGAGTCGGACTTTTGTAAGCGAATTTAGTGTTGTCGCCGTCAATGTTTGGCTTTCAGGAGGATGACGCGGGAACGTGACCTGGTAGTGCGTCGAGGAGGTAAAGTACGAGGTTGGTCAAGTACATTCACGGCAGCCCAAGCCCGGTCCTTTAGACGTCGGGTTTTTCTAACTGAAATGACCGTCTGGTCTGGTAGGTATAAGGGTCAGAACCGATTATTACCGATGGTTTCATTCTCCAGGGCTTTATCTTGGGAAGGATCAAAATTAATAAGATGAACCCCATTCAAGCTAGTGACTCTAGATAGGACAAGGCACGCTTGACCACAGGAGAAAATAGAAGACCCGACAAACAACAGCGCATGTGGTAAACTTTGACCCTGACTCTTGTGATGTATAGCTCTGTTGAAGAGAAATGCCAATTATTGGGTAGACATTTTCCCAGACAATTCACGGGCGACACTAAAACCAACAGAGACATAGACGTAACCGAAGATACCCACTTACAAGTAGCAATTACGACTGTTGAAAAAACGATCTGATATCCAACGTCGTCCTCAAAAATCGTCCTTAGAAGAGTATCGCACTTATGACAAGCATATTTAATGCATGTTTGAGATAATTCCCAAAAATGTGGAAACGGTCAATAGCTAAAGCCCTCGAAAAATGTATGGAAAAGAGATTTCGTCTTCACTTAGACGAAAACAATATTTTTTTCCAACGCCAATTTGGATTTAAACCAAACCACTTAGCTGTCCACCAAATACAGGGAGTAGCTGAATTAATACTGAAGGGAGAAGACAAAAAGTTTTCAACAGATGTGAAGTCAGCATTCGTCACAGTGTGGCACAAGGGCCTTCTTTATAAACTCAAAAAGAAAAAGAAATTGGACACCTTGCTATTTTGCGAATATTATTTCTTTATTCCTCGATGAAAGATCATTTCAAGTATGAGTGAAAAACAGCGCCAGCCGAAAAGTAAGCGTCTCAGCGAGTCCTTAACTCCCACATGGCTTTGTTTGCAGGTGCCACGAAAGTCATGAGTCAAGGATATGAAGTTCCGGGAACCATCTCAGGCCTACAATCATCTTTGGAGGGCATTACATGGTAGTTCGAAAGGTGTCAATCCATCGAAGACTGAAGCAAAGATTTTCGAGCTGAGGCACTTATATGACAGGACCAAAGCTCTCACACGACTAACACTACTATACCCATTAAAAAAAAAAAAAAAAAAAAAAAAAAAAACACCACTCAGACAAATCCGAAGTTCAATTACACAAAACTCTATTACTGCCAATACTAACTTACGCATGCCCAGTTTGGTATAGCTCCAGTGATACAAACAGACGAAGTCTTCAGACATTTCAATATCTAATTCTTCGAATTATTTTAACTGCACGTCCTTTCATAAAAAAATCCACAAAGAGCTCGGGGGGTTGTCCAGTCCGCAGAGCACATTGAAAAACTCACCCAAAGGCACTACTATGGGTATTTAGAAATGATTGATTCAGTTGAAACTTGTTCCAGACGTTTGACATTCATCTTATCTAAGATAATTAAATTTTGGTTGCGTTTGGAGTTATGTAAGTAATAGAAAAAAAAACTATTTTATTAACAGAAATATTATCTAAGTATATTTTATAAAATATCTCGAAAACAGTTGGGAAATCCAGTTAAGTGAAAGGTAGTCATTCGAAAGCTTCTTAAATTCTCTACAATAAAGGTTCTGAAGTAATTTTCAATGGGCGGATGTCAATCGGAGGAATATGTGTTCAAAACATTAAAAATGTTAGTTGTTTTTTTTAATAGGGTTTTGTCTCTGTTATCCTTACGTTTTTTTTCTTTTTTTTTAATTGCATTTGACAGTAGAATGAGTATTTTAAAACAAAGTAAGAACATGAGAAATGTAATGGTTATAGTGTTTCCAAGAGTGAAGGTTGAGAAAGAAGATGGAGTAATTTTTGCTTGGGATACTGGAGAGGAAGTGCTGTTGATGCGACTCTGATTTGGACACCCCTCTCACCCACTCTTATCTCATGTCCAAGAAAACTCCACCCTAATGTCTTACTTGTTGGAAATCACTTACCATCCAGCACATTATTATTGAAGAATGTTGGAGGTACACGTCAGATGTAGTATTTATTAAAGTGTGTGTTCTTAATTTGGCAATAGATGATGAATGTGTCAGGGGAAGTGAAGGGAAGGTTCATGTCAGCCAGGGGAATAAAAAGGAAACAGGAAATAATAAATTAAAAAAAATGGATAAATGAATTAAAAAAGAAAATAAATAAAAGAAACGATACATAATAATAATAAAAACCTGACATGGATGCTACTTAAGCAAAGCAGACCCCAACCCAAGAGCATGGAATGTCTATTTGTGTGACAAGTTTACATGATAGGGCGCTGAGGACCATGAAAGTTTTTGCTAAGATGAAACCGTTTTTGCAAGTCAGACTTTTTGATATATTGTTTTGTTCCTTTAATATGTTCTCCCTTCCACTCTTGTTACCGTCTATGAATAAATTGTAATAAATTGCTTCAAACATAAGGTTTGTAGATAATCAACTCTTTTTTCAGGATATCCCTCAAAAATTATATTTAAAAAAACAGTCGTGTATGTAGAATTTATTATAGTGTACGTGTTTAATTTTTTGAAAAAGTTATTTATTTGTTCGTTTCAGTGAGTAGTTAATGATAAAACCCTAGATTCTGTCAGTCTGGATGAGTCAAACAGTGAAAATATCTTCCAAACAGAGAAAATATCTTCTCCTTCTCTTTTCTGTTGAGAAAATAGGGTTACAAGTTTATGCCTAAATAATATTCAAGGTAAAATTACTCCTCATATTAGATATCATTAAAGTCTGGTTTTAATTTGTCTTAATTCACATTCTAATTCAACTAGTTTGTTTCCTATTGATAAATAAATATCACTCAGGGACTCTAGAAAGAATCGGGGGGGGGGGGGGGGGGGGGGGGGGGTAGGAAGCATATTAAAAACTCAGCATATTAAGAACTCACCTTTTTGCAGGATTATTGTTCCATTAATCAATGCTTAATTTTTTTTTTTTTAGTGCGGTTCCTCCCTCCCTTCATAGGGAGGAACCCCGCTTATAAGGTTGATCTCAAGAAACAATCCGGAAGTGCCTAGAACTAGAAAATTTTGCGTTTCAGGACCCCTAGAGACCGAAAAAGACAGTAGTTCAAATTTGTGTATATATATATATATATATATATATATATATATATATATATATATATATATATATATATTTAGATGGAACAGCATTTTTCTCCAGCGGTGGTACTCCTCCTCACTTCTTCCCGGAATATTTCGATGGATTCATCTCCATCTTCTTCAGCCAGGTACATGTTTCTTCCTCGGTGGTAGCCAAGGGAATGACATCTTTTTTTTTTTTTTTTTTTTTTTTTTTTTTTTTTTTTCCCACCCTCCAAAATTTATTTAGTATGTACATAGAGACCTCCAGGACCAACGGGTTGGAGCCTGGAGCTGGACTTAAATCTACACCTTATCCTACGCTTACGTACTAGAAGGGGGATGTATTTACAATCGGGGGGACTTAGTCTAAGGTACTAAAACTAGGGGGAGTCAAGGTGGTCTAGGGAGGGGCTAGACTAGGAAGTATCTTAAGGCTAACTTAATACTAACTTAATCTAATGTGTACACATTTTATTTACATTTATTTACAATATAAAGCTGCTTTTACCCAGCCTCCTATCCAAGATCCAGGATTCTCCTGGTGCTGCCCTGCCACCTCTGAGGAAGAGGTGGTGGCGTCAAGTCCCTGAAAAGGGGGTTGACACAGTACTGGAGGCCGTCATAGAACTTAATATGACGCCTCCGTATGAACTCTTGTACTGAGGGCAGCATCAGTTCGTCGTGGAGGATGACCGGCTTCGTTCTCCGGAGGCTTGTGTGCTGCACGGCCCGTAGCAGGACCCCGTTCTGGAAACGCTGCAGCCGCTTCAGCACACTGGGGTACATGTACCTCAGGGCGGGTGCCCCGTGCAGAAGGGTAGGCCTGATGATCGCCTCATAAATCTGCAGCTTTAGCCGAATGACATTTTTCTCGATCTGGGCTCCTTTTCTCCCCTCTAGCCACAGTATCGGCGGACGAATGGTGTTGAAGCTCCCTGGTGTAGTTGGGATTCTGTCCGTTGGCAGCGCTGATGGTATTGCGTCTTTTTTTTTCCTCCTGCTTCTATTTTCCTCGCCGTAAGGTTTTATATGTTTGATGTTATTTTTCGTCGCTGGGATAGTATTTTTAGATGGAACGGCATTTTTCTCCAGCGGTGGTACTCCTCCTCACTTCTTCCCGGAATATTTCGATGGATTCATCTCCATCTTCTTCAGCCAGGTACATGTTTCTTCCTCGGTGGTAGCCAAGGGAATGACATTTTTCTCGATCTGGGCTCCTTTTCTCCCCTCTAGCCACAGTATCGGCTGACGAATGGTGTTGAAGCTCCCTGGTGTAGTTGGGATTCTGTCCGTTGGCAGCGCTGATGGTATTGCGTCTTTTTTTTTTTTTTCCCCCCTCCTGCTTCTATTTTCCTCGCCGTAAGGTTTTATATGTTTGATGTTATTTTTCGTCGCTGGGATAGTATTTTTAGATGGAACGGCATTTTTCTCCAGCGGTGGTACTCCTCCTCGACGAAGCCGTCACAAGCTTCACCGAGGTCATCCAGTCCGCCGCCGATAGAAGGATTCCTAAGTTTGTTCCGAAGCCCATCAACCAGCGTAAGCCTCCTGCTCACATCACCAGGCTGATCGGGATGCGAAACAACCTTAAGAATATATGGGCGCGGACGAATGATAGAACCCTGAGGGCCCCTATTAATGCCATGACCCGGCAAATTGCGCAGCTGTCTGCGCAATGGAAGACGGCCCTCTGGCACGAGCAGCTCCGACGGACCCACGAGGACACTAGGCAGTTTTGGCGGCTCCTTCGCTGCACGGTCACGAAGCGACGCGAGGTCATCCTCTCCGACGGCGATCACCTCCTGTCACCGGCAGAGCAAGCTGAAGCCCTCGCCGATTACTACGAGGAGAACGACCGTCGGAGAACCGAGACGTCGCCGAGGCTTGATGGTGATCCCCAAGACCTCACCAGGACCCCGCTGCACTTCACCTACAGGCAACTGGAATCGGCGCTGAGGCGAACCAAGGGAAACAAATCCTCCGGACTGGATGGTGTACCGTATGTGATGCTGAAGATGCTCCCTAGGAAAGCGAAGGCCTACCTACTGAACATCATCAATGCAGCCTACCGCACTGGACACTTCCCCGAGGCTTGGAAGCACGCCGTGGTGGTCCCTCTTCGAAAACCAAAGAAGCCAGGAGACAAGCCCGAGCACTACTGGCCGATAAGCCTGCTGAGTCACATGAGCAAGATCTTCGAAAAGTTAATCCTTGCTCATGTGCTGAAGCACTGCGCGGACGCGGATGTAATCCCCCGGAACAGACTGGCTTTCGGCCCGGGCTCTCCTGTGATCACCACGTCGCCAAGCTTCAGAACACCGTGGCCGCAGAGCTCAACAAGAACAGAGCAACGGCCTTCATCTCCCTGGACTGCACGCAGGCGTTCGACTGCGTATCCCACCAGGTGCTTTTGCACCGGTTGCGGTGCTACGGATTCCCGGCACAGCTTGTCAAGATTCTTGAGAGCTACTTGTCGGGAAGAACGTTCGCTGTCAGGATTGGTGGTGATGTATCCAGCAGTCGACCGTCTGCGTGTGGTGTCCCACAGGGATCGGTGCTGTTCACCATCTACACCGCCCACATCGTGAGGATGCAGTTCCCTCGAGTCGCCTTAGCTGCCTACGCTGACGACATTGGCGTCTACCCCTCCAGCTTCAACGCCGGAGTCACTCTTAAGAGGGCCGAGTCCGCCTGCGAAAAAATCGTAGACGCACTTGGAGATGTAGGAATAGACGTCAACCCGTCGAAGACAGATGCCGTGGTGTGTTCCTTCCAGGGAAATATAGGAGGCCGACCCCGAGGAGCCCTGCCCTCACACTTTGAGGTCAGGGGTCAGCGGATCAAGCTGTCCACTAAAATAAATTACCTGGGAGTGCACATACACCGGCACCTGTCCGTGACGCCGCACGTCAACAGCCGCTTGAAGGAAGCCCGGCAGAAGACGTTTCGCCTGAATCACCTTCTACGATCTGCCCAGCTGTCGCTTCGGCTAAAGCTGCAGATTTATAAGGCGATCATCAGGCCTACCCTTCTGCACGGGGCACCCGCCCTGAGGTACATGTACCCCAGTGTGCTGAAGCGGCTGCAGCGTTTCCAGAACGGGGTCCTGCTACGGGCCGTGCAGCACACAAGCCTCCGGAGAACGAAGCCGGTCATCCTCCACGACGAACTGATGCTGCCCTCAGTACAAAAGTTCATAAGGAGGCGTCATATTAAGTTCCATGACGCTAGTGAGCTTCAACACCATTCGTCCGCCGATACTGTGGCTAGAGGGGAGAAAAGGAGCCCAGATCGAGAAAAATGTCATTCCCTTGGCTACCACCGAGGAAGAAACATGTACCTGGCTGAAGAAGATGGAGATGAATCCATCGAAATATTCCGGAAAGAAGTGAGGAGGAGTACCACCGCTGGAGAAAAATGCCGTTCCATCTAAAAATACTATCCCAGCGACGAAAAATAACATCAAACATATAAAACCTTACGGCGAGGAAAATAGAAGCAGGAGGAAAAAAAAAAAAAAAAAAAAAAAAGACGCAATACCATCAGCGCTGCCAACGGACAGAATCCCAACTACACCAGGGAGCTTCAACACCATTCGTCAGCCGATACTGTGGCTAGAGGGGAGAAAAGGAGCCCAGATCGAGAAAAATGTCATTCCCTTGGCTACCACCGAGGAAGAAACATGTACCTGGCTGAAGAAGATGGAGATGAATCCATCGAAATATTACGGGAAGAAGTGAGGAGGAGTACCACCGCTGGAGAAAAATGCCGTTCCATCTAAAAATACTATCCCAGCGACGAAAAATAACATCAAACATATAAAACCTTACGGCGAGGAAAATAGAAGCAGGAGGGAAAAAAAAGTCCGTCACGCAGGAGCTGCATAACTAAGCACTTTCCTCAGAATTTGGTTAGTGTAGACTGCTTTCCAGAACAATTTGCTTAAAATATCCTACATAAATAAAATAAAAACGTGAATAGTTCTCATTTTGTTATGAGTAACTGAACAATTATTAATTTGCTTCCAGAGTTATGTTTACACATGGAACCTACTACACTACGTAATAAATACAAAAATCCTCATATTATCGTATTTTGATCTAACGCAGGAACAGGATACAGTCCCTCTAGTGGTAGAAAGCGCTCCTTGCGGCGGCTTTGTGAACCTACGTCTGCCGGCTTTTCTATTCAAATATATTACAAATTAAACCCCCGCTTTCCGATTGACCGATTCAGCTCATTTTTACACTTCTTTCTCATGAGTTACCCACGACGTACACCGCGTTTCGTTACAATACAGCAGAAATTACGACCGGTATGAGTATACTAGGAATTTGGGTCCGGAGTAAACCCCCCCTTCTAATGAACCGATTTAGTTTATTTTTACAACACATATTTACCTGTAGATTACCACTACGAATACCGAGTTTCGTCGAAATATACTAAAAATCACGGCTGGTAGTGGCGAATTGGTATTGTGGGTCCGGAGTAAACCCCCCCTCCTAATGAACCGATTTCGTTTATTTTTACAACACATATTTACCTGTGGATTAGCACTACGAATACCGAGTTTCGTCGAAATATACCAAAAATCACGGCTGGTAGTGGCGAATTGGTATTGTGGGTCCGGCGTAAACCCCCCCTTCTAATGAACCGATTTAGTTCATTTTTATATCTCACTTTTCTCTCTATATTAACACTACGAATACCAAGTTTCGTTGAAATATAACAAATATTACGGCTGACATAGTCAAATAAGTGTTTTGGGTTCGGGGTAAACCCCCCCTTCCGGTGGACCGACTTTGGTGCTTAACGAACTCGTTCAATCGTTTGCTAATTTAATGCTATATACCAAGTTTCGTGACGAAAAAACAAAAACTCTGGCCGCTATCGTGTTAACAGACACATATATATATATATATATATATATATATATATATATATATATATATATATATATATATATATATATATATATATATAGTTATATATAAAGTTTAACGGGGGTCATTTTCGGTGTCTACTAGGTAGGATCGATAAAGATTTGAAGAAATTTTTCAAAAATTCCGTCATGAGTCCAACCTCAATAGCTACTTTCCTTCGGAGGAAAGTGATAAAAGACGCAATACCATCAGCGCTGCCAACGGACAGAATCCCAACTACACCAGGGAGCTTCAACACCATTCGTCCGCCGATACTGTGGCTAGAGGGGAGAAAAGGAGCCCAGATCGAGAAAAATGTCATTCGGCTAAAGCTGCAGATTTATGAGGCGATCATCAGGCCTACCCTTCTGCACGGGACACCCGCCCTGAGGTACATGTACCCCAGTGTGCTGAAGCGGCTGCAGCGTTTCCAGAACGGGGTCCTGCTACGGGCCGTGCAGGACACAAGCCTCCGGAGAACGAAGCCGGTCATCCTCCACGACGAACTGATGCTGCCCTCAGTACAAGAGTTCATACGGAGGCGTCATATTAAGTTCTATGACGGCCTCCAGTACTGTGTCAACCCCCTTTTCAGGGACTTGACGCCACCACCTCTTCCTCAGAGGAGGCAGGGCAGCACCAGGAGAATCCTGGATCTTGGATAGGAGGCTGGGTAAAAGCAGCTCTATATTGTAAATAATTGTAAATAAATGTAAATAAAATGTGTACACATTAGATTAAGTTAGTATTAAGTTAGCCTTAAGATACTTCCTAGTCTAGCCCCTCCCTAGACCACCTTGACTCCCCCTAGTTTTAGTACCCTAGACTAAGTCCCCCCGATTGTAAATACATCCCCCTTCTAGTACGTAATCGTAGGATAAGGTGTAGATTTAAGTCCAGCTCCAGGCTCCAACCCGTTGGGCCTGGAGGTCTCTATGTACATACTAAATAAATTTTGGAGGGTGGGGAAAAAAAAAAAAAAAAAAAAAAAAAAAAAAAAAAAAAAAAAATGTCATTCCCTTGGCTACCACCGAGGAAGAAACATGTACCTGGCTGAAGAAGATGGAGATGAATCCATCGAAATATTCCGGGAAGAAGTGAGGAGGAGTACCACCGCTGGAGAAAAATGCCGTTCCATCTAAAAATACTATCCCAGCGACGAAAAATAACATCAAACATATAAAACCTTACGGCGAGGAAAATAGAAGCAGGAAAAAAAAAAAAAGACGCAATACCATCAGCGCTGCCAACGGACAGAATCCCAACTACACCAGGGAGCTTCAACACCATTCATCCGCCGATACTGTGGCTAGAGGGGAGAAAAGGAGCCCAGATCGAGAAAAATGTCATTCCCTTGGCTACCACCGAGGAAGAAACATGTACCTGGCTGAAGAAGATGGAGATGAATCCATCGAAATATTCCGGGAAGAAGTGAGGAGGAGTACCACCGCTGGAGAAAAATGCCGTTCCATCTAAAAATACTATCCCAGCGACGAAAAATAACATCAAACATATAAAACCTTACGGCGAGGAAAATAGAAGCAGGAGGAAAAAAAAAAAAAAAAAAAAAAGACGCAATACTATCAGCGCTGCCAACGGACAGAATCCCAACTACACCAGGGAGCTTCAACACCATTCGTCCGCCGATACTGTGGCTAGAGGGGAGAAAAGGAGCCCAGATCGAGAAAAATGTCATTCCCTTGGCTACCACCGAGGAAGAAACATGTACCTGGCTGAAGAAGATGGAGATGAATCCATCGAAATATTCCGGGAAGAAGTGAGGAGGAGTACCACCGCTGGAGAAAAATGCCGTTCCATCTAAAAATACTATCCCAGCGACGAAAAATAACATCAAACATATAAAACCTTACGGCGAGGAAAATAGAAGCAGGAGAAAAAAAAAAAAAAAAAAAAAAAAAAAAAAAAGACGCAATACCATCAGCGCTGCCAACGGACAGAATCCCAACTACACCAGGGAGCTTCAACACCATTCATCCGCCGATACTGTGGCTAGAGGGGAGAAAAGGAGCCCAGATCGAGAAAAATGTCATTCCCTTGGCTACCACCGAGGAAGAAACATGTACCTGGCTGAAGAAGATGGAGATGAATCCATCGAAATATTCCGGGAAGAAGTGAGGAGGAGTACCACCGCTGGAGAAAAATGCCGTTCCATCTAAAAATACTATC
This sequence comes from Gonocerus acuteangulatus, assembly GCA_946811695.1. NCBI lineage: Eukaryota > Metazoa > Arthropoda > Insecta > Hemiptera > Coreidae > Gonocerus > Gonocerus acuteangulatus. The sequence continues at coordinate 78,800,661 of OX328123.1, forward strand.
CCAGCGACGAAAAATAACATCAAACATATAAAACCTTACGGCGAGGAAAATAGAAGCAGGAGGAAAAAAAAAAAAAAAAAAAAAAAGACGCAATACTATCAGCGCTGCCAACGGACAGAATCCCAACTACACCAGGGAGCTTCAACACCATTCGTCCGCCGATACTGTGGCTAGAGGGGAGAAAAGGAGCCCAGATCGAGAAAAATGTCATTCCCTTGGCTACCACCGAGGAAGAAACATGTACCTGGCTGAAGAAGATGGAGATGAATCCATCGAAATATTCCGGGAAGAAGTGAGGAGGAGTACCACCGCTGGAGAAAAATGCCGTTCCATCTAAAAATACTATCCCAGCGACGAAAAATAACATCAAACATATATATATATATATATATATATATATATATATATATATGTATATGTATATGTATATTTGTCTGTTCGCTCTCTACAGCCCAGACGAATGGTCCGATTTTGATGAAATTTGGTACAAAAAGTTCGTTAACCAGCAGAATCCGCCCACCGGAACATGGTTTTTGGAGCGAATGTTGCGCGAAAAAAATCGTTCCGCTTACTTCATATGCTTGCCAGTACTCGTTTTATAGGCTTCTGGGCCTAGGAAAACGAATGAAACCATTTTTAAGGCGATAACTTTCACCGTTTTCGAGAAAATTGGAAAAATAGTTGTTGAATAACGTTTTTGGTTTGGGTACTTAAAATCATGGGATTAAGCTGAAACATTTTCTGGATGGTCATATTAGGAGAAATAAGTGCTTAAAACTTAGTTAGTTTCGTTTATTTAAACGGATCTATTTGTGTGTTTCCCGCAGTTTTGTTTTTCACTGCTCGTTATTTTTGTAATTGCTTATAGTAGTCAAATGTATTTGTCAATAAAACAGGATACGTATAATTAGAAACAATATTTTGTTTTTACGGAATCTTGGGATTCTCAGATGCCGTATGAATATCTATTAGGCCCACTTCGTATATTTTCCTTAATATCTCGAAAAGGGTTGAGAATCTTGGTAAACAGAAGATTGCCATTAGAAAGCTTACTAAATGCTCCACAAAAAAGATTTTGAAGAAATTTTTGATTAAGGGAGGTCAATCGGAGAAATAAGTGCATAAAACTTTTGTTTATTTGAACGGTTCTTTTTGTCTGTTTTTATTTCTTGTTATTTTATTATTCCTTCTAGTAGGAGTAAAACAAGATAAGAAAATGGAAAAGATATTTATAATTTTTCACGAAAGATCAAAACAAACTAATAATTGTATCTACTCCTCTTTTTATTTGTCTCTGTTTACCTTTGTTTTTAATTGTTTTGTTTTTTTCTCGGTTTGCCTTAGTTTTTAATTGCTTGCATTTTTTTCGATAAAACATGGCAAGTAATTGAAAAGCTTGTTTGTATTTTGAATTGACTTTGCGAGTCTTACTTTAGATTGAGGAATTTCCGCTTCTAACCTGTGGGCGTTAACAATTTTCATGAAATAAAAAAAAATGTTTAGTTCTATTTTAAGCTATGGATTGACACTATGGATGAGAACGGATACGTTTTAAGATGACGCAGTTCCTGCTGAAAGAGAATGTGAAAGAGAACACTGTGTAGGGTCAGACACCTGCCTGGGTCGAGCTACTAGGCAGGCTTCAGGTAGGCTTTTATTGCACATCATAAATCAAGATGCATCCTAGGATCTTTACTTTAGGATGACAGTTACTTTAACTGTAGGAAGTCATGCAGCCAAATGCTATAGTAGAAATATAATTATATTTTGTGGTTGTATGTGGCGTAGTACATTAAAATATAACACAACTTTCTAATTTTCTTGTACAATTTTATTTTGTTTAATTGCATTTAACAATAAAATGAGTAGGTAAGTGTTTTTAATTGCATTTAACACTAAAATGGATATGTTAGTAAAGCAAGTTAAGTCAATTAGAAACATATTCGTAGTAGTCTTCGTAGAGCGAAATTTGGAATGGCGGAACGAGTAATTTTCGCTTAGGATAGTTTCTTGTGCCTTGCCGACAATCTTGCTTTTCTTTGGAATATGTGTTTACATTAAGAATGACCTAAACAAAGTAATAACTTTTTGTATTCTACGTATACAAAATGACACTAGGGATATGAATGGAACCGCGCTAAGATGATGCAGTTCCTGCGAGTCGGACTTTTTTTCTTACAGCGCATGTACCTGCCTTAGGCACCGAATCATTGCTTATTTTTTTTTTAACGGTGCTTCGCATCCAGGCCATAAGTGCTTGCCTATCCACCCTTCCTAAACATCCATGGTGCAGCAGGGAATTCCTTCAACGAGCCCTGGTATGAAGAAACTTAACCTAATGCAGGAGGGACTCGAACCCACACCTCACGCATGAGAAACCAAGGCGCTATAGCCAGAGGAATATGAGAAGACCCCCATCTTAGCTTAATATCTCTACTTTTAACATAGGTACAATGAGCTGTGAATAAAAAATGAAAAAGGGTAAATGCATTAAGTAATATAAGCTCTAAATAAGTAACAATTTATTTGTAGGTATTTTTAACAATGGAATGTTAAAGGATCGGCATTAGGTTAAATTTATACACCTATTTACAAATGAAATATACATGTTAAATTATCTGTATACTATTAACTAGTCCATGATTGAAAGTAACTACTCCACCCTGGTTGTGTTTCACCTGCAAGGGAAACAAATTCATATTTTAATAAATTTAAAAAATGTCATGCTTGAAATAAAATTGAGAAACGTCTTTGATATCCAGTCAAAAAACCTTATATAAACACATACATAAAAAAAAAAATCCAAGCATAATCATTACTTTATCATATTAGTTTATTAATTATTAAACTTAATTTTCAAAGGCATGCTTCATGAAATAATTATATTACTTTGTTCAGATAGAATTAATGTTTTTTGTGCAGTGAACTTTTGAATGGGCATTATTATGAATGATTCTCCAATGGAAAACCTTTTAGCCTCTCTCCCTCCATAGGGAGGAAATACCCTGATGTACTTATCACAATAATGCTTTCCGGAAGTGCCAACAAATTTCACGTTTGAGAACTCATGGATTTCGAAAATGAAATATTTTTGAGCCTGTGAGGGGGAGAACAGACAACTAAATATATGTAGAATATATATGTATGTATACACACACACACACACACACACACACACATATATATATATATATATATATATATATATATATATATATATAATTATATTTGTCTGCTCACTCTCTCATAGGCTCAAAAATGGTTCAATTTTGATGAAATTTGGCATAAAAATACTTTGTCTAATTAAAAAGGCCTAGTTCGTTAACTAGCAGAATCTGCCCACAGAACTCTATATTATGGGCGAAATTTACACAAAAAAATCATGCTTACAGTTTTCCTTTGTAAGCTTACAGGTAGACTTTTTAAACGTTCTTACAGAAACATTGTCAAGGCGATATCTGTAACTGTTTTTGAAAAAAGTGGATAAAACTAGTTTTTCTAACTAATTTTCGGTTTGGGTACTTAGAATCATTGGATACCAATGATATTTAAATTTTGGTTACGTTTGGCATTGATGAAGTATTAGAAAACAAAAATTGTATAAACAGTTATGAGCAATTCAGAGATTTTTGTAAAGTTTCTTACATATTTTGAAAACGGGTAGGAAATCATGGTAAGTTGAAGGTAGCCGTTCAAAAGCTTACTAAATCTCTACATTGATGGTTATGAAAACATTTTCAAGGGGCGATCTTAGTCGGCTAAATAAGTCCTTAAATCTTCGAAAAAGTTTGTTTTGTTGCTTTTAAGGTTGTTTATGTTTGTTTTCGTTAGTTTTTTATTGCTTGTTGTTTTTGTAATAGATTATAGCAGCAAAATAAATTCACCAGTAGAAAAAGATACATACGTACATTGGTGTTTAAATTTTTCAAAAAATATTAACTGCATTTATTCCAAGCTTTCCAAATGACTCTAGGGATAAAATGTTATGGAAACATGCTAAGATGATGCAGTTCCTGCAAGTCAGAAATTTTTTTAAATTCTTATTGAATAATAATTTAATGTCCTATTTACACAGAACAAATATCAGAATGTTATTAAATTCCTATTATCGTTATCCATGAAATGAATGATTTTAAGACATAAGTTTCTATAACTCTGTTTTCTCTAATTTTTTTATGGAGAATTATGCCTGTATATTTTTCTATGCATTCTGAAGCTTCCAGAATGTATTTATACATATATGCTCGCGCAGCCTTTAAAATGGTCGAAAGCCTTTAAATTTTTTCGATAGTGTCGTTTTTTTCTTTAAATGTTTTTTTTTTTCCGGAGTTTGCCCAAGTTTTTAATTGGTTGTTTTGTTTAGAGTTGGCTGCTACCAGTTTTCTGTGTATTGCGGTGCGTAGAAAATCTTGCTCTATTTGAGATCGGAGAAGGTTTACATTTTTCACAACCCGTCCAAATAAAATATTCACTGTATCCATTCCAAACTTTTCAAATAGCATTAGGGATAAGAATGTTATGGAAATGCAGAAAGATGAGGCAGTTCCTGCGAGTAGGACTTCGTCAATTATTAATGCATATGGATGGTCAAGTCCCAAGATGAGGGGACCTGTGTGATACTGTCAGGAGAGCCAGGCATCAATGTGTTATATAAGATTAAGTTTTCTTTTTTACAAGATCATACGAGCAATAATACGTTTGACAATTTATCCAGATCAAATTAATACTGCTTAAAAAAAAGTCCGACTTTTTTTTTTTTTTTTTTTTTTTTTTTTTTTTTTTTTTTTTACGATGCTACGACAAGTAGGGTGCAGCCAAGAATTTTCCCAACGAGCCGTGGGGGTTATGAATGTAAGGGGCTAGCCACTAGACCACGGGAGACCCCAGTTCTGTTCTTATCCCTACTGTCATTTGGAAAGGTTGAAATAGAAACAGTTATAATTTTGGTTAGACCTTTCATGAAATAATTTATGACCCCAAATAGGACAAGGTTGCAAAGGTACATACCTCTATCTGACATCGAAAAATGACTCCCTGGCCTTGAAGGCCTTGAAAAGGTTCATCAAGTGATTTAAACAAAGACAAAAACCCGTTCAAAAGAAAAAAAAACCAACACATTTGAAGTTTTAAGCACTTATTTCTCCAATTGACACCATCTAATCAAAAATTTCCTAGGAACGTGTTTTGTAGAGAATTTAGTAAGCTTTCGAATAGTGATATCCACTTACCATGATTTCCCAACTGTTTTCGAGATATTAAGGAAAATATGCGAAGTTCCCAAACTTTTCATGTCTCTTAGTAAAATATTTTATTCTAGTCCTTCCTTCACTCCAAACATAACCAAAATTTAAACATCTTTGTTTATATGAATTTCATACGTGCAGAAAATATTTCAACTGAATCCCATGATTCTAAGTACCCAAACCAAAAACTTGATTCAACAACTATTTTTCCACTTTTATCAAAAACGGACAAAGCTATCGCCTAAAAAATTGTTTCATTCGTTTTTCTAGGCCAAGAAGCCAATAAAACGAGTACTTACAAGCATATGATATAAGCCTAACAATTTTTTTCGCGGAAATTTTGCTCCTAAAACCATGTTCCGCTGGCCAAAAGATTTTTGTACCAAATTTCATCAAAATTGGACCATTATTCACTGAGACAGAGCGCAAACAGATTATATATATATATATTTTATTGATGTTTTCCGGTAGTGGGGTTGCTTAATTCCAGAGGGTGAAACAAAATTCAGTCTTCCCACAAATTTTCTTTATTTTGCACTAGGCCTTTCAACACAAATGTGCCATCATCAGGTGCTAACAAAAAATAAAAACATGCATTAATATTGTTTGACTCCTTAATAACAATTAATATTGTTTGACAGTAATTAGTCTAATTAATAGTTAGAATTTATAAAGCAAACGGTGAAAGTATAGATTAGAATATAATGTTATAATTAATAGTTAGAATATATGAAGCAAACGGTATTAGTAAAAATTGGAACATAATGGTATAGATTACAGTTTTTTAGTAAATAATTACGAATTCTTAAACTAAGGTGTCTAGATGAAGTTTTTAAAATAATGTAACTTTATATTGTATTATTACTATAGCTATAATACCATATATGTGCAATTATATCCACATATACACACACACACACACATATATATATATATATATATATATATATATATATATATATGCATATACACACATACATACACAAACACACAAGGATACATATACATTTATATACATATGACTACACACACACAGACACACACATACTCACATATACATACACACATCCATATACACAAAAGGGACATCATATTTTTGCTAACTATATAATATATGTATAATTACAATTGTGAACTTATATCTACCTGCGTGCAGTGATAGTTGTTACCAGGGCTGTGTTCGGGCTAGGACTGGTGAGGGCGGGACTAGTCATAAACGACGGGAGAGGTTCACTTGACAAAAAGGGGCACACTACTTCCCGTTGGATGTTTAAATTATCCTTCTTGCTGGTTTCCAATTTAATAAAAATGTTTTCTAATATTTTTACTTTTTTGTAGTCGTGTTCTCTGGCTAATAGGGTCATCGTATGAGGGGCCTTAAGGTGGTTCTCCTTTATAAGGTGTTCATAGAAAACGGACTCCCCTTTTCGTAAATGCTCTTTGCACCGTACCCTTAGCTTCCGAGAAGTCCTTCCCACATAAGATGTGCCACACTCTCCACAGCATATTTTATAAACCCCTGAGCGGTCTCTTAAGTCTACAGGGTCCTTTACACTAACAATGTAATTTTTAGGTTATCATTGCTCTTGAAAGCCACACGCAAACCAGTTTTCTTTAAAATATTAGCTATTTTTTCCGACAATGCTCCAAGGTACGGTATGGAGCACCACCTATCAATACTATGATTAATTAATTTGTTATCAAACTGGGCTTTGAGTTTATTTGTTTTTTTCCGTGTTATAATTTTATCGACCTCCCTGGTTGTATAGCCATTTGTCACTGCTATGTGATAAATTTCTTGCAATTCCTTATCGTAATTATTTTGCGGTAACAGGATATTTAAAAGTCTATTTATGTAGCTATGAATAGCTGACAATTTGTGTGAGTAATGGTGGAACGAAGAATTGGGAATGACTATATCTGTTGATGACGGTTTTCGATATATCCCAAATGTATGTTTATTCCCATCCTTAGTGATGGTTAGATCTAAATAGTTTAAGCAATTCTCTTTTTCAACCTCCATAGTAAACTTAATCCGTGGAATCAGACTGTTAATATATTGTAACAATTGATTTAGTTCCTCATCCGAACCTGTGAACAAAATCAATATGTCATCAACATATCTGACGTAATAAAAGATCTTATCTCGGAATGGGTTTACTGTGGACATGATTTTAGAATTCTCTAACCAATCCATGTAAATCTCAGCTGCAAGTGGGCTCAGCGGTGATCCCATGGGTAGAGAATCTTTTTGGCTGAAATAATTGCCTTGGAAGACGAAGTAATTTTGTTTTAGACAGATTTGTAATAAATTCATCATTTCTTCGGATTGCAAGGGGTTACATTTGTTATTGACTAGGAGGCGTTCCATAAGGCTTAAGACATGATCGGGCGAAACACTTCCAAATAGATTTACAGCGTCAAAGGAAACGAGTTTTGCGTCGTGAGGGATGCATTGGGTCTCGAGGAATTTCGTCAATTCCAAGGAATTAATGATTGAATATTTCCCTTTAAAACCAGTCATATTCCTGTATAAGTAACAAATCTTTTTGCAGAGTTTTTCTGTGGGTGCTGATGTAAAGGAAACTATTGGCCTGAGAGGGGCGTCGGGTTTATGGACCTTAGGTAAACAGTAAAGCCGAGGTGCTAATGGATTTTTCTGTACTATGTACCTCGCCTCTTCCTTTGTGAAAAAATGATCTGTATTGTTGACTAATGCTCTTATTTTGTTATTAAATTCGTCGGTAGGACCTTTAACTAACTTAACGTATCCGCCCTCCGAGATAAGTTTTTCGGTTTTTTTAATATAATCATCCCTTGGAATAATTACCGTGGAGGTACCCTTGTCCGCTTTTGTGACTACGAGATTTTCTTTCATTATTTTTTCTTTTAAAGTTTTTATTGTTTTTAAATCGGGAAAAGCACCAGCCCTTCTGGGTTGTTGCATTTCTAGGAAATTATCTATTATTTCGCTGCACTTTTTTTGCGTTTTTGTGTCAGTTGTGGCCACTTCAATTGCAGCCATTAAATTTATAATATTATTCTTGTTGACCGGTTTAGAAGAGCAAAATATTAGACCTTTGTTCAAAATGTTTTCTTTGTTTTCTGTAAACTGAACCTGGCTTAAATTAACAAGACGAGGAAACCTATCGTACTTCGTTGTACTATGTCTGTAATTTGTGTCATTATTTCGATTGAAATAATTATTCTTTAGAGCTTCTATTTTCTTGGCAATAGTTAAATGTTTAGCTTTAAGTTTTTTTGAATGGACCTAGGTAACATAACTAACGAAATTCTTCCACTCGGAAGGAGAAATATAAGTTTTGATTCTATTCTCTATGAGTGAAAGATAAAAAGAATAGCTGTCCCTCAGTCCGAACCACCTTTTAAGTTCACTTTTTAAAATGGTAAAAAATATTTTCTGCTTAACATTATATGATACGGATATACTATTTCCCTTAGCTAAAACATACTTAGGTATTAACTTATTCTTAAGGCACTTATGATTAAAATATATACTTTTCTTTGCTAATTCAAATTTCAAGTTATTTTTTCTAAAATGGTATTTTAATTGGTCTAAATTGAAGTTCTTTATCACCAGGCATGCATGTTCATTTATGTTGTTACAGCAAAATGCTGTTCCGGTAGAAGCTCGACAAGCTGTATTCATTTTATTGATGTCTTCCGGTAGTGGGGTTGCTTCATTCCAGAGGGTGAAACAAAATTCAGTCTTCCCACAAATCCTTGGAATTGACGAAATTCTTCGAGACCCAATGCATCCCTCACGACGCAAAACTCGTTTCCTTTGACGTAAATCTATTTGGAAGTGTTTCGCCCGATCATGTCTTAAGCCTTATGGAACGCCTCCTAGTCAATAACAAATGTAACCCCTTGCAATCCGAAGAAATGATGAATTTATTACAAATCTGTCTAAAACAAAATTACTTCGTCTTCCAAGGCAATTATTTCAGCCAAAAAGATTCTCTACCCATGGGATCACCGCTGAGCCCACTTGCAGCTGAGATTTACATGGATTGGTTAGAGAATTCTAAAATCATGTCCACAGTAAACCCATTCCGAGATAAGATCTTTTATTATGTCAGATATGTTGATGACATATTGATTTTGTTCACAGGTTCGGATGAGGAACTAAATCAATTGTTACAATATATTAACAGTCTGATTCCACGGATTAGGTTTACTATGGAGGTTGAAAAAGAGAATTGCTTAAACTATTTAGATCTAACCATCACTAGGTATGGGAATAAACATACATTTGGGATATATCGAAAACCATCATCAACAGATATAGTCGTTCCCAATTCTTCGTTCCACCATTACTCACACAAATTGTCAGCTATTCATAGCTACATAAATAGATTTTTAAATATCCCGTTACCGCAAAATAATTACGATAAGGAATTGCAAGAAATTTATCACATAGCAGTGACAAATGGCTATACAACCAGGGAGGTCGATAAAATTATAACACGGAAAAAAACAAATAAACTCCAAGCCCAGTTTGATAACAAATTAATTAATCATAGTATTGATAGGTGGTGCTCCATACCGTACCTTGGAGCATTGTCGGAAAAAATAGCTAATATTTTAAAGAAAACTGGTTTGCGTGTGGCTTTCAAGAGCAATGATAACCTAAAAAATTACATTGTTAGTGTAAAGGACCCTGTAGACTTAAGAAACCGCTCAGGGGTTTATAAAATATGCTGTGGAGAGTGTGGCGCATCTTATGTGGGAAGGACTTCTCGGAAGCTAAGGGTACGGTGCAAAGAGCATTTACGAAAAGGGGAGTCCGTTTTCTATGAACACCTTATAAAGGAGAACCACCTTAAGGCCCCTCATACGATGACCCTATTAGCCAGAGAACACGACTACAAAAAAGTAAAAATATTAGAAAACATTTTTATTAAATTGGAAACCAGCAAGAAGGATAATTTAAACATCCAATGGGAAGTAGTGTGCCCCTTTTTGTCAAGTGAACCTCTCCCGTCGTTTATGACTAGTCCCACCCTCACCAGTCCTAGCCCGAACACAGCCCTGGTAACAACTATCACTGCACGGAGGTAGATATAAGTTCACAATTGTAATTATACATATATTATATAGTTAGCAAAAATATGATGTCCCTTTTGTGTATATGGATGTGTGTATGTATATGTGAGTATGTGTGTGTCTGTGTGTGTGTAGTCATATGTATATAAATGTATATGTATCCTTGTGTGTTTGTGTATGTATGTGTGTATATGCATATATATATTTATGTATATATATATATATATATATATATATATATATATATATGTGTGTATATGTGGATATAATTGCACATATATGGTATTATAGCTATAGTAATAATACAATATAAAGTTACATTATTTTAAAAACTTCATCTAGACACCTTAGTTTAAGGATTTGTAATTATTTACTAAAAAACTGTAATCTATAACATTATGTTCCAATTTTTACTAATACCGTTTGCTTCATATATTCTAACTATTAATTATAACATTATGTTCTAATCTATACTTTCACCGTTTGCTTTATAAATTCTAACTATTAATTAGACTAATTAGACTAATTACTGTCCAACAACAGTCAAACAATATTAATTGTTATTAAGGAGTCAAACAATATTAATGCATGTTTTTATTTGTTGTTAGCACCGGATGATTGCACATTTGTGTTGAAAGGCCTAGTGCAAAATAAAGAAAATTTGTGGGAAGACTGAATTTTGTTTCACCCTCTGGGATATATATATATATATATATATATATATATATATATATATATATATATATATACACACACACAAGTTTGATCCACTGTTATTTTCGTTCTCTAGGGGTTCTGAAACGTAAATTTTCTAGTCAGCACTTCCGGATTGTATCATGAGGTCAACCTTATAAGAGGGGTCCCTATGAAGGGAGGGAGAAACCGTGCTAAAAACATTAAAATATAGTTACCTCTCACTACTGAATTTAGCTTGTGTGTTTCTTCAGGACTCAGTTTTAAAAGGGTGTCAAGAACTGGTATCAATCGACTCCTTTCATCCCCATTAGGCAAGGTAATAAACTAAAAGAAAAATATTAAATTTTATTTTGACAAAATGTGTTTTCATGTTATAAAACCCACTTAATATAAGTATATACTCTAAGTTTCAGAATATAAGAGACCAATTAAAGCTACCAACAAATAAAACAGTATATGATAGCTTGGTCTTGGTTAGAAAATTGTTATATGTTGAAAGAAATAATATTCAAAATTTCAAATTGTCCTTTTGATTATAATAAAAACGCTCCTTAGAAAGCATCAAACACAATAATCTGTGCTCTTTAATGCTATTCAATAAAAAAACATTATGGGCAATAATGGGGGCGAGGTTAGCTCAGTGGTAGAGCACTGGACTCATATCCTGGAAGACCTGAGTTTAAATCCCAATCAAGCACTGAAGATTTTTTCTTCTAGTGTCTTCGTTCATGGGTTGAATTTGGCCTCCCTGACCGTCCCTAGGCCAACCGAAATTAATTAGGCCAGCCTTTTATTAATTTAATAATGGGTACCTTGATGCTAATGATTCTAGCTAGTCGAAGCAGCAAGGGGAAAATCAGGCGGCCAGAGCATAGTACTGACCACACTATCTCCCTAGTGCGCCATATGGTCATGAATCAGATACCTCTACAGTATCTGCCCATCAGGGCCCTCGTGGCCTGTTACGGGACTGATTTATTATTATTATTATTATTATTTATTGGAGCTCTGCAACCAAAACAACTAAACATAATTTAGGTCAAAAAAGTTAAATTACAGCATCTAAAGCTGCAAGTTTAACATAATTTAAAATAGCTACTTTTCTTCAGAGAAAAGTGATAAAACACAAAACAAAAACACTTTCAATTCTAAATAAAATTAAAGTTTCAATTCTTAAAACATTAACACGGTACACAACATAATTATAAAAAATAATAATTCCTAACAATAATTTAAAAACTGTTCAATGGTTTGGCTCCTTGAAGTAATACAGGCATCACATCGCACATTGACAGACTGGTTGGCATTTGTGCATTGCTTTGCTGTAATCTGTTCCCAGGCCCATCTGATGTAATGGACGAGGTGCTCCCTTGAGCCAATGGGCTCCCTGAACACCAAATCTTTAATTTGTCCAAATCTTTAATTAATGGGTACCTGCAAAGGGAAAAATCAGGCAGCCGGAGCATAGTACTGACCACACTATCTCCCTAATGTGTCATATGGTCATGAATCAGATATCTCTATAGTAGTTGCCCCTTAGGACTCATATGGCCTGTTACGGGATTGATTTTTTTAAATCACCACATGTTTTGATATAATTGTCTACAGTGATACAATGGATGGGTTTCAACAACCTTTATACCATCAGATATAATAGTCATATACTATTGACATAACTTGTTAAAGGAGAGGCTAGAGTGTTAATATCAATGACAATTTTTTTGGTAGAGGAAGCAATTATCAATTAAGTTTCAATTTGATTATTTAAACAATATTTATTATCATACACAACCTCTTCAAAGTATATTTTTAAGAAATTGTATATTCATATTTTTCGCTCGTTTTGACTGGTTTTTATTTCATTATCCGAAAGAAGAGAATTTCTTCAAACTTGGTATTTTTTGTTGTATTTTAGCAACTTTATTAAATTTAGAGAGAATAATTCATTAGGGTAATTCTCATTAAAGTTACAGATTCTAAGTGACATCGGCGCTAATGGCCTAGATGCAGATGTGCCATTATATAAAAAATAAAAATAAAAATCTAAGAGACAACCAGGTAATGATTAGATAAATTAAAGAGGCTTTCAGTGATCATTTTTTAAATGTAACTTTTTTTTTATTATTTTTTCTACATAAGTTAAGTTTTTAAAATAAAATTTTAAATGCAAGACATTTGAGATTAAATTGATTATTTTTAATAAAGTGATATTTTTAATGAAGTACAACTTAACTTTACATTGAAGCATTGGAGCCTTGTATTATTTCTTTTACTAGAAAAATTTCATTGAATATTGACGAATATTGAAGTGAAGAGAGATCAAGTTATAGGAGTGAGGAGGACACGAAGAATGAATGACAAGGTGCCAGAAATTATTCAGAGATTTCAGGTACTTACTAAAAAATAATCTACAACGAGCATGGGCATGTAATAATATAAAAAGTTACTATGTTCATGGTATGGTATTTTAAGGATTTGTTATGGGTACATTTGTTTTTACTCATTAGCTCGACATTCTATTAATTTGTTTATCATTTTTTTATTATGAATTCAAAAATGTTCTAAGTTGTTGACTTTTTTATTATTAACTTGAACCTATTTTAGCTGAGGAAGATTGCAAAAATAGGTGTTTGTTTTTTTTAAGAGCATTGACTGTGAACTGCCAGACTATCCGCTGATAGCCATCATTCTCAACAGCTATGTCGAACAACGGTCCTCTTTTAATGAGGAGGAACCCTCCTTACTATAGGCAGGATTCCAACTCAGGAATTAAGTTTTGCTAACCCTCTGAGAAGCCAATATGAGGCTTTTAAATAAATATGTGTTATGGATTTGTATAGATTATTGAAAGCTGAAGCTCTACTAAGCCCCTGGTTTTGTATATATATAATCTTCATCAAATAAATTAAAAACGATTCTTCTAAGATTTTTCATGTGAAACTTTCTAATAATTTAATAATTTCCTATGAGCATGAAAAGGTTAACATAATTCTTTGATATCACATTCTTTACACAAGAGGAATACTTACTTTGAATACAATGTTTTTCAGGTATTCGTTGTTTGCAACATGGGGTTGTCTTTCTAAACTTCTTTCTAATCTCCTGAGTTCTTCCTTTAAAATTTTATTTTGATGTATATTCCGGGCAGAATCTTTTTCTGTTTCACTTAGAAGCGAAGATAAATGCCTGCACCTTACTTCATAGCTTGTAAGTTCTCTTCTAAGTTTTTCAACTTGCTCATGTAGAACAGCAACTATAAATACAAGAGTTCATGAGAAAATTCCAAACATAAGTTTTCAATAAATAAAAAACACTTTGGAGTTAAATAAATAAAATAAATAAATAAAAAAAAAAGTCATAAAAAAAAAAAAAAAAGTTACATCATACAGCAAAAATATAAACACTTTGAAAGATCATTAGTGATAGAAGGTGGCGGTACCTCATGTGTTTTGAATTCAGGATCAAATCTCACCAAAATAGCTGTGCTCTATCAATTTTGTAAATAATATTTATTGTAAAGATAAACACTGTAATTTAATATGTCCCTATTCGTTCATACTTTACTGATTTATCATATAAAATGCCTTTTGACACATACGACCATTAAAATGGTTACACCATGGAAAAAAAAAAATGACTCGGAGGAACTGCCTCTTCTTAGCATGTAGCCCTGGCATGCTTGGGAAGCTTAGACTAAAAACTTAATATTTTCCCTTCAATTGTAAAAAGCTTAAATATCCGGAACTTAAAGCACTCTTTCCTCTGACTGAGTTGGGCCAACAAAAGTTTATTTGCCTATTTTGTAGGAAATTTATTAGTACGGTAAGGTTATTGAGTATGAAGTTAGGTTTTTCTTCCTCGCTATAGAAACATTAAAACTAAAACATACGTAATGTACATTTGAACAAATTGTCATTTATACAAACCTTTATTTTCATCTAGTATAGGACTGTTTAAAAGAATATCAAGGGGTACTACAGCAGAGCTATGTCTCCTCGTTTTTGGAGAAGGGACACTTTCAGAACCCTGGAAATTCAAAATGCTTTTAATAAAACACACACTGATAACATAATGTATAAATAAAAAAAAAAACTAAAGAATTTTTGGTGAACATGAATTAGTTTATTTTCCCTATGTTGACAATAACAAAATAAAATTATTTATTTTTGAAATAATGGAATAATATGTTGATTTTAAGTGTATCATTAGTGCATACATTGGAGGGTTTAATAGATCAACACATTCTATGAGGGGTTTCATCAGGATCACACACTCAAAAATTTAAATTATCTCTCAGAGTGGCAGGGGAGGTGAGAGGAGAGGGGAAAAAAAAGACGACATTTTCTCCCTTGTACCAGATCACATTCGAATAACCATGTCTAATTTCTGGTATGAATGTCCAAAAAATTGAGTTTGTTTTGAGCTTGTTACAAAAATACAGTAATAATTGAAACTCAGTTCTGTTTTTATAGCCATAAATCAAACTATTTGGGTATCAAACGTCAACCACATAAGATGGCCAGTATTCATAAGATCACTAACATGAGAAAAGATTTACCTCACCATCTTCCCTTTCAGAAGGTAAAGGAAGGCATTCTTGGAAGCCTATTCCAAAAGAGGAATTTTCTATTTTGTCCTTATTGAGGGCTTGATCTTCTCTCATTTTAAATTCCACAGTTAACTCATCTATAATCTTCTTTTGCTGGGATAGTTCTGATTGGAATTCTTTTTTTTTTCTAGTTAACTCATCCTGGAAAATTCTGGTACTTTAATAAATATAAAGTACAATAACTCAATTTCATTTATATTTTTTTTTAGTTAAAAATTAAACTAATATTAAAAAAAAAATATTCAAGATAAGATTGAAAAAGTAGTCTATAGTCCCCAGTACAGCGTCCTTTTTTTAAGCTGATTACAAAAGTGCTGAAAATGGTCTTAGTGACTTCATTTTGACGAGTCTACCACACTGTAAACTTTTCCAAGTCTGGGTTGGGCGCTTTACTAAACACGTAGGACCTAAACCTGTCGTTCTAACGCGGTTCCCTTTTTTCATTACAAAACTCAGGTTCTTTATTTTATTCAGAAGATTACATATAGAATCAAATGAAAATGATTTTGGCCGACAGAAAAGAGGGCGCGATCATCGTGTCCGACGGCCTCAATATGTCTCTCTAGGGCGGTATGGTTTTTTTATTACAACACACCTAATTTTTAGTTTCATTTACTAAAAATGGCCTAACAATGATAGTCCATTACTTGTCCGACAAATTTTCGGTCTCCTTTCTTCAGTCCGACAACCTGAATATGTCACTCACGGGAGGTTACATTTTTCGATTACAAAAGTTATGAGATCAATTTCCTTCTGTTTCAAATAAAACATGTATCTTAAAAAAATAGGTGTCCGACAAAAGAAAAGACACAAACTTATAAAAACTAATAATTATTATTATAATAATTAATTATAATTAAAAATAATAATAAAAAAAAATATTTTCCAATTTCTTAAATTTTAAAACTGGTACTAAAGCGCGCGCAAAATCCTGTTAACCGGCGAGTTCCTTTTCAGCACGTTTCCTCCCTCCCTCCATAAGGAAGAAAGCCCTTTATGACAATAACCTTACGCAATCTGCAGGTGCCAACTAGAAAATTACACGTTTTAGAATGCATATATCACAAAAATAACTATATATATAAATATATATACAGTAAAACATGGGCTGAGGGGGCTGCAGCCCCCCCTGAAATTTTCATTTCATGGTAAAAATGTGTCATTAAAACCTTAAAATTAAATTAAATACGATCACTTAGTTAATGAAAAATAGTTTATTTTAGGCGTAATAGCATTTTAGTTGCCTAAAACTATTCCAAATTCTAAATTTTTCATATTCCATACCCCGGAAATGGTCTCAACCCCCCCCCCCCCCCCCCCCCCGGAAAGTTTCCCAGACCCACCCGAAATTATTTCCTATGTACGCCCATGCAGTAAAAACATTTATTTTCTTTGTAGAATCACAAGTTCCTACCTCTAAAACGAATCATATTTGTCTTCTTCGGCATCCATTCAATGAAATACCACGAAACAAGGAAACTAGGAAAGGAAGGTTTTCTGGGAACCCTCGAACCGGTCTACCTTCGGCGAGTTCCGGGATCCCGTCACTCATCCTTTTGGAGACCGCCGGATTAGAGAGAGTGTAGGTTAAGAGAACGCCGGATAAGGGAGAGTCTACTGTAGATACAAGGTTTCTCCAAAATAAACAGACAAACTTCGGGGTGCAGGAATAAAAAAAGTCCTTTGGCATATACCTCGTTTATCTTTGTCTCCGAGACAGAAAAAAAAGGTAATGAAATGGCCGTCTTTCATAAGGCATATATAAAAATTGTTAAAAAAAAATATGTTGAAACCCTTACCCTCGGGTTATTACTTCAAAAAACTTATGCAATATATGCCAAAGGACTTTTTTTTTTCTTTTTTCATGTTACATCGATTCCTGAAGTTTTTTTTTATGTATGTATGTATGTATGTATGTATATATATATATATATATATATATATATATATATATATAAATATATATATATATATATATATATATATATATATATATATATTACATATTTCTGTTTGCTCTTCACAGACTAAAAAATTGTCCGTCTTTATGATATTTTCTTAAAAATATCAGTTGTCGGACTGAAGAAAGGAGACCAAAAATTTTTCGGACAAGTAATGGACTATCATTGTTAGGCCATTTTTAGTAAATGAAACTAAAAATTAGGTGTGTTGTAATAAAAAAAACCATACCGCCCTAGAGAGACATATTGAGGCCGTCGGACACGATGATCGCGCCCTCTTTTCTGTCGGCCAAAATCATTTTCATTTGATTCTATATGTAATCTTCTGAATAAAATAAAGAACCTGAGTTTTGTAATGAAAAAAGGGAACCGCGTTAGAACGACAGGTTTAGGTCCTACGTGTTTAGTAAAGCGCCCAACCCAGACTTGGAAAAGTTTACAGTGTGGTAGACTCGTAAAAATGAAGTCACTAAGACCATTTTTAGCACTTTTGTAATCAGCTTAAAAAAAGGACGCTGTACTGGGGACTACTAGTTTAAGATTGAACTAAGAAAAGTGAGAGATAAGAGATAAATTTACTTTAAGGTTTTCTCAGTAAAATGAAATCGTTGTCATTAATGAATAAATGACTTACCTTAAGATTTTCAATTATAACCTCATTAGACATTTTGTAATTGTAAAACTCCTTATTCATGAGATCATAGTCAACGACCTTTTGTTGTAAAGCAAGTCTCATGTCCTCAATTTTTTTGTCGCTGCGTGCTTTTTCTAAATTTAATGATGAAATTCTTGTATTTAAAGTTTCAATTTCACTTCTAAAATTCAAATTCAATAATTTATTGAATATTAAGATTTGTTTTATATAATTCTAAATAATGTAAACTTAAGAAGGTCTCACTTACACATATGCTTCAAGTTTTTCTTCTAGTATTTTACAATCCTTTTTTAATCTCTCAACTTCTCCTTTTGCCTCTTTTTCTCCATGAGTAATAAACTCACCTTTTCTTTTTGCTAAAATTGTTTGAGCCCTGAGTTTATATCCTTCATATTCCTCATTTAAGTGGTCGATTTCTTGCTTCGAAGTAATCAGTTCTTGCTTTGTTGACTGCAAATAAGTCTCCAAAGATCTAATCTAAAAATATAACTTCCTTTCTATAATTTGAACTATCATTTTTTATTATTACTTTAAATTTTCACTTTATATAACCTCATAAATGTGTTAAGATTATTCGATTCCCACATGTAAAACTGTCAAGAATAAGTGCACTAACTATCAAGAATGAGCGCAAAACTGTTTGTTACAATTCCTTAACAAGTTCTGGCCCTGTGTCATGGCATATGCGTCCAAGAGATGTGTTCTGCGGGCCCAGCGTCATGGCATATGCGCCCAAGAGATGAGTTCTGCGAGCCCAGCGTCATGGCATATGCGTCAGCAGATTGTTTGCCTTTCTTTCTATCCCCACTGCTCTGGGCCTTGTCCTATACCCTTCTTATTTGGTTTGGGACCTCATTACGTTATTTCCGGTTAGGTTTGCAGGTCTGGTACTGTATGAAACTGATTCCTGCCCAAAAAATTCCTTCAGCGGGCCCTCTGTCATGGCGTATTTGACATTTTACTTAATTGTAATTAATCCACTACAAGTACATAATTTTAAATGTTTCTTCACTTATTTATTTTTGTTTTATATTTTTGCCAAAATAACTATACAAAAGGAAGTCTTGGGCCCTGATGGAAATTTTTTTCGAAGCCATCGGTCCTGAAAGCGTTAAGACTGCATATAATATAATAACAGGCTACAAGGGCCCAGAGGGGCAGATACTGTAGAAGTATTTGATTCTTGATTATAAGACACACTACTACAGGGAGGTAATGTAGTAAATACTATGCTCCAGTCGCCTGATTTCCCTCTTTGAAGGTACCCATTAAAGACTGGGTGATCCTAGGGACAGTCTGGGGTTGCGTGTCCGACCCTATAATATAAATTCTATAGTACCAAAGTCCTGCAGAACATAATTCAAGTGTT
Source organism: Gonocerus acuteangulatus (assembly GCA_946811695.1). Classification (NCBI taxonomy): domain Eukaryota; kingdom Metazoa; phylum Arthropoda; class Insecta; order Hemiptera; family Coreidae; genus Gonocerus; species Gonocerus acuteangulatus. Next base: position 78,820,264 of record OX328123.1, read on the forward strand.
CTACGGCTGAGTCAAACTCACTCACATATTTATTTAAATTTTAACGTCCATTTATTATTAGCTACGAATTTTAGGACGGGTCACTCACATATAAATATAAATATAAATATAAATATATATATATATATATATATATATATATATATATATATATATTCACTCACATATAAATATAAATATATATATATATATATATATATATATATATATATATATATGTAAAATATTTTATATATTTCTTTTATTACAAATAGAACAACGTCAACAAAATTATTTTTATCAAACAACATGGCCAATAGTTCTGTCATGAACTGGGAAATAAATGATTAAAAGGGGAGGGGGTAGCAGAAGAGATGTGATTTCTACTTACCGCCCTATCAAATCTGTTAGTTTAACTTCAAAACCTATCTTTTAAACATTTTACAATGAATGTACCCTTGAACATCATAAGTCATTTTATTCATCTACTTTCAAAAACCAATATCCATTAAGAACATTACTTGTAATAAAAATAAAACTCACTTGTTCTTGCAAAGATCCAATTTTAGATGTCATAGACATTTCCTTTTTACTAAATTCTGATGTTACCTGCGACATCTCAACAGTAAGTGCTTCATTTTTATTCTTTTCAGAGCTGAGTAGTTTTTGCAAATGTTCAATTTCCTGATTCAAGGTCTCAACTTGAGTAGAGCTTTCTTCAAGTTTAGTTCGACAGGAATCAAGTTGTTCCTACAGAAATGAATCCAAACATTATTATACGAACAAGTTGGTGAAATGTAATCTCACAGAAAATATATTACAGGTAATATGTCTCTTATCCAAATTATTTATACTTAAATAAATAAAAAAATAATCCTCAATTCTTATTTAAGTACAAATGGAAGTGTGAACGCATGAAATTTATATTCACAGAAATTATACTTCCAATAGTTTTTCTTCAAACAGACATCTGTATATTTGAAATAAGGATTCCTAGGTGACATTATATGTCTCACTTCAAAATAATACATTTTATGTATGTATATAATATGGTATTTTTAGAAGACAAGTAATTATAAAATAATAATACTAATAAAAAAGGGGGGGAAATACAAAAGAGAGTAAACAATAAAAATAATAAAGAAAATAAAAAAAAGAGGGAGAGACAAAAAAATATACTACTTTTACCGTACAAGTGTATTATTTGCTTGTTTTTATATAGTGCCTAGGCTTAGTTAATTTATACTTATCTTGATTTTAACTACTATTATAGGACAATTATATGAAAAGTATAATCATTTAAAAATAAATACATAATTTAAGTATCAAACAAAAAAGATTGCTACAATAGTAATATCAGTGCTTTTTATTTACATTATATTTAACCGATATCATAGATTGACTTTGATTATTTGAATGGAGCCTATCCTTATAGAAATGTTTTATGTTTAAAGAATCTGAATATAAAAGACGTATACGACTGGGAGTGTAATGCCTTTATCTTCCATGATCTTACTCTGTAAAGCGATGATGACCATGAGGTTTTTAGCTCCAAGATTATTAAAATAAACATTTACCTTTGTATTGTGGTTGCGTTGTTCTTCTAATCTGACTTGTTTTTCCAAGATAGTAATTTGATCTTCCAGAGAAACTTTCACATTCAACATGGCTTCTCTTTCATTTTGCAAATTTTTTATTATGTTTTTCTCATGACTTAGTTGTGAAGAAAGATCAGATACTATTTTCTGTAAAAATTTCATAATCTATTTCAGATTTAAATTCTAGAAAACCTGTTGTTTTTCTTATTTATGCAACGACCAACCATTTTTAAACTATTTTAAGAATAACTCAAAGTTAATTTTTATGCCTCAATAGAATCAATAAATTTTAAATTAAAAGTAGCTTATTTTTTATGATTATATATATATATATATATATATATATATATATATATATATATATATATATATATATATATACACATTAAAAATTTCAGAAAATTCAGAATTAAAATTAAACCTATTGATCTACTTGCATGAACAAGAATGTACTTGATAAAGATTTCAACAGACTAGTTTTACATTTCAAAAAAAAAAATTAAGTATAATATTTTTTATATTTGAAAATTCCAAGTAATGCAATTCATGATAAAGGTGAATTACAGATTCTAGTACTTACTTCATAGTTTTTCATTTCCAATTCAAGAACATTGCTGTTTTTCCCTTGCTGTTTAGCTTGTTCAAGCGAATGTTTCAACTCTTGTATTTTTGTTTCTAATTTATTGTTATTTTTTTTCATCTCTTCATATTTAATATTTTCAGCTTTGTTCTCCATCTGAGTTTTATGTATTTCAGCCTTTAAATCTTTAATAGTTGCATTTAAACTAAAAAGAAAAACCAAGCATTAAAATGAAAAAAAAAAAAAATCATTGCTTTACAGAAGATAAAAAAGTAATTACCTCTCAATGTGTTTCTTCATAACAGGAATGTTTTGACTATTTGCTTCTAAAGTTGATATTTTAGCCTTTAAAATGTCTTCAGAATTCTGTAATTCTTCTAAAGAATGCCTGAGTGACTTATTTTTTTTCTTTAATTCATCACATTCATCGAGTGACTGATCAAATAACTCTTGAAGTTTCTGGCAAAACCCAAATAAATAACAAATGTTAATTATAGAAGTAACTAACAAGTTTAAATGGATATTTGTAACTTTAGATGACAAAACAAATCAAACAAGTAATTTTAACAATTAATTTTATGTTTAATCTATAAATTTTAAATATGAAGTTGAAATATTATGGGTTCAATTATGACCTAAACAATTGAAATGGTTACTAAATATCTTCAAACCTTGTACACCACCTACTTTGGAGTACAAAATAAAATATTTTAATTTATTTCCTTTAAATAAGGTCCTATAACCAGTGTTGGGCAAAAATTATTCAGAATGATGAATAATGATTAATGAATAAATGTATTATTTCATTCATGAATGAAGAATACTTACTTTTATTCATTATTCGTTATTCTGTGAATGAAGTTTATGTTTTATTGACAAATTATTCGAATGATCATTCAGAATAAACATGTTTTAGTGAATAACGATAGATTTATTATAATGTTGGCAGCCAGAAATACGTATATATATATATATATATGTGTTTGAGTAGGATTATTCAGTAGACCAACTAGAAATAAATAATAACGAATGATGAATAATGAATGATGAATAACGAATAATTCTGTGAATAATTCATGATGTACTGTGTGAATAAGATAATTCAGTGAATTATTCATCATTCACTAAAAATTTATTCGAATGATCGTTCGAATAATAATTTATTCGAATAATGCCCAACACTGCCTATAACTTTTTTTGTATCTAAAAATATTTTAATTTCAGAGCTTGAATAAGATTCTATCAGCTTGATGAATAATTACACATGATAAAAGTGATGTTAGTGTAGATGGAAAAAGTACTAGGAACTACTTTCTCAGCCCGTTTGAGTTTAATATTATCAAATGTCAGGCCTGTCATTTTAGACATTGTGGAAATCTTGACATCTAGAGATTTATGGCAGTAACGGTAATTTTTTTTGTGACCTTAGAAAGAGGAGCAGGTAGACGGATACTCTCACCTAGACAATTGAACAGTAGAAAATTGTAGACATTGTTGCTCATGGCCACATGAACTAAGGTAATCCATTTTTTTTTTTCAGTTCATGTTCTCAGAATTATGATTCATTATTAATGTATTAGTGACGCTGACTAAAGGTTTTACTTATATTATGAATCAGATGATGTACATAGCCAACCTAGACATGCTTATTATGGAGAATATAACTAAAGTAAATTTTTGAATTACATTTTCTAATGTTATGAAAAAAAAAAGTCTGATTCGCAGGAACTGCATCACCTTAGCAAGGTTCCGTTCATATCCCTCAGGTCAACTTCATAAGCAGGTATCCTCCCTACGGAACCAAGCTAAAAGTGTAAGTACAAGCTTTGAAGATAATTTGGTGATCTACAATTTTTCTCTGAAATAATTTTATCATAAAAATAACCGTTCCGATGACAAATCTAAAAAAAACTTTTTTGCGAACGTTGATCTTAAATAAAATTGTGTGTACTCATGGGATTGGTGGGGACTTTTCCCATTTTCATTATAATGATGTCCCTAACATTCATGCAAATTTTCATCTTGCTGGGAATTTATGCAAGGGTACCTCTGTTTTTTCAGTTAAATTGACCGGCTAAAATACTTATTTTACTGTTTTCATTACTATTATTTTTTTTTTTTTGTTCATCAACTACTGAGTTCATTAGCAGTTTACTATTAAATGCAATTAGAAACAACAACAATGAATTTAAAAAAGTCCGACTCGCAGGAACTGCATCATCTTAGCGCGGTTCCGTTCTTATCCGAAGTGCGATTAGGAAAGGAATAGTAGCTGCTATTGGTAGGTTTTGATCTTTCGTTAAAAATATAAAATAAAATCTCAAAGAGAAGGAAGCTTAAAGAGCCACATATGGAAACTGGCAGTTTTCTAAGCGGATGGGACTCTCCCGTCATCGCGACGCTCACTCTAGGAAAACTCCATTACCAATATGATTCTTATTTTCTCAGCTTTAATGAAATACTCATTCCACCGTTAAATAAACTTAAAAAACAAAAGTGAGGTAAACAGTGACAAAAACCCGTTTAAAATAACAAAACTAACACTTTCGTAGTTTTAAGCACTTACTTCTCCGACTGACATTGCCCCATCGAAATTTGCTTCAGAATCTTTTTTTTAGAGAATTTAGTAAGCTTTTGAATGGTTACATCGTACTTCCCACGATTTCTTAACTGTTTAGAAGATATTAAGGGGGGGAAATGGTGCTAATACCTACCGATAGCTGCTATATTTCTTCACTAATCGCACTTGAGATAAGAACGGAACCACGCTAAGATGAAGCAGTTCCTGCGGGTCGGACTTTTTTTTTGTCAGACAAATTAATGTATTATGTTTATATTATAATATAAATATTATGTTTATAAGAAGAGCAAATCACTTTAATTGTGGTGTAAAATATTGTTGCTAGCTAAATCTAAGTATTATATAAGCTCATAAGGAAAAAATGGTGCTAATGACTCAGATTTCGATGCACCATAAAAGAAAAAAAAAAATTAAGGACAATATACGAAGATTCCAAGCCATTTCATGTCTGTTAATAAAATATTTTATTCTAATCCCAATAACGCAACACTTATACACAAATAAACTTTTTTTAGGTACCTATTTACCTATACGTATAAAATAAGATTATAATGAGCAATCCACTGTGCCATACTACCAACGTGTGGAGTGCAACTAGTATAAACCGGTACGTCAGTACCACTGTGGTATGTAAAGAGCGGCTGTTCTGATACTGGCAAAAATTTGAAATCCTACATTCCTACAGTTGTTTGGAGGCTTATCTTTATGACCCTAGAAAGGAACTTACAGATGACGAGGGTACACTGGGCGATACCTGAACTGGGAATGCCCTCCACCCTAAGCCTCCTAGCTCCTCACCTTCGAATTCATATGATTTCGTTCAATGAATTTTTAAAAAAAATTAATAAATAGATAAAAACTTCTGAAAATAGGGAATACCAAAAACAATTCTAAAGAACGAAATCAACACCAGTACAGTAATCTAGATATTCATAGGGCATCTTCGAATTCCAAGATACCGTTGAAACAAAATATTGTTTCTATATATACGTATCCTGTTTTATTGACTAATACATTTGACTACTATAAGCAATCACAAAAATAACGAGCAGTGAAAAACAAACTGTAGGAAACACACAAAAAGATCCGTTCAAATGAACGAAATTACCTATGTTTTAAGCACTTATTTCTCCAAATATAACCATCCCATCGCAAATGTCTTCAAAACATTTTTTGTAGAAAATTTAGTAACCTTTCGAATGGTAATCTTTTGCTTGCCAAGATTCCAAACCGTTTTCGTGATATTAATGAAAACATACGAAGTTCCCAAAACTTTTCATGTCTAAAAATGAAATATTTTATTTTAATCCTTCCTTTACTCCAAACGTAACCAAATTTTCAAAATATTAGTTTTGATAAAATTCAAACATGCAGAAAATGTTTCAACTGAAGCCCATGATTCTAAGTACCAAAATCAAAGACAAAAAGAACAGTTCGAATAAGCGAAATCAATTACTTTAAAGTTTCAAGCACTTATTTCTCCGATTGACATCGCCTAATCAAAACTTTCATTACAACCTTTTTTGTAGACCATTTAGTAAGCAATCTAATGGTAATCTTTTGTTTACCAAGATTCTCAACCTTTTTCGAGATATTAAGGAAAGTATTCGAAGTTCCCAAAACTTTTCATGTCTGTTCATAAAATATTTTATTCTAACCCTTCCTTAACTCCAAACGTAACATAACTTTCAACATATTAGTTTTAATGAAATTAGAACATGCAGATAATGTTTCAACTGAATCCCGTGATTCTAAGTACCCAAACCAAAAACGGTATTCAAAAACTATTTTTCCAATTTTCTCTAAAACGGTTAAAGCTATCCCCTTGAAAATGGTTTCATTCGTTTTCCTAGCCCAAGAAGCCTATAAAACGAGTACTTACAAGCTTATGAACTCAAAAACGTAAGCGTTACGATTTTTTCTGCGCGAATTTCGCCCCAAACGCCATCTTCCAGTGGGCGGATTTTGCTGGTTAACGAACTTGACTTTTCAAATAGGACGACTGATTTTTGTACCACATTTCATCAAAATCGGACCATCAGGGAAGCCAGAAATGAGACACGATAGATATATATATATATATATATATATATATATATATATATATATATATATATATATATAAATATATACATATATATATATATATATATATATATATATATAAATAAATAAATATACATATATATATATATATATATATATACAAATTTGAACCACCGTTATTTTCGGTCTCTAGGGGTTCTGAAACGCGAAATTTTCTTGTCGGCACTTCCGGATTGTTTCTTTGTATCAACCTTATAAGCGGGGTTCCTCCCTATGGGGGAGGGAGGAACCGCGCTAAAAAGGGAGGTAAATAGAGAAAAAAAAATGTTCAAAAGAAACCATCAGGTGTGCAGTAGTAGAAAATGCTCACACAGCATCGACGCATTCTGCTTGGAAAGCTCTATTTCAAACAGAAAATTGGTTCTCATTTTAAGTATCTTTGTTAGGACAAATATTTCAACTGAATTCAACAATTCTAAGTACATCTTAGAAATCAGTTAGAAAAAATAGTTTTATCCACTTTTCTCAAAAACAGGTAGAGATATTGCCTTGGAAACAGTTTCATTCGTTTTCCTGTGGTTTAGGACCTATAAAAAAGTGTACCTGGAAGCCTACAAACAAAAATCCATAACCGCAATGATTTTTGTCACGCGAATTTGACCTGTAAAAGTGTAGTAGTTACCAGTGTTACGGTAGGCGGATTCTGATGGTTAATGAACTTGACCTTTTAAATTAGACGAAGTATTTTTGTACAAAGTTTCAACAAAATTGGACCATTTTTGAGCATGTGAGAGTGGGAACAGTTGTGAAAATGGCTAAATGAACGAAACATCATGTATAGGGAGATTTAATAAATAAATCTTTTCGTTTGAGGTGCTGATCAAAATAAGGATTTATTTAATTTTTTAAGTTCATTTTCGGGTGTAAAATGACTGGACTAAGAGGGGTTACAAGAAAAAGGCAATCTAACTCATACCTGAGCATTTTTTACTCCCATTGACATGCTATTAATTTTTTCTTGTAGTTCTGTTCTTTCACAGGATATTTTATTTCTCTCAGCTTCAAGAGTTTGAGTTAACTCGGCGATTCGTTTCTTCATTTTTACAGCTAATAATTTTAACTGTAAGAGGAAAAGAAAATAACAAATAAGAAAAATAATTACAAAATTATTGGTTAACTGTAAGGAAATAAGATTTTACAAATTGTCTTACCATGTATCACACATAAATATAAAATAATAAACACAAAAAACGTAATTCTGAAGCAAATTAGTTTGATACATATATATTTCGTCTTTTTTAAAAGAGGGCATCTATTAGGGCTTTCCAGAGGGGCCTAACAGATGTACTCTTGAGCGAGATCGGTTAGGGACAAGGACTCTGAGCTGCTTGGAGGACTCGGAGCCGATCTCTTATTGAATCGATGTTCAAGGGCCGATCTTTTAAAGAATCGATCTATCTGGAATACCGTAAAATGAAGTGTTTTTTTGTTTTTTTTTTAAATTTCAAATATTCATATACTTCTTATATCTCTCCTCTTGTTACTCGATCTCATTTCTATCAAAATCAGTTCTATCTCCATTAACAGACTTTTAATATAACAATAACATTAATGACTAGAGGGAAGAATATAATAAAATAAAAATTGTGGTTTCAAACTGTGCTCTTAATTTCTATAACTATTTTTCTCTAATATTATGGGGGTTTTCTCCTCAGTTACCTGGGATAAATTCTTTCGGGGGCTGTTGCCAACCGAAAGAATTGTTTTTTATTGATTTTTTTGTTGTTTTTTTAAGGGCGTTCATTTAAAAATTTCCGAACCGTTCTGGCGGTATCAAGCAGTACCGCTTGTTGGGCATTTTTAATTAGATCCAGCAGTTTCAAATAGGTATTTGCGGCAATCGTCGTTTTTGGAATGAGCCCGTTGGTCGAGATTATGACGGCTGCAATCCTTGCGGAATCCAACTTATACAAGTCTTTCAGCTCTATGGCCAACTTCTGATACTTGCGCAGTTTCTCGGCATATGATTTTTGGACATTCTCATCACTGGGGATTGCGAAATCAATAATATCGGCTGTCTATTATTATTATTATTATTATTATTATTATTTTATTCTATTTTTTTTTTTCATTTGATGAACATATATATGTAAATATAGTAAAAATTAGTAGTTCATTCTGTATTATTTTTTATGCAAAATAAACTTAATTTTTTCTACTTTTAGGTTACAGATATGTTTTTCATATTATCAAGTATTAAAATCTACTAATTTAACTCGATTCATAGTAGTGAAGGGCGATGGGAATAATGGGGAAAAGCCATAATTAAGAAAATGAATAATAATAAAAATTGTATTTCAAGAAAGCACTTCTTGGAACGAGACATCTGTAAAATGGAGTGACATCTGTAAATTTGAAAAAGTTGCACTTAAAAATCTAAAAATTATGTAAGAATTATTAATAATAAAATTTATATTTTACAAATGAAAATTACTAGTACACGTAAAAAAAAATATAAGTAATTGAGGGTTACTATAATGCTTAATCAAACTTCATATTAAAATAAAAGAACTTGCAACTCAATATAATAATGCGTGAATATTCGATCTATAACAATTATTAGACAATGGTATTTATGTTCTAAACATAAATATATAGAAGTATCTAGTGTTTCTCCTAGCACTAGTAGAATCTTTACAGGCCTTGCAAATTTTCTAATTGTACCTGATTCAAGATTGGAGGGCTGAACACCAGAAATATTGCGGATCTGGAGTCATTACTTTCTGAATCATAAGTCCCAGTTTTCTCTACATTTATTTGAAAAAAATAAAGAAATTAAATTATTTTGATTAATACATTTCACTGATTTAGGATATGAAAATAATTTAATGAATGAATATTGAATTTCAATAAGTTACAATTGTGGTCGCGGTGCATCTGAGAGGTGATTTGTACGTAAACTACTGCTTCATTTACTCACGGGAAGCTTAAAATTATACTAACGTCAGCAGGATGGGAAGTCAGGTGGATTGTAGGAGAACGGAGCCTACTGGCATTTTATTCTGGGGACCACAGAAAAATTAGGAGCAAGATGCACCTCACAGGTGACCGCGAGTAACTGAAGGTTAAAGTGCACATGCAAGTGTATGTGTCATGCAAATTTGAATGTTAATTTTCTTTTGACTTCTTCCAGTCATGATTTCAAGTAAGGAATCACTGGTTGGGTAATATCTACATCCTATCCATTAGAAAAGAATAAAACACATCAATAAATATAAATGGCCACATTTTATTCTCTGCAAAAACACACTTATTAAATTAAGTGGATTCAAGCACAGTACCTGAAGGGATTTGTTTGTACTTATTCTCTGCAATGGTTTCAAAATAAAACACTAACTTAAATACCTTTGTATATCGATCTTCAAAGCTATCTTCAACATCCTTCAGACGGGAATATTCCTCTGTTTTGCTAATAGTACTAGTACTTAGAACATCGGTGTCTGTAAAATTTGTTACAACCAGAAAAATTAAATCTTTAATATAGGAATCCATAAATTGTTATTAATGAATTGGGTTGTCCGGAACATAATGCAGGATTTTGGTATTAAAATAAAAAAAGTATTTTATAACTGTGTTCTTTAATCAAAATAGTCCCCCATACTCTCAATACATTTCTCCCGTGTTGCTAACTTTTAAATACCGTCTGAATAAATTCAGAATTCTTAGAATTTATTACGTCAATAAACGCATTCTCTAATTCTGTTCAATCCATAAATATTTTGTGTTGTAAGTAGTGGTTCAGTTGTCTTAAAAAATTATAGTGAGTAGGCGAGAGTTCCGGAGAGTAGGGCAGATGTGGCTACAAAAAGGTAATTTTTGTTTAAGCAAAGAAGTGCAGCACAAACTTCATAGTGCTGATTTTTTTGGCGGTCATTTAATGCATGTGGAACCCAACTTTTGAGCTATTTCACTTTTCACGGTCGATTTTTTAACTTTAGGTTTTTCTGCATGTTCCAGAACAGATATTTTGGGGGTTTCTTCCACCGATGATCGCAGAACATCTTCATCAAGAGAGGAAGGCCTTCCGCGACCTTCTTTATCTTCAAGGCTGAAGTCTCCATCCCGAATTTTTTTAAACCACCTTTGAACAGTGCACTCATTAACACTACCCTCACCTCAGACTTGGTTTATGTTTCTAGCCGTCTGGGCTCTGCTTCGGTCGAGTTAAAACTCGTAAAAGAAAGTCGTACGAAATTCATGATGTGACATCGTAGGAAAGACTGAATTATTTCCAAGTAGCGAAATGCTGTAGAGGTAAACAATTTAGGAGGAGAGGATTAGTAAGTGCTGATATTCATACAAATGAATAATCCAGTAAACGTTAACAGATTATTATATAATTATATGGTTTTTTAAAGAAAATGTAAAATACTGCATTATTTTCCGGACAACCCAATAATTTAGTAATACGACAATGAATTCATTCAATAAAACCAACAAACTAAATTTCTAAATGTTAAAATTCTGGGGTTAGCAAATGTATCATGTTTAATGTTAGTAGGCTTCTAATGAAAATATCCTTAAATAATGTAACTTAAGTTTACAGTTTAAAAAAATACATAATGTCTCTAGCAAGGGCAAAGCGGAAACCAAGTCATTGGTTCAGGTTCGCTGATAACATGTTCATTTTTTGGCCTCAGAGGAATGTGATTAGAAGATTAAATTGAACGCATAAATAGATGGTCACAGGGAATAACTTGGTAAGTTCAAAATCTCAACTTTTCAGAGCAGCTCTTTAAGAGAGAATCTTTAATAGAGAACACAAGCTATTTTAGGAGATGCATAAAAAAACAACAACATATTTTTAAGTCACAAACGAGCAAGGCTCTGAGTTAGTGACTTCTTTAAACTATCCATGAGTGTCAGGAGATAATCGTAGGGCACGTAAGTCGTTTTTCCCATTTTTTGACTTACCAACTTATTCCCTGTGACCATCCAAATAAGATACACAAGATTATAAATTCATAATATTATGAAAAAATATATAAATTCATTATATTATTATGGTGGATATTGAAGAAGACAGGGTGTTGGCTTTCCTGGATGTAAAGAAGATTAGTGGGCAGTAAGAACATTCAGTTTATAGAAATCCACTCATACTGATAAAGATTTAAACACAGCTTCTCCTCAGCACCCAGTACTGAAAAATACTTTGCTCACCACCCTGATGACTAGTGCTATAACAATTTCACAACCGAACCATCTCAAAAAAGAAGAAAGACACTTGAAATTAGCTCTAAGAAAAACGGGTACACAGACAAAGCCACCGAGAAGCATATCGCAAAAGCAAAAAGAAATAGGAAGCCCACTGAAAAGGGAATTCAGGAAGACCCAAACAAGAAAAACGTAATCCTGCCTCACGTGAAAGGAACAACAGGGAAGATTGCCAAAACTTTAAAGAAATATGATGTCAAGACAATTTATACTACTGACCGTAAAATCAACCTCCTCCAAAATAAGTCTACTTTACTAAATTTGATGTGCTGATCCCATTTTTTTTTTTTTTTTTTACAAGCACCTACCATTTTTACACAATTAGTAGTTCTACCTAAAATGTTTTAATGTAGTTCTGTGCATATGAAACTGAAAAGAAAACAGAAAATGAAGGAATAATACTGATATCATTGTTGAAATTAATGTGCTTCACAACTATATAACAACGTAACAGACAACAAGAAATGCCTTATTTTAAGTCAAATCCCTGTAAATGTAGCTTTAGGAAACATACCATAGCTTAAAATTATTTACTGGCAGGTTTGGGGAGCTATCAGGCAACACTAAAATTCCATGTTTTATTTGTGAATGGAGGGATTCGAAGACAAAAAGTATTCAACAGTAACGAGTAAAAAACAGCGCCAGCCGAGAAATAAGCGTCTCAGCTGGTGTACCACAAGGAGCAGTACTGAGCCCTTTATTGTTTAACTTGTATTGCCATGACATCCCCGAGCCTCAAACTGCCAAGGTCGCTCTGTTTGTAGATGACATGCTAATCATGAGTCAAGGAGATAATGTTCCAGGAACCATCTCAGACCTTCAATCATCATTGGACAGCATTACATCGTGATTCAAAAGGTGGAAACTCCGCCTCAATCCTTCGAAGACTGAAGCAAAGGTTTTTGCACTAAGACACTTCGATGACAGGACTTCTCCTTGCTTGCGGATTGGACAGGCCCAAGTTCCTTAGACTCCAAGGGACCGCGCTATCTTGGTGTTCACTTCGACACTAGACTGACCTGGAGACTTCACATTAACTTAAAACTTCAATTGGCTTACATGCGACTAAGACTACTATACCCACTTTAAAACAAAGAAAAACACCACTTAGGCACAAATGCGCAGTTCCATTATTCATAACTCTATTATTACCACTATTAACTTACACATGTCCAGTTTGGTACAGTACCAGTAACAATAACACACAAAGACTTCAGGCATTTCAAAATAAAGTTCTATGAATTATTTTAAAGGCACCTCCTTTTATACGAAACACACAAATCCACAGAGAGCTTGGGGTTGCCCACTCCGCAGAATACATTGAAAAACTCACGCAAAGGCACTATGAGAAACTCCTAACAATAGAAGGAGCTAGGTATCAACTTGGAAAGAAGATTGCAACACGACTGAAGCTAAGATGTTATCAAGACTTCCTTCATTTGCAATAATGTATCCCATCATTTACTAATTCAAAATGTTATGCTTTATATATATATATATATATATATATATATATATATATATATATATACATATATATATATATATATATATATATATATATATATATATATATACATATATATATATATATATATATATATATATATATATATATATATATATATACATATATATATATATATATATATATATATATATATATATATATATTAGTTGTTTCCTTTTTAGTTTATAATTTATTTTGTTAATGCATATTTTTTGTTGTTGTTCCTTAACCATTTGTACAAAATACGATATGTATTGGTTCAAATAAATATTGATGGATTGATTTGTGAATGGGATAGTAGAGCCCATCCGATCACTGGACAAGAACAAATTGGAAGCAGTGGTACAGTTTTGTGCCAGAAATGAAAAATGTACTTCATGAGTGTCTTGTGGACCCCAAAAATGTTCTTTTACCATCTTTGCACATAAAATTAGGCCTATCTCATCATACAATCTTGGCTGTATCACTGTGGAGCATGGTGAAATATTTCACCAGGACATAAAGGAAATGGAAAGATGCTATCAGGGAAAATGGAATATAAATATGATAGATGATTATTGTTGGCCGCTGAAAAGACATTTATCAAAATGCTTTCGATAGCAGGAACTCTACAAAATGTTTATTTCAAGGCAGTATGTAAAAAACTGGTCAAATATTCTTATTATGTTAAGTGAAACATTAGTTAATTTTGATGAGTTACGGATTTACTGATTTATATTAAATAAATAGATTCAATAGAGGCTAGTATGAATATGTATATTTTACTATTTCCTGTATTGTGAAAAATTGGTATGTGATGGAGAAAAACTAAGTTCGGTAGAACTGAAGTTTCGCGTCCTCAAAACCGATTTCTTTCAAATTTTGTACAATAAGTGATTTCTCGTTCCAAAAAGTAGAAAAACTGCTTATCAGAATGAATCTTAACCTAAAATATTTAAATTTTGTCCCTACTAAATAAATAAAAAGAACTTGATTTATTTATATCGCAGACAATCTACTTGTAATGAAAATATGTATGCATATAAGAATATAATAATAGAAACAAATTTTTAAAACACTGAAACTAATTATTAAAACACAGCAATGAAGTAATTATGCATAATATAAATGTTGAAGCAAATGTAACCTGTTGTATTATAATTGGAATCTTTCAACTGCTCAATTTCATGCTCCAGTTGTTTTATACTCAAGTCCTTCTCTTTTAAACATTCCTGAAGATTTTTAAATTCTTCTTTAACAAGAAGTAATTCAGTATTTACAGCTTCATTTAGAGTGGTATAATTCTTTAATTTCCCTTGGTATTCGGATAAGGAAAACTCCAATTTAGAAATGGTTTCACCACGCTCCTTTAGGGCCTGAAATTATAAAAATTACTTGATTTGCTTAAAAATAATGAAGTCTAAAGTTTAGTGACAGATGCCCTCTTAGTAATAACATTTAACAGAAAAGATAATTTAGAATAGAAAAAAAAAAATCCCCAAATCCCAGTTACTGATGGCAAAAATACTTGTTCTATTATTTAGAAAAACTAAGACAGAACAAAGAAACCCGATAGCCTGATAAGGCCTGTAAGGCTTTGAAATAAATAAATAAAATAACATGATAAATCTATTCGAATAAAATGTTTGTATTAATGTAGCTGAAGCAGTTGACTATCGAACAAAATAGATGTTGATTAAAAATTTAGATTACATCTCTTTTAAAAGTATAACAACATATACAGATTTATTTTTAAAAGAATCCTTAACTGAATCACCTAATAACACCCACTTTATGATACATATATATTTAATATCTGTATATTAAACGACTATTCATCTTAACATCTGTTCAATTTATATTCTTCCAAGCAAATCAATAGACAATATATGACTTACATAAAAGGCAATAAATAGAAAATGTTTTCTCTATAGCACACTCTAAAGGTAGCTTCTACAGAGGTTGTCTCATGTAAGAATTATAAAGCAAAGATAAATAGAATTCAGCAAAAGATCAAAATTAGTATTCACAATGAACCAATAGAAATTAAAAGAATAAATATTAAGCCAAATAAAGCTAATACTAACACTGAGAATCATCAACCTGGCAGAGAATACAAGTGAATATATCAATTTAAGGGGGGCGAGGTTAGCTCAGTGGTAGAGCACTCGACTAATGAACTGGAGGACCAGGTTCAAAAACCGAGCGCGCACTATAAAGATTTTTTCTTCTAGTGCTGCCGTTCGAGGGTTGGATTTGGGGTCCCAGATCGTCCCTAGGCTCACCCAGCCTTTAATTAATTTAATTAATAATGGGTACCTTGGGTGCTAATGACTCTAGCAGTCGAAGCAGCCTAGGGGAAAATCAGGCGGCCGGAGCATAGAATTGACCACACTATCTCCCTAGTGTGCCGTATGGTCAAGAATCAGATACCTCTACAGTATCTGCTCCTCTGGGCCCTTGTGGCCTGTTACGGGACTGATTTTTTTTTTTTTTTTTTTATATATATCAATTTAAGTCAACAATTTATTTGAAGACAATTTTTGTTCTGGAGGCCTGGTGGCTGAGAGTGCTAAGGGGAATGCACTCTGTGCCTAAGGCCGTGGGTTCGATTCCCACTGGGGGTGGTGGGTTTTCTTTAGAAAAAAGGAAAGGCATCAGTCCTATCCTGGCTAGAAAAAGGTGGCAACCTATAGATAACCCGTCCTAAAATTTGTTGTCAATAATAAATGGATATTTAAATTTAAAAAATAAGCAATTTTTTTAATTTATCGCAGTATTTTTATACAATTTCTCTTCAAGTAAAAATTAGAACTAAATATTCATTACAATAATAAAGTTTAAAAAGTTATAACTTGTATACACTCATTACAAAAACAAAACCCCAGCATGGAGCTTTCATCTGCAATCAATAAATAAAACACAGCATAATTTTATAGGTTTCTATCGACTGCCACATGCAATGTACCGATAAGCTATTTCTTATTTTATTTTATTTTATTTTTCTTACTTGGTTCATTTGATGCATTTCATTAATCAGTTCAAGCTTAGCTGCAGAAAGGGAATTCTGTACTGCCAAATTAACTTTCTCCTGAAAAAAAAAAGAGAAAACGTTTTTTAAATATTTATGCAGAGATATTTATACTTGATTTAAGCATGGACGTAATTTACCTGGAGGGGATCTTTAATTTGCTCCATGAAAGAAGAAAACAGGTTCTCCATACATTCAAAATGATTCTTTATTTCTTTCCTCCCTTTGTTTAAGCCTATGAGAGCGATTTTAAAAGAAGAAAATCGACCAGCCCATATCCTGTTGTTCTCTTTCAATTCAAGACTTTTAAAATTCAATAATTCGTTGCAATTCTTTAATTTATCTTGAAGATTGTTATTTTTTTCTAACAAAGAATTTATATCCTCTTCATACTTTGTTTGAAGTGTTTCTAACTTTTTTTTTAAGGAATTAAGTTCAAGAGTCAAGTTATTATTCAAAGCAGATATTTCTACAACTTTTTCATCAACTACTAGCAATTTATCAGCATATTCTGCAATTATTTGCTCCCTTTTTTCTAATTCTCTTTTGTAATGATTTTCTTTGTTTAAATAAGATGTGTGCAAACATTGCAATTCTATCTGTAAAGATTTAACTATTTCAATATTTTCTTCTGATAATGAGAACTGTTTGCCTGAATTATTAGCAGATGATTCTTGATCTAAAACATTTTTTTGAACTTCTGCTAACTGGGTAATTTTTTCTTTCAGTTTTAGTAAGAAATCATTCAAACATTGAGCCATATTTTGCTGCTCATCATTTTCTCTTTTTCTTTCTTCCTTTAGTTTTTCTAATGCTATTTCCAAATCTGAACAACAACCTTTGTAATTAATTGAAGAGCGTTCATTGTCTGCTTCTTTTATTTTGTGCATGAGGGATTGATTATTCAAAGTTAACTCTTCCATTTGCAAAAGCAATTTGTTCTTTTCATCTTCAAGATCTTTAAGAGTGTTGTTAGATTTTTCCAAAGAAATTTTAACACATTCAAATTCAGATAAATGATCTGAAAGCTTGGAACATTCTGAGTTAAGATTACTAAGCTGTTCTTTGACTGAATTATTTTCTGTAAGAAGAAAATCATTAACATGTAATAATTTATTTAGTTCTTCGTGTAAAATAAGCTGATTCTTTTTTAGTTCTTCAGTATATTTAGTGATTATATTGCCTTCAGTTATGTCTCCTGACTGATCTACATCAGACAATTTGTAATCAGCTTTTAATTTACGAATATCAGATTCAATTTTATTATTAATTTCAACTAAACAAGCAGATGTTTCATGTATTAAGTCATTAAGATGGTCTTTCTCATGAATCAACAGATCCCTACCTTTTTCTATGAAATCTCTCACTTTAATTATATTGTTTAAGTCACTTCTTAAATTAGTTATGTTTGTGTCCCTTTCATTGGCTTGCAATAGAAGGGAGTTTAACTGTTCTCTTAATTCAGCATTTTCTTTAGACAAAACAGCATATTCTTCATCTTTTTTTGAGAGTAGGTCATGAATTTGTGCTTTTAGATCAGCATTTTCTGTTAGATCATTTTCATGTTGTTGAATATGATGCAATATTTCAGATTTCAATGATGACAATTCATGTTCCAAGTTTATTATAATATTTTGTTTCTCCCTTAACTGTGATTGTAATGAATCCTGAAGACTAGACAGCTTTGTAACTAAATCAGTGTTTTCATTGGCCTGTTCATTCAGAAGATCCTTCATCTGTTTATTCAAATTTGAGTTATTAATAGATAATGTTTCATTACACTGTTTAAGCTCATTAATCTTTTTTGTTAAATCAGATATTTCATCCTGACATTTCAGATACTTTGATTTGTTTTCTTCAGAAATTTTGTTAATGCTATTTTTCAATTCATTTGCATGATCAATTAGTGAAACCACCTCGTTTTGTTTTATTGTAGCTTCCTCTTTATAATTTTTTATTTGATTATTTTTATCTTCTATATTCATATTTTTTGTAATTAGTTCTGTTTCTAATTTGTTTAGCTTCTCTGTAATAATACTGTCTTTCTGAGCCAATTCATGCAAAGCAGATACTAACTTGTTCTCTTTTAAATCCGATTCTTTCTGTAAACTATTTTTTATTTCTTCAGCATTAGATAAGTCACTAAGAGCAGATAGTAATTGAAGCTTACATTCTGATAGATGTGTGCTAAGTGTTTTTTGTTGTTCTTCATAAAAATGAAGTCTAGTTTTAAAATGTTCCAAACAAAATTCTTGTTCACTAATAACTTCATTCTTCTCTAAAATTTCCTTTAAAGCGTTTTCATACTTTGACTTCAAGTCGTCAGCAATCTGCTTATATTTTCCAATTTCACAAGAGAAAACTTTTAGCTCTTCTTGAAGTTCATTTAACTCACTGCTCACTGATTTTTCTTCGTCAGGGCACTTGTCCTTTCTCCACTCTCTATCTTCATTCTTAAACTGTTGCTTTTCTTCATTTTTTACAGCATCATTAATATTTTTATCAGCTAAACTTTCTTGTCTTCGATCTTCAAAAAGCTTATTACAGGATTCAGGGAAAGAAGGATTTTCTAATGATTCCATTTTGATTACTAACTCTTTATTGAGTCTCTGAATTTCTCTAAGTTCTACACAAAGTCGATTAATCTCCTCTTCATTTTCTTTAATAACATTTGATAATAATTCTTTCTCATTTTCAAGGGATTTAATAAGAATGTCTTGCATATTTTTTTCTTTTTTTAAAAAACCTATTTCATCTGTAAGTTTTTCAGAATTTTCTATTAGCTGTTTTGTTTCTGAGCCAACTTTTTCTAAATTATTCATCATTTTATCCCGATCTGAATTAGCAATGTTAAGTTCTTGCCTCATATTAGTGATTCGTTCATTCAATTCAACAAGTTCTTGTTCTAAATTCTCTTTTTCTTTTGTCAAAGAAATTATTGTTTCATTATTATTGTCACAGTGTGTTTCATTGGAACGATTTCTTGCAAGTAAATCATCACTGGATGGGGCTTTTTCCCCATTTATTATTTCAATCCATTCTTGCACATCTTTAACAACAATTTTAAATTTCTTAGAAAGAGACAAATTAAGGTTTTTTTGATTTTCTTCCAAGATGCACAATCTTTGCGATGTTTCTCTAAAGTTCTTATCCAAATCTTCTTTTTCACTTTGAATGATGCTATACAAATGCTTCAGAGATTCATTGTCCTTTTTTAAGTCCTCAAAATCTTTCCTCAACTGAACAGCTAATTAAAAAAACAACAACATTATAATTATCTTGTTACCTTAAGCAGAATGTTACACCTTATAAGTATGTTCCTTAACCTTAAGGGAAGTGACAAGCTTTGTATGCCTTATGGATCTGGAAGTGTAAGCAGATAGTCTGCTCAACCCTGCTGCATACTTGTTATTGTATTCCACCCTTCACCAGTTGTAATGACTTGGGGTTTTGGCGGAAATAACAAAGGTTAAGAACTTGATGATTTTTACTAAATGATAATGGTTTCATACAATCAGTAATAAAAAATAATTAATTTTGTTTAGAGCCTTCTGCTCAAATTCAGGAACATAAATATGCTTTAGGTCCACCTGACAAACCGATGTAATGCACTGTAAACATACTGCCTTATTTTCCATACATGGCCACCGCGCTTGCGCAAACACCAGCGGACGCTTTTTTGTGACACTTTTTAGTAACGTTTTTTTCCAGTTTAGTCATCGATAAAGCATATTTATGCTAAAATTCAACTCACAGCAATATGATGGAACAGGATGAGCTCATGAGAAAGCTGTTCAGCCTGCTGGAAGCATATAAAGCTACCAAAAAGAGAAAGATTAGAAGATGTGTGCCACTTATCACAGGAGCAAAAAGCCATCAAGATGGGCACCAAAGGTAGTGGAGGGAATACTCTTCCCGGGAAAATGGATAGTGCCGGTGCCACTTAGCCTTGTAAACACACTTTGAGACAGGATCTAGGTCTTCTGACCAAGGGGATCCTTTGGTCAGCCAAGTCCAGTCACCAAATTCTTGGAAGGCCTGGAACTGATAGAATGTGGCAACTGGGAGGATACAGAGAAGATCCACATTTCAGTGAGGTGAAATGTGTTAGGAGTGTCCTTTCTCACTAGTTGCTACGATTTAAAAGATCCAAATGTGACCTTTTGATGCCAACAAAAATGCCTTGGAGGAACGTTTTAAGGATTCTTGGTGCTGTTAGCAATAGCTGATGAAACTAAGCATGATCCAACAGTATAGTGGAGAATGTCTGGGCATCCACCGACCGTTGTAGGGCTTTGTTGGAAAAATCTTTCAAGGACCAGGGCAGGCCAGAAGAGCGAAGAACTGTGTTGGAAAAATTTGATTGCTTTGTCCACAAAGCTTTTGTGAATGGACTGATGGGGGACAGGCTGGTGACTTCTCCTGCGACGTTTGCTGAATGCTTTGTTATCGTTGCTACACATCAAACCCACGTAGCTCGAAAATGTCTTCAATGTAGGGATTCGGAACTAGACCAAAGCAATCATCTAAAAGAGAGTGAACTGGCAAAGCGATTTTAAATCAAGAGGGGGCAACTTAAAGTTTTAGGAGTGGGAAAGAAGGGCCTACAGATATTGGACGAAATGAGACCTACACCATGACGCATACTGCTGGACACAGTAGCAGATATGTTGCTGCTTAGGAAACTAATAAGATAAGTCATGTTATACCCTTCTAAGAACCCATTGAAGGGAGGTCAGGCTGTAGCAAGCAGTTGTGCTACATCCTGTTTTGATGGCAGACGTAGACAGAGACTTTGACAGGGTAGATATATTCAGACATCTCAGTGTTGTCGATGTTATTAATGGGTCAGTGTAGTTTTCTCTACCCATGAAACCTGCGTCAATGGAGACAATAGCAGAAGTCAGAGAACCAGAATTACAGAAGGATAGTAGTAGGGACGATGAGATGAAAAGAAGAATGGCTATTGACAAGTGTGTGAGGCACAAAAATAGCAGCCAAAGTTTTAGCTTGGCTTATCTAGAGATTAATATCACAGTATGGGGATAGGCTTCCTCCCCTGGCTTACTTTTTTTTTAAGAACCCCCCCCCCCTCCAATTCTCTGGGTACTAAACGGGGTTTGGCGTAATGGTTCTATTAGGTAGAATTATTCTTGATTCTCAGCTATTTGACCATCGGCCGCTGCCCCAACTAGAGCTTTGAAAAGGGTTTCATTTGATTCTGCTGCACGTCAAACTACTTATATACAAAGCCTTAATCGCAAAAATGTTTTCAGTGTAAAATTTTGGACAAAAAAAAACTGTGTTCCGATAGGTGAACTTGAATATTGAGACAGAATGTTTTTGAACCAAATTTCATCAAAATCAAACTATTTTTGAGGCTGCAAGAGCTTGAGTATATTTGAACCAAGGGTATTTTTGTGACCTATGAGTTCTGAAATGGGGACATTTTTCTGCACCTTTGGATTTCATTATTGTGTTTCCACCTTACAGAGGGTGGAAGGAAACACAATAAAATGAAACCCTCCCCTACAATGTATATGTCACAATTTATTAAAAAGTCAACAAATAGACAAATTAGGAATTAAATAAATCAATTTTTCATGGAGAGATTACTTAGACACTTTCCCTGGAGGGAATTGAACACAAGCTCAACAGATGGAAAAAAAAATTGTATATAATAAATAGTCTTACATTCTTCTTCGCTTGAGCCAAATTTCCTAATAATATCCTCATTTTCTTTTAATAGCCTATTGTATTGGCGTTTGTAACTTTCTGCTTCTATTGTAGCTTTCTCTTTTGTTTTCAACTCCTCAATAAAAAGCGCACTTTGTTTTTTTAGGTCATCAATCTGTTAAAGGAAGAACATTATGATGATTTAAGAATGTCATAAAAATAATGTACGTCTCTAGTTGAATAGGCATTTTTCTGATTTGAAGTGCTTGTAAAACAATAAACAGCTACTGAGAACTTAAAAAAAATTGGTTCTGCTAGGGGCCACAAGGTCCCAGAGAGGCACATACTGTAAAGGTATCTTATTCTTGGCCATAAGGCATACTAGGCAATTAGTTTGGTCAGTAATGCACTCATTTTTTACTTTGCCATTAAAAGCCGGGTGAGCCTAGGGATGCTCCTCGCCTCTGTCTAGAATCCTCAAAAGAGGACTGGAAGATAAAATTTTTATTGAACATCCAAGTATCAAACGTGGGTCTCCAGAACATGATTCGAGTGCTGAGCCAAATTTTGCCTCTTAAATGAAAACAGTGTTGAAATCATTTTTTCAAAGTTGTATAAATTTTAATTCAACTTAAAAAAAAAAAAAAAAAAAAAAATTATGATTTATATATGGGGTCAAAAAATAAAAATTGCTAAATAAGTAGCAACTACTAATTTCTTATAGCCCGTTCAGAGAAACCCAGGAGTTCAATTTTGCATGCATGAACTTCTGGACAGGAATGTACCCAGCACTCTCTGTTCCGCCATAAGCAAAGCCTTTTAATGATCAAACACTTAACGTGAATCATTATAAAAACTGATTGTGTCTTGTTTAAGACTAGGGAACACTTTGAAAGATTAGATAAGGGAGGTAGTGTTTAATATTTATCAATAATTAGCTAAGGCTGAAAACGTTTTAAATTTTACAGTGATATGGTTATGATTGAGAGAAGTTTTACCGCCAATTTTCTACCGGGAATATAGCCCGTTTTCCCTCCATCTTACCATATATTTGAACAGGCAATGTAATAGTTTAAATAGTTTTCAGCCTTAGCTGTGGCTAAGTATTAATAAATATTAAACGCTGTCTCCCTTGCCTGACCTCTCAAAGCCTTCCCTGGTCCTAAACAAGGCCTAGTCAGTTTTTATTGAGTTTCACGTACCGTGTTGTTCATTTAAATAGCAATGCAAATGGCGGACCTGTCAGGAATAATTCCCACAGAATTTCGCGCATGCGGGATTTGAACTATTCCATCTAATTGAACGGGTAATAGTATGAAATACTATCAATATCTATTCCGAAAAAGCCAAAGAGCAAGAATTTGTAACAGAGGAAACTAAACATCAGTGATTAATAATTAACATATTTATTTACCTCCATAGCTAGCTTAAGTTTCTGATCAGTGAGGGCAGCAAGCATCTCTTCAGCAGTCAAATACTGCTTCTCCAATTTTTTAATCTGTGAGAAAGGAATACATTATTTATTGTAAACAATTTAATACGGAAGAATTAAAATGAAGTCTCTTTACCTTATCTCTGAGATGATCATTCTCTGCTAAAATCATCTTATTATTTTTTATTGCTTCTACAATAAAATAAAAATTAAAAAAATATTTTAAAGAATTCCACAATAGTAATAAACACAAAACCAGTCATAAAAACATTTATGTTATAAATACATTCATATATTAATTTGAATTCTCATCACATTACATTGCAAAAAAATAAATAAAGATTTATAAACGAGAAGCTGAAGAGAATCAAGTGGAACAGCTCCAGACTCATGTACTGGAGAACCTAAATTCAAACTTAGAGCACTCACTCCAGATTTTAGTGTCTCGTGCTGTCATCAATAAAATAAAAATTAAAAACATGGAACTGACCACATCAACTACTTCTGAAGTGTATCATAGGCTGAACTTACATTAGATCCGAACAGATATCCTTTGGCCATTGGAAGGGAAACAAACATAAATATTTAAACATATAGTGGTTTTGTATTCCCATCCTAATTCGACGGCCTTTCAATCACGTTGATATCAGAAATCAGACGCTTCACAAAATTAGTGCAAGAATTGAATAGGAATTATCAATAGAGCTGGTAAGGAATGAGTCTTGACTGTGGGATCAGAAAAATAAATACGATCACTAACGTCATGGTCAGACAACCAAGAATGTAAGTCTATTGGACAACAAATTCTCCTTAAAAGTAAGGAATTATAAATAATTTACAACTAAAATATTATAAAAAAACAATCTGCATTGTCAGGAAGGGGGGGGTTTATGTGGCAAAGTGGGTCATTGGAATTTTACTTGGCCAAAAGAGCTAGAATCTCGCAGTTTCTCTTAATTTTGATGCAGTAAGTATAGTATTGCGTCCATCTTTCCCATGGCTCAGCTCTACCACTTCCTTTATCACACCCCATGTTCTATGATCTCATTATAGGTAGAGGCTGAACAATCATAGATTACATCGCTGTAAACCAAGTATTCACAGGCTCTTAAAGGAACCCAAAATATGCTGCCTACTGAGATCTCCCATTTCTAAATTCCAGAAGCTGTACTACTCAGGCCCATGAATCTTCAGCAGCTAACAGCGTTCTTGGGTAAGAATAATTTTTTTACACTTTGGTCCTCCAGGATTTAAAACTCATTTTGCCCCTACATGTTGAGGATTATATCTTTGATCTCCAGTGTGTACATCAAATTGGTAGTTACTATGAAAAATGTTCTAGTTAAGCCTTTATTTGTTTTTCATGGTCAGACTCATGAGTTCACTACTGACGAGCTGCAACTAGATCAAATCGGTCCAGGTCAGGGCCAAAGTAAGCACTCACAATGGGCCTGGTCTGTCAGTAACCATCGGATTACATTGAATCGGGAGTAATTCTAGTCCAATGTAGGTGCAGCCTTACTGATGGGAGAACCAGCGAATGTACTGTAATTTGAGGTAATTTAGAATATTATTATAATTAATATTATTAATTTGAGAAAAACATGCAAGATTTAGAACTACTTGACAACGATGAGCAGATCCTAGATAGTATTCTGGTTTTATATAGATCCAAGAGACGAGGATGAATGATATGCCACGATTTTCATTGTTGTGTTAGCAAAGGGGAAAATCAGGCAGCCTGCTGTATGGCCATGAATCAGATACCTTCATAGTATCTGCCCTTCAGGGCCCTAATGGCCTGTTACGGGTCTGATTTTTTTTTTTTTTTTTTTTTTTTTTTTTTTTTTTTTTTTTTTTTAATAATGAAAACAATTGAATATATAAAATTAAATGCTACAGCTTGAATATAAACTAGGGGTTGGGTAAAACCTGCAGGGGTAAAAACTGGTGAAAGAATGGGGATTTAAAGGTTTCTAGGTTGTTAGCATGGCGGACAGACAGAGGTAAGGAATTCCATAGCAAGGTGGCACGGGTGACAAATGATTTTTCAAATAAAGCTGTATGGTAGGAAGGAATACAAAAATCAGGACAAGAACGGTTTTAACTGATTAACAACCTGTTATAGGGATGCTATTGAGATAAAGGGGAGGTGGAACTTACTAGGGATTTCCCAATCCTCTTATTACAATATCTTTGGATTTATCCGGATTCAGGGAAAGCTTATTTATTTATTTTTAATGTGTTGTCAACCACCAAGCGGTCATTAAACACCAGGGAAAGCTTATTAGCTGTAGTATGGAAAGATTGGATAAAAAAAGATGGAGATAGGACGGAAATCTTTTGGAGAGCATGGGTTTGATATTTTGTTAAAACAGTGTACCAAGGCTGTTTTATATTGAGAGGAACAAATTGAGTTTTGAAGAGAAAAGTTGTATATGTGGAGAAGGACGGGAATAATTGTTGGTAAGCAGGCCTTAATTAGTTTGACGAAAACATTATCTGGACCACAGTCACTGGTTCGGAGTTGAAGGACCCACGATCTTCTACTGCCTATATAAAAACCATAACCATGACCTACATCTTTATTTCTGTATTTATACTACTCTTTTCCCCCAACCATACATAATGGTGCTGTTTATAGCAAAAATTTGACTCACCATCACGGGCATTTTTCGCTTTTTGTGCTATGGTAATCGCTGCAGTATACTTTTCTTTGTATTTTTCCAGCATCTTTTCTGGAGAGAGCAATCCTGCATCTCCAGAAGGATCCATCTTAAACAAGAAAAATGACTTAACAAGAATAAAATAAACAGTGACTTATTGATAACAACTACAAAGGCAAACAATCTATCTGATTTTTTCTGCTCATTATAATTATTTGTTAAATAAAACCGAGCCAACAGCCAAATCCACGTTGAATGCACCGGTCCCCGTTGATCACCGAAGTTAAGCAACGTTGGATGTTACCAGTACCTGAATGGGTGACCGACATTGGCATTATAAAAGGATGGCAACCTGTAGATAGCCCGGCGATAATAGCCAAATTGTTGATACACCGTTAAACACATCAACAAAAAAAACTGAGTCATATAATACCATTCAAAAAATTCAATAGGCCTTGCAAGCTACGGTAATTAGCACGTTCAGTGGGGTGGAAAACTTCTAATGACTAGGGCATTGATTCGTGTCTATCATTGAAGTACGGAAGACAACGACCTTCATAGAGCACTCCTCACAATATGTGTGGTCTTTTTTTATCAGCTTTTTTAGAAGTCATGGTTTTCCTAAGCTTTTTGAAGCAGCCAAAGGTATTTTTTCCTCTTCCTTTCAACATCGTGAGCTAGTGTGTGGATGTGTTTAGGTGTCCTGGGCTGTTTCAATACTTCTTGTTCTGCATCCAGGGATAATGATTTTGACAAAATCTCCTTGAACTGCAGATTTAGGACTAAATGGACTTCCGTAAAGAGGGTCTGTGGACCTTTCTTCCGAGAAGAGTAGGACAGGGTCTTTTGATCCCATGCCGCACTAGAGGTAGAATTTTAAACCTCAGTGCGGCATGGGGTCACTTGATCCCGTACGATTTTTTATCGGTTTTTGATAGATTTTCGAAGTTAGTAACACATAGACCTATTGGTTTCAACCCCTTGAAATGTCTAAAGCTGAAACTGGTTCGACCATTTTTTGAAAGTCTACCAATTACACGCTCCCCACTAGTGGAAAGTTAGTCACGGGGTCAATCGACCCCGTACCGCAATGAAAGTGTTAAACGTACTCGTGTTCTGACCCATTTGAAATTGTAATAAAAAATTAAACTTCAAGAATAATTTTTGAGGGTGGCAAAAATACAACTAGGTAAAGTAGAAATAACAGTTTGGTTTAGATGTTCATTATCATAGGCATTTTCAAAATGTAGCATTACATTGGAATAAAATAAAATTTATAGTTTCATTTATTTATTTATACATATATATATATATATATATATATATATATATATATATATATATATATATATATATATATATATATAAATCAGGAGTCTGTCTGTTTGTTCCTTATACAAATCTACACCCTTCGACAGATTTTGACCAGACTTGGCACACAGGTAGGTCTTGATACAGGAAATCTCCTAGGCTAGGTCAAAATAGTCGGGTCTTTTTGCGAAGACCACATCCAGTTACTTTTGAATAATAACTTATTTCATAGTTGAGAGTATTGATTTTGATCATATTAACCTTATTATTAATAACTACTGCTTGCCATTATCTAATATGAATTATAACCGTAGATAACGAGTCAAAAAGTAGTAGATAACCAGCAAATAACCTATAAGCTAATCAGTAAGCTTATCAGCGAGTACGAGGAACTGTTATAAATCACTACTGCTACTTCAAAAGTAACTGGCTGTGGTCTTCGCAAAAAGATCCCAAAGTATTTTTTTTTTATCAACAATTAAGGCAACATAAAAAAGAAAAAATTGTTTGCAGGTTGTAAACAAACATATTTTATTCCTTTTCTCTCTCTTTTTTTTTTTGGATATTTTACATTTATTAGGCATTACATGCTATGCGTTTCCGCTCGCTCAAGAAGATATCAAAACCCTAGTCAATCCAACTCGCAATTAATAGAATTATATTAATTGTAGCGACTCTAGTCTATCAAACTCGCTAAAATTAATAGGATTCCATTAATTTTTCCGAGTAAGCAAACCAATCCCTTTAACTTTGTCAGGAACATCGCGAACTAATTGTAAAAGACTTATTTTTCTCACTGACATAAGCAGAGCTTTTTCATACACAAAGCTAATTCACTGTTGAAGGTTACTTTACTCCCAGCAAGAACGAATGCAATTGGTCATCGGAATCCTCCAATAGGAAGGCAAAGGAGTTATGCGCATGCGCTAAATCACTGATACAATCATTACTGCTACTTTAAAAGTAACTGGATGTGGTCTTCGCAAAAAGACCCATAATTTGAAATATATTAGTTAAGATAATAGAGTACAATGAATTTAACAAAATGAATGTTTGCTGTTTAGTTATTTTTATTGGCTGTCATCGGTGACAGCACCCTATTCCTGTTTCAGCCATAGACTAACACATTTACAATAAGTTAGTTATTTTTATTTGACCAACAGAATGACTAGAAATAATTTATATGGCAAAACAACATTTGTTGAGTCAGTTAGAGGGTGTGTGTGTGTGTGTGTGTGTGTGTGTGTGTGTGTGTATATATATATATATATATATATATATATATATATATATATATATAAGCATAGTAAAACAAGAGCACAAAATCTTAATTAAAATGAATAAGTATAGGAAGGTTCATGAAAATTGGAGTGGGGGCACTTCTGGCTCAGAGTTATCCTATTTTGTTGTTTGGAGCCATATTTCTAATAGAAGTGACATTAATAGGCAAAGATCACTTGCACTTATACAAATTACAGGACAAATGTTTTGAATGTTTATGACATAGTTACTGTCAAATAAAAATGTCTGCTGTCAAGACCCTAAGATGTCATGTCAACTGATTTTGCAGCATCTTGTTCTTATACTAGTTAAGGTATACAGCTTAAGATTATTTAATTCATCGAAATTAATTTAGTTAACTTCCAAACACATAAAAAGAAAAGAACGTAGACATTGTTCTTTGTTTTCAAACATACCTTCTTCTCAGAAAAATTAGAAGCCATCGTCCTTAACAAATTAGACACAGTAAATCAGAAATTACAAAAATAATAACACCCATTTTCAAAACGTAAACAAGACGTAAATCATTCCCTAAGCAAACTTATAACAACGTGAAGGTTACTATCAGCTGATGTAGCCAATAAAAAACAAGTTCATAGTCTCTAAAAGCAAAGAGACTTGCTTTGTATGGACAAACGTTAGTGACGTGTTTCTTTCCATTTGTTCCCAGTACACTTGCCAAAAATATCCTTAAATTTATGAGTTATTTAACCACCATTCCATACTGGTATTTTAGACGGACTATTCTTTTTCAAATAAAATTTAAAAAAAAATAGTTTTTTTCTTTTCGAACACTGAAACACGAATATATAAGTTGCCAACTAAGTAAGCCATGAAAGCAACATAAGTTTCTATCCTGAGCTTCTAAATCTACAATTTTCCTTGACTATTCCTGTTGTCTCCTAAAATGTGCCACTTGGGGTTTGATAAGTGTTCTTTAAAAGCACTTGTTCCTAGAAAAACACCATTATAATAACGCACTCTTCAAAAAGGCCTGTATAAAAATCATTAAACGTGTTATCCCTCAACCCCCACCCTAAACAAAAATAAATCGTCATGGCTGAAAAATAAACGCTATGTAACGCTACAAGTTCACCATAACTTACAAAACAAAACAAAAACTAAATTTTATTAATTCTTAATAAAAATAAATTTTCAATTCTTAAATAATATAAAATTTAACACTGGAGCGCATACATAATTATAAAATAATTTTTTTTTTCTGCTAATATTTTCTAATAGTCAATACAAATACTGTTCAAAGGTTTGGCCCCTTGCAGCAATTCAGGCATCACATCGCACATTGAAGACTGGACATCAGTAGTGCATTGCTCTGCTGTAATCTGTTCCGAGGCCCATCTGAAGCGACGGATTAGGAGCCAAAAGGTTCCCTGTAGACCAAATCTTTAATGTGCCCCCATCGAGGAAATTCAAGGGCATGAGGTCTGGAGATCGAGCCGGCCAAAGAAACGGCCCACCACGTCCTATTTAACGCCTTGGCTGAATAGTCAGTGTCCTACAAATTTCTGATGGCGCTTCCGTAGTGGGCTGGACAACCGTCGAGTTAGAATCTGCTTCCCTATCTCTGTGCCAAAAGGACATTCTCCAAGAATAAAGACAGTTCATTATCGAAGAATGCGTGGAAAGGTCTTGCGTTGAGTCAAGGGGTCAAAAAATGGGGATCTTTTCATTATTCCACACAAAATCAGAAGCATAATCACACCAATATATTTTTGGGTCGGAGAGGGAGGGTTTTAAAGGAGGCCGGGATGTCGGTGGAATTTTGAGTGGAGGGGGTGGGGATAAGAAGTATTCTTTTAACGATATTCAAATATGTCATATGAAAGATTGCCTTTTCATAATTTCTTTTAGTTTTTTGCGTTTTCCGGAAACGAAGCAAATACGAGATATATGCCAAAGAACTTTCATTTTTCATCCTGCAACGATTGCCGAAGTTTGGCCGTTTTTTGGGGACACGCTATATATATAAATATGTATATATGCATGGCGTCTAAAGAGAAGAAGGAAAATCTTTCAGTTGTAATCTTTGAGAACCAATAAGGAAAAGTTGCTATTATTCACAATTGATTAATGGTGCTTTGATAATCCTCAATATTGTCCGAAGAGGGTTAATTTTTCTTTCTTTATAGTTCCTAATTTTTATTCTTGTTCTATATTTGTTATCAGCGTTGTGAGGGAGTTTCTGCTTTTAAGATTTTCCACGATTGAGGAGCGGAGCTCTAACCATCACCTGAAGACTAACTATGTCCAAGCAGGTCTTTCGGAGAATTATTATAATTTTGTTGTTGGCACTTGTTTGAGAGGATAAAGCGAGACACAGTACAGTTGATAGACAACAGTTATACGCCAGCCAATCTGCTTCAAGGAAAATGTGCTTAACTTTTCTAGTTTCTTTAATTTAAAATCACATTACTCTAAGCTAGAAGTTACCCAATGGGCGCTAAAGGGTCAACAAGTGGTGATAAACTTAAACATTTCGATAACAGCTCTCTTTTTTTCTGATTTTTCGTATGTAATTCTATTTATGTTGAAAGAGTTAGGCGATTTAAAGAATATAGGACTATAGCTTATTCATTTCTTACTCTCCATCCCAATTGTTTTTCTTTTTCTGAAAAAAATCTCTTGTCTGTACTCTTAAAATGGCTCTTGTAAAGTGCAAAATTGGTCCTTCAATTTTAAATGCAGATTTATCTGATTTAAGTGAACAGTCAAAAAAACTCATGGACTCAGGTGCTGATTATTTACACCTTGATGTAATGGATGGGCATTTTGTTCCTAACATATCTTTTGGTCATCCGCTTATCAAATGTTTAAGAAGAAAGGTCAAAGAAGCGTTTTTTGAATCTCACATGATGGTTTCTAAACCTAATCAGGTTTCTTTCTTTATTTTATGTTTTATACTTTTTTGTTCTTTCTCCTCAAGACCGCACCAAACATGTATTTAAAATATATTTCTATTTAGTGGATAGAGCCTATGGCTGATGCTGGTGTAAATCAGTACACCTTTCATATAGAAGCCTCAGAAGATGTTCCTGAAACATGCCGGAAAATAAGAGATGCAGGAATGAAGGTACACATTTTTTTTTTACTTTGGTAAAAGTATCATTCATTTGTAACAGAATTGATGTTAGCTACAGCAATGAGTAAAAAGGTGTTTATTTTGACTTTTGTTTGCTGTGCATCTGCTTCTATGGCCATTCGAATCAAGCTATCTAAAGGTTTCCTTCTTTTTCAAACATCCATGATGGATCAGAGAATTTTTACAGTGAGGAACTCAAATTCCTCGACCTCAAATCTCTTACGTGGGAATCAAAAAGTCTTAAATATCCTGTCTCCTCCTGTGTGGTTCTTAGGTATTTATGATTTAGACATTAATGTTCTCAATTGAAGTAATAGTGAAGGAAGTTTTTGAATTTTGTGAGATTTTTATTACATGCAGTATTTAACATTTGATTATATTAAAATAAAAACCCCGCATGTGAGGAATTTGTAAATTTATTCTTAAAAAAAAAATAAATAAATAAAAAATAAAAAAATAGTATTGTCCATTCAATATTTAAGTGACACTTACCATTTAAAATTTGAAATTAGTCTAAGTTTGAACATAACTTAAATAGTTTCCCACTTTTTCAAAAGGAGGAGCACCATCACTTTTATGGAATTTATATATTTTTTAATTTAATAAAGAGCTTTGTAACATAGTGGATATTTTATTGTATTTTTTTTATGAGTGATTGACTTCAAGGTCCTTGAAGGCCCATATTGCCCATTTAATTCTCATGATGTTATTTAGGAAAACACTCAGTCGACTTAGTCATGGCAGTATTTATTTATATTTTACCGCTCATTTATACATGACGATTTTTAGGACAGAAAAGCTACCACCTCTAGTGGTAATCGGTACAGAGAGCTCACGGCCATCAAGTCTTCATAGTTATTTTAAAACCTATTAAACACTGGTTGGCCCAGGGACCGTCTGAGTAACCGACTCTGACCCTCAAACAACACTATAAGATTAAATCTTTAGTAAGCCTCCTAGTTTTGAACTCAGTTTCTCCAGAACATGACCTGAGTGCTCTTACACTGAGCTACACTTGAGCCCAAATTTGCCTGAAGAAATTTATTATTTATTTATATTTTTTTTTTTTTGTTATAAAAAGAGTTATATAATAACCCATGCCTAGCCTGTAGTGTGAAACGAGTTATGACAAGGAAATGACTTTTAAAAATACTTTAGGGACTTTAAAGAAACATTATGAATGTTTGGTACTTACGTACTAGCTTCATCAGGTTAGAGAGGAGTGGGCCTCGATCTGTTATCAGGCTCATCAGTACATGCATTTCTATTGGCCTATTCCCATGGGCAATTCAATTGGCTGTTCTTTCTAGTAACCGTTTTGTTCACTTACTGATTTTAATGCGATTTACTTTTAGATTTGTGTTTTTTACGCAAGTTCTATTCATTGTTTCTTGTTTGAGTTCTTAGTGTTGTTTCTGCCCTTTGTGCTTTTTTTCTTTCAGCGAGGAAAATGAGTCTTTGGGATTTACCTACGACTGAAAAAGATGCCATTCGGAAAGGATACCAAACTAACCTTCCCTAACTTTTCTTAACTAGCATAGCAGCCCATTTTCTACTGAAAAAACAGTGATCTATGTTATCAATGAGTTGGATTGACTAGAGTATCGATATAACCTTGAGTGAGCTTATCAAGCGGAAACACGTAGCAATTATGTTGTTAACATAAGTGCTACTGGTTTCCTATGTTATATAACATTATAACTGTATTATATGGTATTTTACATACAACATTTCTTTAGAATGAGCATAAATCTAGTAGGAGGAGTCATTTCCGCTTTGACTTGGCTTCTGTAGATTTTCTGTGAATTTTGGCAATTTAAGCTTCCAAAGTTACGCTTTTCTTGGAGATTTCATTGAAGGTGGTATTTATTGGCTGTTTAACTGTAAAGTTAGTTTGTCAATGTGAATTTCCCACAAATCTAGCATATCGGACATTTGAAAAAAATTGACATTTCCTATTTCAAAGAAAAAAAAAGCGTACTAAGATGGCTCAGTTCCTGCGAGCCTGACTTTCTTTGAAGAAAATCTGCCCCCCCCCCCTCCCAAGTGAATAGAAACCACACAACCCTAGTCATAGAGTGTGCATGGAGCCTCTGATATAATCTTGATATATTATAATGCAATTCAGGTACATAATATAATTTAATTCAGGGAAACCTTTCCTTGCACATTTAAGTAATTTTTAATTTCTAAGCATAAAAAATACTCCATTTTTGAAAGCTGGTATAAAGTTCCATTTAAGAATTCTTTGCAGTAAAACAAAATCGTGAGAAAACTTACCTGACAAGTACTTGTACTCCATCGTAGAGGAATGCCAAACATACACTGAAATAAATACTTGATTATGTCTTTGTTATTTATGACTCCTTTTTACTACTGGCCCATCAATGTTATTTTTCCTAAATAGGTGTTATAATTTATCATGTTATGGAATTCTGTAACAAATTTATTCCTGAGTATAATCATTTAAAATTGTAATCAGTTTTAACCTTAAATACCTATAATCAGTTTAAGCATTTATTTTCTGTGTAATGAAATTAGTTTTTCTTAACAGCTGGTACCAAAGATTCATTTCAGGACATAAAACTAAAATTGAACTGTTCTGAATTTTGTTGCTTCTTTTAATAAATTAAACTTGTCAATTGAACCGAAAAATATATATTTTTATTTTATTTTATTTGTCTCTGTGCAAAATTATTGAAATCATAAACTGGTTATGCTTTTCATTTAAAATTGACAAAGGTTTTAGATAGCAACTCTATTCCTCACATAAGTAGTATTTTTTGAAAAATGCACATGGAGGGCCTAAATGGCAGCTTTAAGTTTCACATATTCAGACCGTACGTTTTTTGTTAGAGATGTGAAACTAGATAAAAACCTAAGAGCCAAGAGATTAATGACTTAGAAAAAGCTAGAAACATCATCCTCCCCCATCTACATTCTGGCATATATCACTACTAGGTGGAACATGATGCTTGTTTGTTAGCTGAAAGCAAAATTTCCAAAGTTTAAAAGAGAATAATGATATTGTGTGCCTTAAACAAACAACAAAAATTAGTTGTAATTTTGTTAATACCTTATATGGAGCAAACTTTTTTTTATCATTTTAAAACAAATGATTCAGAAAGAAAATAGCATCTTATGTAATAATAAATAGTAAAAAGTTTATCTCTAAATTAGTAGTGTAAATATTGCCTTAAGACTTAATTTTAACTACAACTTTTAATGAATTTTACCATCCTGTCAGATATAGTAAAAGTATGAACTCTAGACCATTAAAGTTGGTGTTGGTGAGCACTACAAGCTTTTGCCTGGCTGTCTTTATCTTCACTCCCTTGATTATATGCCTCTTTGGAGAGGTCTGTGATATTTTTATTGTGTTTAAAAAAAAAGTGAATCATTGCCTGTTCAGATAGACAGAACAGTTCAATTGTGCCTGTGCGAACTTCTGAGAGAGACAGAGATTGTTAAAACGTAATGGTCTATGTTTATTTTGTACTACATACTTTTCAGAGTTTGTTGCCAGGTCAGTTATCTTAATTGTTAAATACATATTAATATGTATTTAATTTTTAACTACATGATTTAATCTATATTAGTTTTTATCATTTTTTTTTTTTTTTTTTTTTTTGTTCATTTCAATTTGACGTCTTACAATTAAATGTATTTCAGGTTGGGATAGGTATTAAACCTAATACTGATGTAACAGTCATTGATGAGTATATCGAACTAGCTGATATGATTTTGATAATGACTGTGGAACCTGGATTCGGGGGTCAAAAGTTCATGGACAATATGCTTGGTAAAGTAAAATATTTGAGAGAGAATTATCCTGGCCTTGATATTGAAGTAGATGGTGGAGTTGGACTTAATACGATTCAGCAATGTGCAGAGGTATAGTATTTCCTATATCTTCATTTTTTATCCATATTTATTTTACAAATTATCTTTATGTTCTATAAGTTATCTTTTCTAATAACTTTTTGATTAATATAGACTAATAGCCTGGAGAAAAAAAATAATTATTTTTTGTTGTAATTATTAAAAAAAAAAAAAATTGTAGTGCCATTGGATTCATAATCCTTAAAAAGCTGATGAAAGTAGCGCTGCTCTATCCCATGTGACTGTCTAAGGTCAGGCTTGTATCCTTATCCTAGTTGCTAAAGTCGAGTGAATACAAAATGTACTTTCGCCTTTTGGCTTACCTTACAGTCATAAAACTAAATATTGTTTCTTGTTTTACACACCGTGCCAGCTGCATTAATCGCCCAACTATAAAATCATGTTAAAAGGCCGTGACTACAGTACCAGCTGTCAAAGAAAAGTTTGTTCACTTCAAATAGACCAAGATAAAATTTGCCACCAAATTTGTGTAAGGCTGTGCTGCTGCCTGTATAGATGACTATTTTATCTCGTTTTGCAGTATCTCAACACAAAAGATTTTATCCCAAAAGGGATTGTTTAAAAAAAAAAAACAAAAACGTTCCTTTGAATAATAAAAGGCTTTCATCTGCACAATCATTTTCCAAATGTTACATTGCCCAACAAAATTCAAATTTTTAAATGGTTCATTGGCATCCTTCAGAAGAAGCAGTATCTTCTCCAATTGAACTTTCACAACTGAGGGGATGTGTAAAAAAAAAAAAAAAAAAGTTCTGCAAGGTCCCAGGGGGGCAGATACTGTAGAGGTGTCTGATTTGAATCCCTGCCAGGTAAAGTTTTTCTAAAGTTAAGAATTATTAATTCACTGACAGTGTATTTTTTTGGTTTAAGGTGATTAATAAATTTAACA
Source organism: Gonocerus acuteangulatus (assembly GCA_946811695.1). Classification (NCBI taxonomy): domain Eukaryota; kingdom Metazoa; phylum Arthropoda; class Insecta; order Hemiptera; family Coreidae; genus Gonocerus; species Gonocerus acuteangulatus. Next base: position 78,857,100 of record OX328123.1, read on the forward strand.
TGATTGACTATTTTATATTTTTATTTCAATTCTTTATTATGTTATATAAAGTGCCAATAATTAACCAGCAAAGTACTTCTTGTGTTAAAATTTTGTTTTTGTTTCAGGCTGGGGCTAATATGATTGTGTCAGGATCTGCTGTGACAAATTCTTCAAACCCTGAGAGTGTTATACAACAATTACGTAACTCAGTTAATTCAGTTTTGATTGGTGATAACTACTGATTTTGAATGAACACAGGAGTTTGAAAGATAGACATAATACATTATAGAACTATTTTATACCAAGGCTTTAAAAATACATCAAACAAAATTGTCCAAGTTTCATGAGTACTTATTAACCCACTCGAGACTAATAGCCACTTTTGTGGGAACAGGCCGGCATGCCTCATATACCGATATCCACTTTCGTAACATCAGGCCAGAATGCCCATGGACTCATAGCCATTTCTCTGACTGACATGGCCATTTCTTCGCTTCTGTACTGAAAGCCACTGCTGTGACAGCTTTTTGTGATACCTAGCGGCAAGTTTTGTAATCTCTAGCCACTCTTGTATCTGCTAGAGTTAATAAAAATGCAGTTTGAGCCTATTGAATAGGATTTTCTCTCTGCTACCCGGTCCATATACATAGTTCGAGTCTCTCTGAAGATTCCATAGATATTATACCAACACCAAGATATTTGACTTCATATCGGGGGAAAAAAAATGAAATATAAAAACAAAGTTTCTGAATGACCTCAACAGTTGATACACCTTAAATCAAACCAAAAAAAAAAAAACAGTTTAGAAATTCAAATATATTTAAGCCTGTGGTTGACTGGTCTAAAGCCCAGACTGAGAAAATGGTAACTGACAACTTTTCTAAGAAAGAAATAACAAAAGCATATTAGGATAAATGAGAAGAAATGTACTCCGGAGGGTCCACTATCCGCCCTTGGAACCAGGAGGGTGAAAAAAAATAAAAAATCGTAAATTAGCTTCAACACAGGTTAAAGATGTGGGTCTCTGACAGAGATCTGGATCATGGATAACGCATTCCTATTGGTCTAATCCTTTGAGCAATTCTATTGGCCATTGCGTCTATAGTAACCGTCTTGTCCCCTTTTTAGCGCGGTTCCTCCCTCCCCCATAGGGAGGAACCCCGCTTATAGGGTTGATACAATGAAACAATCCGGAAGTGCCGACTAGAAAATTTCGCGTTTCAGAACCCCTAGAGACCGAAAATAACGGTGGTTCAAATTTGTATATATATATATATATATATATGTATATATTTATTTATATATATATATATATATATATATATATATATATATATATATATATATATATATATATTGTAATGATATTTTACATTACATATTTAAAATTTTTAAATTTGAATAAACGTTAAAGGTAAAAAAAGGCGGGAAAAGACGAATACAAGGTTTGCGGAAAATAAAAAACAAATAAATTTTTTCTTATATTTAACTTTCATCAAAAATTAAAAGTTCTAAATTAAAAACTAACACAGAAAATTCGGAAAACCCAATAAAGCTCATTGATATGTTAAGTTCATTGAGATAAACAATTATTATTTGTTATATTGGTCCAGCAGTCCATACAGGTAGCAGTGGATACCGGTATGACGCTCCCGCCATGAGGGTTGAGGGCAGTCTGTTACAAGTGAGTCTGTGAAAAGGTAGCTCCAGGTTCACATGAGAGTCGGTTACAAGAGACAGTTACAGTTTGGTGTACAGTGGTATCATAGTCAGTCTTTTTGAAAGCAGTGCAGTCTGTTGAGTTAAAAGGAAGCTGCATTTGTAACGAGGATCCTGTTCTCTGAGGTTGGTTCCAGATTTGGCTTTATATCAGGTAATGCTTGTTTGTCTAATTCGGAATTTAACTTATCTATGAGTTTTTTCTTATGTAAAATGTTTTTTTTTTTTTGTGTTACTTTACTGAAAATCGAACCCTAACCCTGAGATAAAGAGTTTCTAACATCAATTATTATAAAATTTTTATTATATTGGTTCCCAACGTAGAGGTATACGTAGAATAAAATATTATATTAAAAAACCAATTTTTTTTCTTTAATTTTTAATATTATAACAATATATATATATATATATATATATATATATATATATATATATATATATATATATATAGATTTATATATATTTGTCTGTTCGCTCTCTAGATAGAAGACGAATGGTCCGATTTTGATGAAATTTGGTACAAAAATCCTTCGTCCAATTTGAAAAGTCAAGTTCGTTAACCAGCAAAATCCGCCTACTGGAAGATGGCGTTTGGGGCGAAATTCGCGCAAAAAAAATCGTAACGCTTACATTTTTTAGTTCATAAGCTTGTAAGTACTCGTTTTATATGATTCCTGGGCTAGGAAAACGAATGAAACCATTTTGAAGGCGATCGCTTTAACCGTTTTCGAGAAAATTGGAAAAATAGTTTTTGAATACCGTTTTTGGTTTGGGTACTTAGAATTACGGGATTCAGTTGAAACTTTATCTGCATGTTCTACTTTCATTAAAAGTAATATGTTGAAAGTTTTGTTACGTTTGGAGTTAAGGAAGGGTTAGAATAAAATATTTTATGAACAGACATGAAAAGTTTTGGGAAGTTCGTATACTTTCATTAATATCTCGAACACGGTTGGGAAATCGTGGTAAGTGGATAGAAACTATTTGAAAGCTTACTAAATTCTCTACAAAAAAGATTCTAAAACTATTTTTGATTAGGTTATGTCAATCGGAGAAATAAGTGCTTAAAACTTCAAATACGTCTGTTTTTTTCTTATGAACGGGTTTTTGTCGTTCTTGTTGTAATTTTTGTCTCATTCCCTTCGTTTTTTATTGCTTTTTATTTTTGTAATTTCTTATGTTGCGAAACTTTTGTGTGTAAAACAGGATATGAAAAATGAGGCCAATTTTCTGTTGCTAGAAATAATATAAATTTTGGGAACTTTCATTAATATCTCGAAAACTGTTGAGAATTTTGGTAAACGGAAGAATACCATTAGAAAGCTTATTAAATGCTCTACATAAAAGGTTCTAATGAAAGTTTTGATTAGGCGATGTCAATCGGAGAAATAAGAGCATAAAGCTTTAAAGTAATTGATTTCGCTTATTCGAAGTGTTCTTTTTGTCTGTATTTTATTCCTTGTTATTTTTTAATTGCTTATAGTTGGATAATGTATTCGAAAATAAAACAGGTTAAGTAAAATAACAAAAACAATTTATTGTTAGAAATATAGAGTTCCAAGATTCCAAGACCTTGTAACTAGCGGGACGGTTTCTAGTGTTGCCGACCCTTCCAGGTAAGATTGTATATCCTACCTTTCAAGACTGGTGGAACCAAAATATAACTGTCAGGGTTCGGTCACTGCTACTTAATAAAACTACATTTTATCGTAAAAATGGTTTTATTGTGCCGACGTTTCGGCTTGAACTTCAAGCCTTCATCAGGGCTGTAAATACAAGTAGGTCATATTTAACACTAATATATGCACATATCTATGTAAATATACCTAACATATATATATATATATATATATACATATATAATATATATATATATTTATATATATGCATATACACATACACATATACACGCACACATATGTACATATATATGCCCACATACATACACATATGGGGTATGTATTATTAAGTAGCAGTGACCTAACCCGGACAATCCCTACCTTGCATCATCAACGGTCAACGATCTCCTCTCAACAAAATAATAACTGCTTCTATTTTAATCTTTCGAAATTAGACTAGGGATAAGAACGGAACCCCGCTAAGATGAGGCAGTTCCTGCGAGTCGGACTTTTTATTTACAAAGCAATTGATTTGTACATCGGTGTTTGTTGTTACACAATTTCTTAGGTTGTTGTTTGTTTTCCTTTTTTTTTTTTTTTTTTTTACGGCGCATCTACATCTAGGTCATTAGCGCCGACATCCTCAAGGGTGCAGCGAGGAATTTTACCAGTGAGCCGTGGGATGATAAAATTCCTGCTGGAGGTTGGGAATCGAACCCACCATCTCCCGCTTATGAATCCAAGGCACTAGCCATTAGACCACGGGAGGCCCCCTCCTTGCTTGTTGTTTAATTGACCGAAACAAAAGAAGCACTGTTAAATTGCATTTCGGTCCATTATCCGTCGAAAAACCATCCTTGATCTATTTTATCTGCAAAGTGTATTTCTTCTGTGCAGTGTTTCTCTATCTGTTCTACGGAGTGTACTTTAACAGAAACATGAAAAACGAAAATCTTATTGAGTTGGTGCAACAATATCCAGTGTTGTACAATCAATCCAATTCAAAATACATGGACTACGATTTCAAGACAGAACTGAAAACATATAAATATAGATAATTCTGAGTTAATATAATGGACGTTAAAATTTAAATAAATAAATGAAAATGGGGGGGGGGGGGTAATGAATGGTTAAAATTAATTTAAGAAAGTTTCTGACATCCAGAAGTAATTCACAAATTTGGCTCCATCATCTACCAGTTCATTTTAAAGTATTGGAAACTAGCTTCTCTCCTTCTCTTTTCCCATGCTTGTAGATCCCAGTTCCTGTTCCTTCATTCGGAATCATTGTGATCACAAATTCATCATCTGAAAAAGACATGGAAATTTTGGACTCTCGATTGCACTTCTTGAGCACAGATGAAACACACCATTTTGAATATAAACCACTGTGCGATCACGGCCATTAGAATCATGTGCCTGACAAGACACTATCACTACACATATGTGTGAATCAGCCATTATACTGACAGAGCCAAGAAGGCCTCAGGAACAGGAGCAGCTGCCATGGTGAAAGACAATATTTATTGAATCAAATTGCTGGAATTGACAACCATAAATACAGCTGAATCTTCACGGAATACTTTCAGCATTGACCAAAATTCATGAAGCTGAATTTGTCATGTTTGTACTGACTCTTTCCTTAAGGCCCTTTCAGAAAATTTACAACAAACATCCAATTATCCAAAACGTATGTTCACAAATAGACATTCTACAAAATAAAAACAAACATATAACTTCTATGGCTACTCGGACACAAAGTGACTTTACAATGAGTTCAGCTGTGGGCCTACAGGCAAAAACCTGGCTACAAGCTGACCCGTACCTGATGTAAACACAGTGACGTCATCTGACTTGAGCAAAACCGAACAAACTAACACTCTGTGAACGGGAAGGAAATTGATTAAAGAGTGAATGAAAATTAAGAACACGACTAAATCCTAAGAAAAAGAACAATCCAGGCTTTGGAGAGGCCACACTCATCTTACTCACTCATACTTACTGGACAGAAAAGAAAGACCGACTTGTAATCAAAACTGTAACTGTTAAACTAATACTGACTGACTGTAGGCAAAGCAACTTAAAAATTTCTTAAAACTTACATGACTTACTGATAGAAGGTAGTCCGTACTTTCAAACACTCCTTACACGTTTACTCGAAAGTATAATTATATAACTTAAATTACAATATTTTATTCTATTTCATTTTTATTATATAATTAGTTTGTTTTATACTTTTTGTAAGCTTTGTCGATTTTATAACAAACTGACTTATCAGATAGACTAACTTTGATTCTTCCATTCTAATGAGTTAATCGCCTCTGTTGCACTTTCAGCAGAAATAAATACAATTTCTTCTTATTTACTTTCTTTGGAGAAAAACAAAGTGGAAACTTCAAACATAAAAGAAGTGAGAGGTCACTGTCAAAGGAAAATTTCATTTTATTATAATTTGAGGATCAGGTACATAATATTATATAAGGTTATTTAAACAAAAATAAATAAAAAAACACCACAATAGAATAATTGAAAAAAATGCATGTACAGATGGGATTATTTTTAAAATTAGTCTAAATGTACAGATTTGAATATAAAAGCAGTGATATAATGATAAAATTAAATAAGAATAATTATACTAAACTGACCAGCTATAAATTAGGTAGTTAAAAATAAATAGATGATTAAAAGAGCATTTTTTAAACACAAAATTAAAACTACATAATATAAATATACTCTCGTATATTACAATTAAATGGTAAAGAATGTATTATGGGCAGTCATAATAAAATACATTATGTCTAATGTATTTTTTTATTTATAAACTCCACTTGCATTAAATATAAGTGAATACACATAGCCCACGTGTTGGTAGTACATTCAGACTAAAAAGCACACACACCTACAGATTTATTATAGATGCATGTGTGTATGATAAGAAAAAAGTAAGTGTTTGATCTGCTCAAAAGTATGCTTTTTTAATGAACATAAGTTACTGTTTTTCAATCAAGGGATGCTCAATATACACAAATGAAAGAATATTTTAGTATGCATATTTTTGTTTTCAATTGAAAAGAAAAAAAATGAATATTTTTCAAATGGCAGACAAATTGCAAGATTACACTATAAATCTTATTGAAATATAATCTCAAGAAAATGAAAATAGACTACTTTAAAGAAATGATTGGGCACACTAATTGGTTAAGGATGTTTCTTACGTAGAAGGCTTGTTACAATACATCATCAATCCTAAGAGATAAATAGTAAAACAATATTTTTTCCGGTGAAATTTATTTTGTAATTTTGACATCCCTCAGGTATCAATGGGGGTCATAGAATACTGATTGGAGCCATGATGTATTTTGAGACGGACTTAGGATTGGCAATAGAATGTTACCATAGGCCATGTTCATATACACAAATAACAAAATTGGAGATAATATTTTCACAATTCAAAACATCAAGTTTTTCTATTCCTCTGAAACAATTCAAAGGAGAGAAGAGGGAGATTTAAAAAAAAAAATCCTCATTAAATGCAAGCATTTTAAAACATTCCTCATTAAATGTAAGCATTTTAAAACAAAGTTTAAAAAAATGTTTTCAGACACATGGTTCAACATAATTTCCAGGAAAAAGGCCAGTAATACCATCCATAACACCCTCCCACCATCCATCATCATTTTTTTTGAGTACATAGATCACAGCCGATTCCTGGAAGCTCAGTTCATCTTCTTTATCAGCATAGTAATCATAGATTGCAACAACTGAAACAGTGAAATGTATGGATTTATTCAAAATAAATGTAGAATGCATCAATGAATAAAAAATCAGCCTTTCAGGAAGTACAGTATCTAAGGGTCTTTGCATGATTAAAAAATAATTAAATTAAAGGTACTACATATTAAAATACAATTAGTTATGATCAATAATCAAGAAAACCCTTGGGATGTGAGACTCAATCCAATTTTCTGAAGCTGAGGTTATTGAATCAAAATTTCTAATAAGCAGAATTGAGCATATTGTTTTTGTTGCGGTGACCCAAAAAATAACTTAAACAGCAGAATTTCAAAGAGCAAATAAAGATAAAAATATGTTTTTTAGTTAAATATTTTAATATTGTAAGTTATGATTAATAACATCTTAATTTGATCATCACTTCAAACCCAAAGCTTAATTTAATCAATCTACTTAAATGTGACTTTTCACCCATTTAGACATTTTCACAACTTAAAACCAACTGCCTATTTTTTACACACTGAAATATAGGTCTTGTCAGCCTGGCAAAAATTTCAACACAGCATTTAACATTTATTTTATAGGTAAAGTTCATTCCAAAGCCACACCCATTCCTGCATTTTCTTTCTTTCTATTCAAATTTGGAGTGGATTGCTATTCTATCCAAGTTGTGGAAATAGCCAAAACATCATTTATAAGGAGAATAACTGAATGCCCGTGCTTCGTCACGGCAGACAAGTAGTTTTTTTATTGTGTTAAATAATGTATCATCAAAACTACTGCTACTATATAATTTTATGCAGTTTATTATAGTGTGGTTCCCGTCATACTATATGTTATACATCAATTAATAAGTAATCAAAATATATTGTTTCTTGACACTGGGCCGCTCCAGACCAGTGTCAACAAACAAATAACCTAAAGATAATCCGTTATCTATAGATTACCAGTATCAGGAGTTACACCAGTACAGGTTAAAAATCGTCAATAATAAATGTACATTAAAATTTATGTTTCTCAGATGTCATTTGGAAACACCCATTATATTTGTCAGCATTATCAAGAAGTGTTGTGCCTAGGGATGCTGATGGGTGACGAGGCTGTGCAAGGGTTCAGGATACTATTACCTCGGATGGACCATATATTAGAACCGCAAACTTAACTGGGAATAACGTAATGAGTTCCCAAACCAAAAACGAAGGGTATATGACAAGGCCCGGAGTAGTGGAGATAGAAAGAAAGGCAAGCTATCGGCTGACGCACATGGCTGGGCCCACAGAACACATCCCTCAGACACATATGCCACGACGCTGGGCTCGAACATGTTAAGGGCTTTTACTTTTTATATTATTAGGTCCCTTATTTGACCACTAGATAGCACCTGATGTAAGACTTGCCTCTTTCTTCTCTATGAGGTTTGTGCTCTCAAATTCCACCTGGCAATCCCTGGTTAACCATTTTTACGTGATTTTGCAAGTTACCCTCCCTTAAAGAGATATTCTCTTATAATTCCTTGAATTTCTTTATTGACAGTTACTCCTTAGCAATATTTACTGTGATTTTGTGATATACTTGGACTTTTAAACGGATTATTCTCTTTGTCTTAAAAATATATTCTGGTTTTGTTTAATTTTTTTAGTTTTACTCGAACTTGACACAAGGACTCTCTTTGGATTAAGGATTTAATTTTCTATTGGTTATTTTCATACTGAGTTTATTTAAAAAATTTAACGATGGCTGGAAAAAAATTGTTTTCCGCTAAGGAAATTCTAAAGCTTGTTACATCATTACAAAGCACTGTACTTTTATATACATGTATTTTTATCTACATATTTGAAAAAATAAAAATCAGTAGTACTTCTAAGATTTAAAAGTAAACAAACTGTTACTGACCCCATGGTAGTATATGCACACTGACAGGAAAAAATAAATAAAAAAATATAGAAATTGGATCTGTAGGTAGATGAGAAATACTGAAAAATATCAAAATAATGCTCAGTCAGGAGTAAAGGTGTGAAAAGAGCTCAGCATCAAGAGTAAAATAAATTCCTCGTGACCCGCAAAATTCCTGTGTATTCCAAGTAGTCGTCTAAAAGTTAAATATATTTACTTTTGAGTTTCATTCTTGAAATTTCTAGTTAAATCTATTATTTAATGTTTTTGCCCCACCCACTCCTTTCTCCAACACTTACCTTGATAAACCATAAACAGAAATGATTTTGCATCCGTGAGACATAGTTCTCCGTCTTATCATCGGTAAGCCTATTTTCATTTTTTGTTTATTTTATATCCATGTGACCCATCTAGTTCTTAGACTAGTATTGATCTACCTCTAATTTAAGCTCTAGCTATAGCACATACTTTCTGTATAATGATTTTCTATTTTTTGAATCTTTTTGTAAATTTATAAACTAGTATTAACTCTGTTCTACTTGTTTTACAGCCTTGATGAAGGCTTGAATTTCAAGGCGAAACGTCAGCAAACAATAAAACCCATTTTTACATGAAAAATGTAGTTGTATTAAGAAATAACGACCGAAGCCTGACAATTCCTACCTTCGCATCATCAACGATCTCCTCTCAAAGAATTTCTCATTTTTAGTTTTCAAATGCAATTTCACTTTCCAGACAAAGTAAATATGTATTGTTTAAATATTAAATTTAATTAAACTTGCACTTATTCTTATAAAAAAAAAAAAAAAAAAAAAAAAAAAAAAAAAAAAAAAAAAAAAAAAAAAAAAAAATCTGCAGAAATAGGAAGGTCACTTAATACTAAAATTCTACTTTTCTGTGGCCATATACTTTTTACCTTCCATAACACAACTCTTTGTCTTGATAAATTTTATGACTAAAATAATTATTCAGAAGAATAGAACCACAAAATCATAATGTAGAGATTTGAGGAAACTGTAATAATAAGATCAATTACTAACCTTTTTCAATATAATTTTTAGGAACCCATCCTGGAAGATCCAATTCGTCAGTAACTATTGGCATAGCCGTATTTCCAAAACCATGTTCAATTGGAGCTGGTGGAGGAGGGAGAGGTGGCGAAGATCTAGCTTCAGAGTGCTGCTGGCTCAGTATTAATGGGGAAGGTGGCGCTACAAAGGCAAATAGTCAAGTTAAAAACTTATTGTAACATAAAAAAAAATCCTACTCACAGTAACTGTGTTGTCTTAGCGTGTGTCCATTCTTATCCCTTGTGTCATTTAGAATAGAAACAGTTGATATTTTGTGAAAAATTAAATCTTCTACTCCAATTATATCACGAAAAAAAGCGAGAATTTAGGTGCCACATAGTGTGCGAAACTGTGTAGCCAACTCTAAGCAGAAATTACTCAATCCACAGTCACTACTTCTGCTTATTCTTAAAACACTATTACAACCACGTTTTTCATTTAATTGTTTTGTTTTATCGAGAAATTAATTTTACTGCTAAATGCATTTAAAAAAAAAAACTATAATCAATTAAAAACTCTGGAAACAGAGAAAAAAAAAGTTCAAAAGAACAAAACAACACATTTGAATTTTAAGCACCGATTTCTCCAACTGAGATTGCTCTAATGAAAATTACATAAGGATCGTTTTACTATGAAATTTAGTAAGGTTTCGAATTATTACCTTCCAATTATCTTGATTTCCCAAATGTTTTCAAAACATTGAGAAAATCGGAAAACTCCTAATTTATTTTGTTTGCTGGTACCTCTTCAACACGAAATATGCCAAAAATGATTATATCTTAGTTTGGAGGAATGTCAAACATATTGACAATTGTTCACCTCAATTTGACATTTTGGAGAAACGAACATGAAAACTCAAGTTTTCCAAAAACAGTTATGATTATGGACTTGAAAATTGTTTAATTCTATTCTTTAGTCGAAATACCTATACAATTTTGCCTGGAATCCTATAAATGTAAAGCAGTAAAGAACTATGATTTTGTTTGAGTGAATTTTGACAAAAACATAGTGTTCGGGTAGGCAGATTCTGCTGTTTAGCAAACTTGACTTTTCGTTTGAGGCATTGTATTTTGTACTAAATTTCATCAAAATCAGACCATTTTCGAGGCTGCTAGATCATGAACAGACAAATATATACACATTTGTATAACCAGTATTTTAATGAAGTATGGGGTCTAAAAAGTGAAATTTCTCATCCACACCTGCTTTGTAACATCATGAGTGAGTTTCCTTCCAATGGAGCGCCTGAGAAAACATCCTAATAAGATTCAAGTACAGATAACAGTATTTTCAGCAATTCTGAATAAATTTAGCACAGTAACTTGTAAAATTTGAGTCTCAAAATAAAACTTTACAATCATTTTACATGTTATTGAAAAAACACCTAAAGGGGACAAAAAACAACAAAATTGATAGAAACTACTCTAATTGTATTGAATGTAGAAACAGCACATGGTGAAAGACATATACAAAAGACAAGCGTCTAAACACTTATTAACACTAGCATTTATATTTAATTACTAGCTGACCCGGCGAACTTCATACCGCCCAACAGTCCATTCTTTAATTTTTTTTTGTTCATACTTATTCTGCTATTTGGGGACATTGAGTCAGCTAGTAAGATAAAAAGAAACTTAATAAGTCAACAATTACAGTATGTCAAAAAATAAAAATTATAAAACACTTAAAATTCTTTTAATAGTCACCAAATTATCACAATGAAAATTACAATATCAGATTTCTTATTATGATACCTACTTATTATATTTCATTTTATTTTTACTTATTCTAAATTAAGTTTCATTTTTATTGTAGTACTTTATGGTACACGATATGTTTTTTTTTATTACCTGGCGCATAAACAAACAGAGCAGATGGTTTTCCAACACGGTAACAGGCAACATACAATTGACCATGCGAGAAACATGGGTTTTCTAGATTAAGACCACAAACACTTAATGACTGCCCCTGGGATTTGTTTATAGTCGAACTGAGTTCATAGGTCCAATAGCAACACAGCTGCAGGCACTTTAATGAATTCACAACAGCTCGATTCAAACTTGCACCATTATTAGTCGAATGTCGCGCTTCACAGGTCTGTCTTAACAGAATTCTTTCACGTTCATTGCGATCTTCACGTTCCTGGGCAGTACGATTAGATTGATAATTAATTTGATGCGTTGCATTTCGGGTTGTTGTGCCTAAATTTGTCCGCCGCCTTATAGGAGGTATATTTAGTAAGTCACAAACACACAACACTTTAGTAATTTTATAGAAATTTGCGGCTTTTAGATTTAGTAATATTATAGATGCACAGCAAAGAGATGTTTACATTTCAAGTGACATTTTACCACAGACAATTTACATTTTACCATAGTCAATTTGTTTTTGAGTAATGTTACCATCGTATAAATATTGACAAATATTGCCATTAATATTTATACGATACTAATGTCACTCAATTCTTTTGCCTTCCCAGAACCCCTCCACTAAGACTTTATGGTATGGTATTAAATTCAAATTGACCTTTAAGTATTATTACAAATTTTTTGTATGGGAATATAGAAAAGTGGAGTCTTTTTTACTTCGTTAATGCAAATATAAATTAATTTAAATTGCAGCGGGAGATGGTGGGTTCGATTCCCAACCTCCGGCAGGAATTTTATCATCCCACGGCTCGCTGGTAAAATTCCTCGCTGCACCCTGGATGTCGGCGCTAATGACCTAGATGCAGATGCGCCAAAAAAAAAAAAAAAAAATTAAATTGCATTATTATCTTGTGATTCTAATGTCACCTAGTGATTACATGTCCTTATTTATTTAATTTTTTTGCTTATACACAAATAACCAAATACGTTAACTGTTAAAAATATTATAATTGAGAACATATGTTTTTATTTAAAAATGAATTTGCGTTAAGAAAGTGAAAAAGACCCGAAAAGTGTTGTTTTTAGACTTTTTCGGGCAAATTTTTAAATTTTTCTTTCCGTAAGAACCATCCTCGTAGTTCAAGTAATATTATAAAAAAAGAATTAGCGAAATCGGTTCAGTTGTTCTCGAGATTTGCACTTACCAACACATTTAGCGATTCATTTTTATATAATAGATTTAACATTAAATAAAAGTACAAAAAAATACGCTTAGTTACTTTTGTGAAACAATAATAGTTCTTAAATTTAGTTTGATCCCAACTGGATACATCTTCCCTTCTTTTAAATTCCCTGGTTTCCCTGGAGGGGATTTCTAGGGGTAATTTCTCCTTTTAATTTCGTATAACTTATTATTATAGTACAATACTTACGTGGCATATGATGTTCTATACTGTAGCCACCAGTAGCTGCAGGAGGAGGTGGATTGACATTTGCCTGTTGCTGGATATGAGCAAGAGGGAGTGTGCTGTATCCTGCTCCTGTTCTTCTTGGATGTCCAACAGGGTAATTTGGAGCATAATGGCTAGGTACCTGATTTTTGTTTAAAAAAATTTGTTATGTCAATGAAATTTTTAAATATTAAAATGAACATTATTCAAACTCTATCTTCTAAGTTTACTTTCTACATTAATCATGTTCAAAAATGGGTATTCAAGAGTATTCTTCTTTCTTTTAATCACTGTATCATGTACGATGATCTTATATGATGACTACAAAACAAAAATAATGACAACAAATACAGTAATGAAGCCAATTAGAATACAAAATGGAGAATGTATATTTGTTGTTTCAGGACTGGAACTAATATTGGTCTATTTTGGAAGAAAACATTTCTCCGATAAAAAAAAAATATATATATATATTTAAGACCTATAAAATCAGATCTGATCTGTGAATAAAGTAGTAGACATAAAAGTATTCCAAAACATTAATGTACAAATGCATTGGGAAAAAAAAATATTGTACAAGAAAGCCATGAATAGGAGGAGGAGCTTGAGAGATACAGATTTTCTCTATAAATAAGAATTAAAGTTAACCCAAAGCAGAGAGAATTCTGAGATGGCATGTAAACAAATGGACAGTAGTAATAAATGATTGAGTTCCATTTAACCCTTTCCTTACTAAGACTTCTGAACAAGTTGAGGCATGCCGAGCCCCTGGAACAAAGGACTTGAATAGCAGTCGAGAGCTGCCAGACCCAGGACTTGTACAGCAGTCAGACCCTCCTCTCTCGTTTACTGGCCCCCTACGTCTGACTTTTCCAGGAGTTAGACCTTGAGTCAATTAAGCAAGGACTGAGGAAAGCTTTAGCTATTTCTTTCACCACTATTTGTCGGGGGAATTAACTCTTTGTGGTGAGGGAGCTGCGGATTATAGATACCTGGGTCGGGCTCGAAAACATGAATATTGCCAGTGTTAGAACCAAATCGAAAAGGAGGATGGATTTTTCTTTGTTTTAATAAAAAAGCGATTATTTATTTGTTTAGCTCCATTGATCAGCACCTAAAAAGAAAACGTAAATAAATAATATAATATAGTTTTCCTACAATTAGAAATTTTAAGGGAGGAAATTATATGAAAGGTAGAGAGGAGAGCAAGAATAGCTTTGTAACAGGTACCCTGCCAGGTAGAGACATTGTCGTACAACAGGATTGGCCAGCCCGCACCACCCAGCGTAAGCTAACAATGTAACAGGCAGAGTGATAATATAAAATTAGAAATAGGAACTCCCCAGTAAGTTAGAGACAGGCAAAGTATCATAAGGCCTAGAAGAAAAGTGGAGTGAAGAAACCATGAAATCTCTTTCCCAATGAACAACCAGGGGAAGCGTAAATTTAATCTTCAGGAGGGGGGTTATTAGCTGTAAAGTAATGTATGAATGTTATTACAAAATCTTTTCATTGTAAGTAATATAATACCGAATTCATAAAGTAAAGAACTTAAAATGTTCTTAAACAAGAAAAATAAACAGATTGATTCAATATTTGCATGATGTTCATTAACTTTTTAATCAATAAGCGAACAATCCGTTCATCAGTTATAGTTACATGCTTTGAAAATGTCTTCTCAGTTAGCTGTCAAATGGAACTATAATGGGATCATATATACAAATAAATTAAAATATCAAAATGTATGAAACACCATAGTGCATATTCCTAATAAACTAAAAACAGTTCAAGCAACAAATGCTAAAAAACAGCTATAGATGGAAATGCTTGGAACAAAAGTTTTCATAACTTTCTTTGGACTAGTTAGGAGGTCAACATATCAAAAGTCCCCACCCGTAGCCTTTGAGTCGGGGGAGGGGGGTTTAAAAGGTCCCATTTTTGGGATTTCGCCTATATCTCAGAACCCCTGCCTCCCAGTGACACGACCATTCTATAACAAAAGAAAGCTGACTAAATTTGCTACAAGTTCTATTCAATCAGGTTTTTCTAAAAATCTTTAGTTTTTGAAATATCCGCTCTTGAAAGTCTGTAATTTTCTGGAAAAACACATTTGCCACACATTTTTTGACCGGATAACACTTCAAAGATACACCCAAAAAATAAATAACGGTGTAGGGTTGTAGAGCATTATATTACCTTCAATAATATATATATATATATATATATATATATATATATATATATATATATATATATATTACTTTACTATTTTATGCAAGTGTTTTTCTCCAAAATGACAGACTTTCAAGAGCAGATATCTTGAAAAAGTTCATTGAATAGAACTTGTAGCAAATTTAATAAGCTTTGTTATAGAATAGTCATGCCGCTAGGGCACAGGGTTTCCAAGATATAAGTGAAAACCCGAAAAATGGGACCTTCTAACCCCCCCCCCCCCCCCCCCCCCGCGCTTAAAGGCCATGGGTGGGGACTTTTGATATGTTCACCTCCTATCCAGACCAAATAAAGTTACGAAGTCAAAAATTTTGTTCCGAAAATTTCCATCTATAGCTGTTTTTAAGCATTCATTGCCTGGACTGTTTATCAACGCAATAGCACTCAAAACCATGATTTTTAGAATTTTTGTCTATTTATCTGTGTAAGGAGGAGAAATAAATGCTTTTGAGAGAAAAAACTTCCTACAAAAAATATAAACTATGAAAACCTTATGTTAAGCATGATTTAATTAAAACAAAATTATACTTATTTTTTATTACTGATATTAAAAAGCCCTCTTAAGTCATTAGCCGATATTAAAAAGAAAAATTTATTACTTTAAAATACCATCTTGTCTGTGCTGATAAAATAGGCAAGTCCTCAGATTGTTTATTTTCAAGTTCACACACCAGGTTATTAAATTTTTGTTACAGAAAATTGAATAACCTGGTGTGTGACATGCCGCACCATATGTAACTTGAAAATAAAAAAAAATGAGGACTGAATAAAGCTATTACCAGCTACGTACAATATCTTAGTCTTCAACTTAGGATCTACACAATTAGTACTAATCATGTAATTCTTTTGCCCAATTTGACAAATAACTGAGAAGATCTCAAGAAAGTTATTCAGAGAATGTACAAATATTTCTACAATAAAAAGTACAGTCCAATTATGCATTCAGAGTTAAATAAAAGCATTTCAGCTTTAATTTTAATGAGTTAATTTTTGCAAAGAATTTTTGGCTTAAGTAATTAGTCGTTAATATGTTAGGCACGGGTAAAAAATGTATTCATCTCAACAACTACCTTATTTCTTTCAGAGATTGAGAGCTGGCTGTGAAGTAGGGCTTTATAAGGTCCTTTTTGGTGATCAGTCTTCAGAGTGCTCTGTTCAAATCTCTTATTTTAAAATTGAAATTGATGTAAACCTCATTAAAATAAATTACAAATTAAAATGTTACCAATTAATACTATCTCCAAATATCATTTAAAGAGAGCAAAGTGTGTTGGAGACTATAATTCATATGTAATTGTTAGAAGCATTAAGAGGAGAGCTGTTGTCAAAAATTAGCATCCTTTATTTAATAATTACATTTCTATCAAATAAATATTTTTCACTACATGTTGAAACATTCATCTTAAAAGTCCTGTCCCACAGAAGCAGCTTAAACTGAGCAAGGTAACTACAGTAATAAATATATATAGCATGTTCTGTAGAAATGTAGCAATTGAGGCTAAACTGATGCTAAAAGTTTGGTAAATATTCTATCAAGAAGATACCAAAAATAGTCTTTATTAAATTGTATATATGTCTGTTAATACAAAAACTTGGTGTACAAGCAATCGTATGAGTTCATAAACCAGGAAAATCAGTTCATTAGGACAGAGGGAGTACCTGAGAATTTAAAACTATGAAGTAAAAGTAGGTTCATATTAACTAGAATTTTTCAGAAGAATGTATTCAGTTTCTCAAGTCTGCTGGTTATACAAAAAATAAATAAAAAGAGGCCTTTTTGATATTTGTTCTTTAAAGCACGCCCCTCAGCAAAAAAAGAGTTAATCAGCCACAGCTGAGTAGCTATTACCCTGTTGACGGACTTAAATTATTATACATATGCACACATACACATGTAAATTTTAAGGAGGGTGCTTTTGGAAAGGATTAATAGACATTTGGAGATATTTTTCAAAAATTCTAGCATGAGTGGAACTTTAATAGCTTCTGAATGTGCCAAAAGTGAGCCACTGTCATATACTCATATTTAGAGTTTATAACCATAATAAGCAGTAAATCTTAATTTGTTAAAGATTTTTTTTTTTTTTTTTATACAATTCAAACTTGAATATAAGCATTGTGATTAAATTTCTAATAGATTATGCACAGCGTCTTTAAAAAAAAATGACTCGTTGTAAGCAGAAAATAAAAGACAGACCTACTTCTCGCAGGTACATTTTGATGATTAACCATCATTAAGTAGGCACTAATTGTTATTACTTAACTGCCATAAATTTCTTCCCGAGATGAAAGTGAATACTTCATATACAAATATTTGTATGTGTGTATTAATATTAATGTTTTCACATTTACAATATTTATTTTCATTTCATTTTTTTTCCAGTTTATTACAAATTTATTGATTATATTAATTATGAATCAGTTTATAATCATTAGTTTAAAAATAATAAATAGTTTTACAATTCACTTTCTCTATATTTCTAGTCCTGCCATAAATAATGTTACAAAAGTTTAACTTTGTTTACATCCTTGCGTATTATTTAGATAATCCTTACCTCTAGGTTATTTTCTTTACATGTGAGGATAATAATCCCAATTAGTTTGTATTTTTCTTTCGCTTAGTTAATATGGAGTAAGGCGATTAAGAAAAGCAAATAGCTGTGATCACCTTACACAAAGTTGGACAATGTAGGTCAGAGATTTACATCACATTAAAACCTTTGGGTATAAGGTGTATGTCCATGTACTCCATTATAAATAGATATAATGAGACCCTATCTGTAAGACCGTAACTGGGCCATCCCCACACTGTGAGAATGGCAAATGTAGTGACAGCAGTGGCTACTTGAATCAGAAAAAACCCATTCGAAAACTACAAATCATGTCTCGGGAAATGGGAATCTCCGATCAATGTCTTGCATCATAAAAAGTAACCTTAGTTTGGGTGCATTTCAAAGAATGACAAGACAAAGGCTACCGACTTACCTAAAAAAAATAAAGAGAGGATGGATTGTAAAGTACTTCTTGGCCATTAGACATTAGAGAAAATGTTTACAATTTTGGCATGATGTGTAGTTGGGTTAAGAAAGGTCTGTTTTGCCGGTCACGGGTGACCCCCATGGTGCTTAACCCTTAGTTACTCGCTAGGCGGGAAGTTACCTTAGTACACGCTAGCGGGGAAATCCCCGCACATTTATATTATTTGCCATTTCATGCAGACTTCCAATTAATAATGAACTAAAATATACAAATTGGTTGCAAAAGGATCATGGGCATAAGGTACGCTTCAATACAATAAATTTATTTATTCAACAGGTCATCAAAATATAAAAATTAGTGCCTATATCAAAATATTCCAAGAACGAGTGTCCACACTTCTACATCTGTTAACCTGTCTTTACATTCTTGGCACGTTATCTCGCAGGCACTGTGATTTTTGCACACGAATTTTACACATCTATTACATTTTCCCGTGACTTTGTTATTCCTGTGTTTTCCTCAAAAAAACAAGGTCCTGTTCGACTAAGAAGCACATCACTTGGTCCTGGTACGGCTGTCGTTCTGTACTTGGATGAGAGAAAAGCTTTTACGTCCAGAGGAAGGTTTTGAATTTTCGCTCTGCTCTTCAGGTGTTCGTCTAAGAGGCTGAATCCTAATGCTTCCAAAAAGTCCATCCGTGTTTTTCGCCGATGATAAGTTCCCATATTATTTGCCACATATATCACGTATGCATTGACTCCAGACATGTCCAAGAATGGAAAAAACAAAGCCATAGGCCATCTCTGTGTTTTTCTAGTAGTGGTATAGTTAGCCGGTGAATCCCCCGCAGTTGAGGTTGAGAAGAACACGCTAGCGGCTAAACACCCACTCTTCGCAATGCTAACACTTCACGGTCTGACTGCATACTAAGGGTAGGTGAATGACTGTTGGTGGGGATATTGTTTACTCAAAAAAAGGTCGAGGAAAAGATACCTGGAACCCTGGGATGTCTACAAAGAAGGGTTTAACTTACATTTCTGTCTTTCTGAGAATGCGGGGAAATCCCCGCCTAGCGTATAACTAAGGGTTAATGTGTTAAGTAAGTTATTTTTTGTTTTACACTCCATAGATATACAGTTTATTTTCTAATAAAGTCTTTGAAATAATTACTTTTTCTGTTGAACACAGTATACAGGGTGCATTGCACGATAAACCCTGTATATTTCCTTGTAACAATATTCATGACAGGACTATTTATGTATGTTTATTATTTAAACTTTTCATAGTAGTGTGTATGAGTGGGCTCCAACAGTTTTTTTTTTTTTTTTTTTTTTTTTTTTTTTTTTTTTATTGAGGGGGGTATATTTGTGAAAATCCAGAATGTTTTTAATACCCTGTGAGAATATTCCTCTCCATAAAGTTAAGAAAATTAAAATAGCAAAAGGTAGATGGCAATTAAATAAGTGGGAGTAAATCCCGTATGTCCGTTGTACGCACTTCACATCACTTAAACAAAATTTAGAGTGCTATAACAGATGTTTATCATTTAATATCTTAATAAAAATGCTGGAGAAACCAAACAACTTACTTGAGGAGGTGCGACAGCTGGAGGTGTTCTGTATTCCCGGGAGCTCTTCCCAAGTGAACCTGTAGCAGACCTCAGAGCAGAAGGTGGAGTAGGTGGCTTAGTTGTGGGTGCAGGGCCAACAACAGTTGTCTGAGAGCTGCTTCTTGACTT
Organism: Gonocerus acuteangulatus; assembly: GCA_946811695.1. Taxonomy (NCBI): domain Eukaryota; kingdom Metazoa; phylum Arthropoda; class Insecta; order Hemiptera; family Coreidae; genus Gonocerus; species Gonocerus acuteangulatus. The sequence continues at coordinate 78,877,382 of OX328123.1, forward strand.
AATACCACGACTACCCCATGCACCATCATGCCGAGCACCATGTCCAACATCATCCAATGCTTTATATAAAAATTGTTATTGTATTTAATAGAACTAAAAAAATACAGCACAAAAAAGTTATGCAATGAAGTCGTGAGTGCAAAGAACTCATTGCATATTTCTTACAACAATCATTAACTATAATAACATCTAAAGAATTTCATTTTTCCTAAAGGGACATTTTGTAAAGAATTTTTTTATTTAATTCAATTCCTCCGCTGAACTTTTCTTAACTTGCTCTGTTGTAGATCATATATAAATTTGGTGGAATTTATTTAGTGTCTGTTATTTTTAAATTTTCATAAGGGAGAAAAAATTTATTATTGGCTGAGAAACAAGATTTGAATGTCGCCATTGCTAAGGCGGACTTTCATTGAACAAATATTTTGAAGAGTACCACACAATATTAATTATTAAAATATTATTTCAAAATTGGAGTAAAAAACGTTTAACTCTACCAGTTTCCGAAAAGGCCCCGGATATAAAAAGAATATGAAAACTGAATAGATGAAATACAACAATTGTTAAAAAGCAAGATTGAACGGTGATAAGCAAGTAAAAAATATTCAGCACGGACTGGTAGATGACTGTACATGTAGCACCGTTAAGCAAGTAAAGCTCACATGGAATACTGAACACTGTAAATATACTAATTTAATTGTCAATGAGACTATTAACATGTGACAATGAAATTTAGAGAATAACAGAGTTGGTTTAATATCACATTATTGTACATACCATTGAAATCAATTGGCTTCCTTACATACTTAATAGGTTTCTCTGGGTTAGCAGGTGCCAGAATTTTATACTGCCTGTTAGTAGTTTTGTTAGCAGTAAGAACTCCAATTTCTCGTCGAGCTACTTTTTCTTTATGAATCATCACGGTCTATCAATAAATAAACCAGTGTTAGTAATCTTAAAAATTGTACATAAATAAATAAGACTAAATAATAAAACCTCCTTCACTAACTTGATCTATATGATTCATCTGTGCTTCCATTTCTTCCAGCTGAGATGACTGCAGGTTTAACAATTGCAGAAAATTATAAGCTAATGTATTGATTTGATATGCAACACTTGCCAATGACTGAGTAGTGTAATTTTTTGTTTCTTCTAATGCATATCGTTTATTTTCTGCCTGGAATAGTAAAGAGGGAAACTTCAAAACTTAAAATAATATTCATGTACCTCTCTCCACACTTTAAAGTTCAGGAAAAGATATCATAGGTAAAAAATTGTCTTCTCATTATTACTTAAAAAGTCCGACTCGCAGGAACTGCGTCATCTTAGCGTGGTTCCGTACATCTCGAAGAAATAGAATAGATTAGGCATCTCAAATCACAGGAAACACAGTAGCCAACTTACACAGAAGCTGATAATTCTTAATCATCATTCTGGAGGAAGGCTGAATAAGTCAATACAATTATGTACTGAAAACGTACTCACTCTTCGACTACTGCACAGAAGGCCCAATTCCAAACAACCAAAAATTCGTTGTCATTTTAAGTTTCTTGATTTACCTCGATTTCCCAACCGTTTTCGAGATATTTACGAAAAATGTACGAAGATCCGAAAACTTTTCATGTCTATTAATAAAATATTTTTTTTAGCTCACTTCCTTAACTCCAAATGTAACCAAAATTTAAACATATTTAACGATTTTTTTTGTGCGAATTTCGCCCCAAACACCATCTTCCAGAGGGCGGATTCTGCAGGTTAACGAACTTGACCTTTCAAATTAGACGACAGATTTTGATACCAAATTTCATCAAAATCGGACCATTTTTGAGCTTGCTAGAGAGTGAACAGACAAGCATATATATATATATATATATATATATATATATATATATATATATATATATACAGGGTGTTCAAAACTCGATTGACAACCCCCCTTTTTTCCCACAATGTTTGAAATTTAAAAACGAAACTTGGAGGGTCTTAACGTAGTCGAATGAACTTTCATTGGACCTAATGCACGACCCCTCAACTTTCTCCAGTTCTATATCTCTGAAGTCATATGTTTGCAAGTCAATTCGTTTTTTAGAGAAGATCATGTATTTCGATTTTTCTTTTGAAAATTTTAATCCTGATTTAAAAACACTACCAAAGCCTGGTCGAATGAACACCGCATCAGGCGTGAAGACGTGATTTTGACTAGGCTTCGTATTGGACACTGCCATCTAACCCATTCGTACGTACTTAATGGAAAAAAATCAGAGACCAACCTGTGCAAGTTGTAATGAGACTTTGACAATTAAACACATACTGACAGACTGTAGACTGCGTACTGACTTAGACATTCCTCACGACCTTCACGACTTACTGACTGAAGGTAGTCCATACATCAACACAATACTCGAACACTTTAAAAAACTCAACTTATATAACAAAATATAAACTTTAAAATAACTTGAATTAATTTACATCATTCTTTACTTTTTAACTTGATCCTTGATTGTAATGTTGTTATAATTCATCAATTTTTTTTTTTTTTTTTTTTTTTTGTCATGACATATGCATATATATACCAATAAGCATTTACTCGAGTATATTAAATACTCAAATTAGTTTATATAATTCTTGCTACTTTTGTTTTTTATTTTATCTGTTTTTTGTTTTTTTTTGTTTTTTTTTTCTTCATTTTACTTTTTTCTTAATTTAGTTATTGGTGTTCTTTTTTTTTATTTGTTTTGTTTTTTGTTTTTTTGACTAGACTGAAAACACTTCCTTCGTCATGAGCTCATCACTAAAATTGCGAAGCTCAAAATAAAATAAATAAATAAATAAATTCTCCAGTTCTTCTACTGAGACCCTAACTCTGGAATCTCCAATGAAAGGGGTTATTTATATGAAGGATTATTGTAGAGAATTGAATATTATGTCGATTTTATATCGGTCATTTTTTCGCTAAAGCGCACCAATGAGTAACAAATTGCCAAAAACCGATAAAACGCTTGTTTTCCGTCACTTTTCTGCCAATAACGTAGAAAGTATGCCTGTAATGAAAAAGGTAGTTGATATAAACGTTGTAGAGGATTAAATTTTCTTTCCAAAAAGTACCTTTAAATGCCTAAAATGTTAATAGGAATGGAGGAAAACACACTTTTGTTTTTGAGGTTTTCAGAAAGGTTTATTATCAACGTGATCTACGCTTCAGTAAAACTTAATAAACATTTCCTAAACTATTTGTCCTCGCCTAGTTTTGGATTTAAGAACGTTTGAAGAAAAAATAATCCCCAAAAAAACATAAATGTGAAATAGAGGCCAAGTTCCTCCCCCACAAAGAAACACTCCCTTCCCCAAAAATATCCCCTCCTAAAACCCCCCAAAACGCCTTACCATCCTACACTCCAAAAAAGTAGTACGAGTTAGTGTATTAAGTGCACCATATTTTCAACCAAAAATATTTGCCAATACAAGAGATGATACAAGAAAGAAATGTCCAAGTCCATTACTTGGAAGACCTCATAGTTACTTACTAAAACAGTAAAGACACTTCAACTGACCTTTAAAAACAACAATAAAAATACTTATATCCAGTTAATAAAATATCACTTCCCTCAACCAGGTATATTCTTAAACTTGGCAATGTTTAGTTTTTCTCTAAAGATAATTTCGGCACAAAAAAAACATTGCCAAGTTTAAGAATATACATGGTTGAGGAAAGTGATATTTTAGTAACTGGATATAAGTATTTTTATTGTTGTTTTTAAAGGTCAGTTGAAGTGTCTTTACTGTTTTAGTAAGTAACTATGAGGTCTTCCAAGTAATGGACTTGGACATTTCTTTCTTGTATCATCTCTTGTATTGGCAAATATTTTTGGTTGAAAATATGGTGCACTTAATACACTAACTCGTACTACTTTTTTGGAGTGTAGGATGGTAAGGCGTTTTGGGGGGTTTTAGGAGGGGATATTTTTGGGGAAGGGAGTGTTTCTTTGTGGGGGAGGAACTTGGCCTCTATTTCACATTTATGTTTTTTTTGGGATCTTATTACTTTTTTCTAAGTATTAATTAAAATTTAGTTGCCGCATACCTTCTGGCTTTTTGTACTTCATATAAAACCAGGGTCTTTGGATTCTGCGTAAAGTTCTTCTTACTGCTTGATATTTGATACCAAGCAGCATACCTATCTACATCTAATCACTAGCCTAGAAAAGTTATAAGCTCTTCCAGATGACATTACTCTAGAGGACAAATTGATTGCTCTCTTAACTAAACTATTTCACTGTAAAACACAGGAACCTTATCCCGAGAATAAAGATCACAATAGGGAAAGTGTAGAAGGCCTTCAAGAAAAAGATAAGAACAAAGACTATACATTTTGGGTTTGTGATCCTAAACTTTGGAATTTAGAAGGCTCGACTTTGAAAAACTTAGTATCTGCTGTCAAGTATATTATGCAGTTAACCCCTACGACTTTATTTACTACATTTAAGAAAGAAGTCACAACTGTTGTTGTTAAGATGCGTCGAAATGTTTCTTAAAACATCAAATATAGGTTCTCCTTACCAAAATGATTCATTTGATACCCCACATGATGGATTTCAGAAGGAATGATGGCTTTCCGATAGAACAAAAAGTACAAAACGTCATAGGTAATATGACACTCCCGTATCAAGACCTACCTGCGTGCCAAGTTTGGTCAAAATAGGTCAAACCGTGTGAATTTGTATAAGGAACAAACATACTGACAGACAGCTGAAAGACCTTTTTTACCAAGCCTAGTGCATTCCCCGGACCAAGGCCTACCTTTGTGCCAAGTTTGGTCAAAATCGGTCAAACGGAGTGACTTTGTGTGAGGAACAAACATGCACACAGACAGCTGATAGATGATTTTGACCTAGCCTACGACACTACCCGGATAAAGACCTACCTATGTACCATGTTTGGTCAAAATCGGTCAAATCGTGTGGATTTGTATAAGGAACAAACAGACCGATAGCTGATAGACAATTTAACCTAGCCTATGATTCTCCCAGCATCAAGACCCATCTGTGTCCCAAGTTGGGTCAAAATCGGTCAAACGGTACGGATTTGTATAAGGAACAAACATACAGACAGACAGCTGGTAGAAGATTTTGACCGAGCCTATATGCGTCTAATTGTTTCTTAAAACATCATATATAGACGATTCATTTGATACCCCACATCATGGGTTTCGGACGGAATGACGGGTTCCCGAAGGAAGTACAAAAATGGCACGCCCCCGCCCCGGAAGTGGAGTCAAACGCAACTTTTTAGGGGTTTTCGATTTTTTCCTTTAATAACACCTCCATATCTATCATCATGCAAAATTTCAAGTCTCTAGCATCATGGGAAGTGCCTAATAATTTTGATGAGTCAGTGAGTGAGTGAGTCCTATAAATCCCGATTTTCGATCGCTTATCTCAGAAACTATTCAATGTAGAATTATGAAAATTTCCAGTTTTACTTACATCTAGTAGTATAATACCTTTGTAAAATTTCATAACTTTATCTTTACCTGGTTGAAAGTTATGAGAGAGTAAAAAGCTGCTCTAAGACCTCCTGTAATATACACACAGTATGCTTAGGCCGGAACTTGGCCTGGCGCACTACCGTGCGCCTAGAAATTCAATTACTTTATGAAGGCATTAAAATAATAAATTTAAAGCAATGGAACTCACCTAATGATTAGAATTTCGTAGTAATTGTTTTTGTGTTGGACGAATTTTTTTTTTTTTTTTTTTTTTTTTTTTTTTACGGTGCCTTGGGGGTTATAAGTTGGTGCCCTAGGTCAGGACTCAGCATTAATGCACAGAAGACGGTCATAGTCCCTTTTACAAAAAAGCGATGACTGGTATACAGCACCCTAAGAATTCAAGAGAATATTATCCCTCTAAGCAGTTCAGTGAAGTACTTAGGAGTATTACTGGACACTAAGCTAACCTGGAAAATACACTTGGAACATGTAAGAAATAAGGCCATGATTGCATTGTGGACATGTAAGAGGCTGTGTGGTAGAACCTGGGGTCTTAAACCACACATTGCCAGATGGCTATACCTGAACGTAATCAGGCAAATTGTCGCCTATGGTGCATTAGTCTGGTGGCACCGATTGGATACCAAACATATGAATGCCATAGTAAATAAAATACAAAGACAAGGATGCCTCCTTATAGGTGGGGCAATGGGTTCTACGCCCACTCTCGCCCTGGAAGCACTCTTAGACATACCACTGTTACACTTGCATGTAGCTCGGATGGCTATGATTACGGCTCACAGGCTGACCTCTCTGAACGTGATTAGAACACCTCAGGCACAGGTAGGACATTCAAGAATCTATAGGATTATTCGAAGTATCCCGGAATTGGGTATTACATCGGATACAATCATCCCAGAATATGATTTCAAAAGAAGCTTCAGAGTCAACACTGGAGTGGAGCGCAAATCCATGTTGCCCACACCAGCGAACATACCCAATGGATTCAACGTCTATACAGATGGATCGAAGACCTCGGAGGGGACTGGCTCAGGAATATGGCATAGGGGGCGCCGAGGGGGGGGGCACCCGCATTGCCTTAGGGAGGGAGCCATCGGTCTTCCAGGCTGAGGTATATGCAATCCTTGCTGCAGCAGTTCAGTTGAGGGGAACACAATGCAGCCAGGAGAGGATTAATTTTCTAACGGACAGCCTAGCTGCCTGTAAAGCACTAAACAATCCAATGACTACATCAAAACTGGTCAGGGAGTGTAGAATGGAACTTAATGAACTGGCCAAGAATAGGAACTGTGTTGAGATCCACTGGATACCTGGGCACAGTGGAATCCCTGGCAATGAAAGAGTGGACCTACTCGCAGGAAGAGGTGCCGCGACAGCGCCAATAGGCCCTGCCCCCTTTTGTGGGGCACCACCGTCATTATTCAAACGGAGAATCTACCAATGGCTATTTGAGAAGCAGCAAAACCTTTGGGAGAACCAGACTCTGAGGCACACCAAATGCTTTATTCAAAAGCCCTCTGGAGAACCCTGGAGGGAGCTGAAGCTCCATAACAGAACAGAACTTCGAGAAGCAATTGGAATAATTACGGGACATTGCAAACTGAATAAGCACCTTCATAGGATGAAGCTAGTCAACTCCCCCATCTGTAGATAGTGCGGAGCAGAAGAAGAGACACCGATACACATCATTCGTGACTGTGAACGGCTAGATCAAATACGTTTTAGGCACTTTGGTGATACAAAGGATACCAATCTTGAACCAAGTGAAATATCCATCAGGAGACTTCTGGATTACTGGAAGGTAGTACTCTAATGTGAGGCAACGACGGGTAGCACAATAGGTCGCACGGCCGCGGTACGCTCCCACTGAGGAGGACAACCCAGAAAGTATTGTATTGTGTATTGTATTGTACGGTACCTTGACATCTAGGCCATTAGTGCCCAAATCCAGGGTGCAGCGAGGAATTTTCCTAACGAGCCGTGGGATAAGAAAATTCCTGCCAACGCACAGTGGGGCCACACTAGTTTTCATGTTTCAAAAAGGCCACAGCCTAAAAATCTTAACCGATTTGAATGTATTTTTTAAAAAAATGAAAGCTAATAAAATTTAGAACAGCCTTGTCAGACCAGATTTTTGTTTTTTGTTTCTCCTGTTTATTAAATTACGTGTAAATAATTCACAAACTTTTACAATCAAACATAAAATAATATTTTATTTTTCATCTAACTTAATATCAGCACTGATATCGTTGAACTTAAACATTCAAACCCTGATTAGACGGATAAAATTAGACTGACATCTTTAAGACGTAAATTTATCATAATTCAACAAAGAGAATTATTGAAATAATGTGAATTTTGAATGAGTTGATAATAAATTTTCAACGATATCAGTGCTGATATTAAGTTAAATGAAAAATAAAATATTATTTTATGTTTGATTGTAAAAGTTTGTGAATTATTTACATGTAATTTAATAAACAGGCGAAACAAACAACTAAATTTTATTAGCTTCCATTTAAAAAAAAAAACCATTGAAATCGGTTAAGATTTTGAGGCTGTAGTCTTTTTTGAAACAAGAAAACTAGTTTGGCCCCACTGTGCGGCGGTAGGAATTTTCTTATCCCACGGCTCGTTGGGAAAATTCCTCGCTGCACCCTGGATGTAGGCCCTAATGGCCTAGATGTCAAGGCACTGTAAAAAACAAAACAAAAAATCGTCCAACACAAAAACAATTACTACGAAATTCTAATCATTAGGTGAGTTCCATTGCTTTAAATTTATTATTTTAATGCCTTCATAAAGTAATTGAATTTTATTTTTTCTTCAAACGTTCTTAAATCCAAAACTAGGCGAGGAAAAATAGTTTAGGAAATGTTTATTAAGTTTTACTGAAGCGTAGATCACGTTGATAATAAACCTTTCTGAAAACCTCAAAAACAAAAGTGTGTTTTCCTCCATTCCTATTAACATTTTAGGCATTTAAAGGTACTTTTTGGAAAGAAAATTTAATCCTCTACAACGTTTAGATCAACTACCTTTTTCATTACAGGCATACTTTCTACGTTATTGGCAGAAAAGTGACGGAAAACAAGCGTTTTATCGGTTTTTGGCAATTTGTTACTCATTGGTGCGTTTTAGCGAAAAAATGACAGATATAAAATCGACAAAAAATTCAATTCTCTACAATATCATTGGAGATTCCAGAGTTACGGTCTCTGGAGAAAGTTGAGGGGTCGTGCATTAGGTCCAATGAAAGTTCATTCGACCATGTTAAGACCCACCAAGTTTCGTTTTTAAATTTCAAAAATTGAGGGAAAAAAGGGGGGTGTCTTCAATTCGAATATTTCTCTCGGTCCCTAGAATTTAGGGCATAAACAATGTAAAAAAATTGTGGTTAATTCGAATAAAATTTTGGATAATTCGAATTTTTTGATGAGTCTGTGCCTCCAATGGGAAGTGTACAGAGAGGCAGTCGATCTTTAATCTTGTAAAAATATTCTCCCTTCGGGTAAGAAGGATAATAAGATACGGATGTAGGGGTTCCGAGACAAGAAGCGCGGCGGTCTCATAGTCTAGTTCTTGGACTCTAGGAGTTCTGCACAGTGGTGGGTCGCGCTTCCTCACTTCCAGGAGTTGTAGTTACATACACCATCCTGTCATTTTATCATAGAATTCCTTTCCACTTATCTCATTTCCGGGGTCTTTTTGCGAAGACCACATCCAGTTACTTCGAAGTAGCAGTAGTGGTTTATAACAGTTACTCGTACTCGCTACTGATTAGCTTAGAGATTTTTTGCTGGTTATTACTACTTTACTCGTTATCTACAGTTATAATCCATATTAGATAACGGCAAGCAATATTTATTAATTAAAAGGTTAATATGATCAAAATCAAATCTCTCAACTACGAAAAAAGTTATTAAGCATTAATGTTAACTGTTTTGCAGGTTATGAAGGATAACATAAACAATGATATTTGTAAACTCATATTTTATTCCTTTACTCTCTCTCCCTCTTTTTGGATATTTTACATTTATTTAGCATTATGGGCATAAGTGCTATGCGTTTCCGCTTGCTAAAGAAGATGTCAAAACTCTAGTCAATCCAACTCACTAAAATTAATAGAATTCTATTAATTTTAGCGACTCTAGTCTAACCAACTCGCTAAAATTAATAGAACTCTATTCATTTTCGCGAGTAAGAAACCAATCGCTTTTTCTTTGTCAAGAACATCGCGAACTAATTGTAAAAGACCCATTTTTCCTCACTAACATAAGCAGAGCTTTTTCATAAACAAACTCTAATTCACTGTTGAAGGTTACTTTACTCCCAGCAAGAACCAACACAATTGGTCATCGGAATCCTCCAATAGGAAGGCAAAGGAGTAATGCGCATGCGCTGAATCACTGACACAATCACTACTGCTACTTCAAAAGTAACTGGATGTGGTCTTCGCAAAAAGACCCCATTTCCGATTTTCATTTCTTATTTAGTTATAAGTCAGTCAGCGCCTAGATCTGTTGCATTGTTTGTGCCAGGGAATTTCTGGTGTACAGTGAGTTCTTGATTTAAGATGTCGAAGCCTAGAAGTTATAAAAATTTAAAGTTGTCAGAGAAAATAGTTGCGATTAAGGAAGTTGAAAAAGGAATAAAGAAAAAATCTGAAATTGCCAAGGACTTTGGAATTCCTCTTAACACTGAAAAATAAAGAAAAAATTCTTGCCCATGAAAACAACTTTTTTTCAAACCAATAAACTTTTATTTTTACTTTTTTGATAAATTATTTATTACTTATGTACGTAATCATCAATTCATGAAATGTTTGTTTTTCTTTAAATAAAGTGTATTTTTTTTTAAATTAAAAAATGTGGAAATATGAAGTACGATTTTTTAGCCCTTTATTTTCGAAAACTTTTGTAATTCGAACTTTATTATCGGCCCCTAGGGGTTCAAATTATCCAAGTTCTACTATATATATATATATATATATATATATATATATATATATATATATATATATATATATATATATATACACACATACACACACATTTGAACCACCTTTATTTTCGTGATTTATGGGGTCTGAGACGAGAAAGTTTCTAGTCGGCACTTCCAGATCGCGTCGTGAGGTCAACCTCATAAGTGGGTTCTCCCTATGGTGGTAGGGAGGAACCGCGCTAAAAAAAGATATTAATACTTGTTATTAGACGTATAGCCATTGGGGATCAAATCATACACACTGCAAGGATTGCTTACGCATGACAGAACCACATAAAGCTGACCCCTAATGGATTGTTAATGCCTGGTGAGTAAGAGTGTCTGACAGACACAAGGGAAATATCAGTGAAGTACCTTGGGTATAAATAAAAAAATATATATTATATTTATAATAAATTAGTAATTAGAAATTTGGGTCCAGAGTAATCCTCCCCCCCCCCTCCTAATGAACCCATTTAGTCTATTTTTGCAAAATATTTTTCTCTGTAACAAAAATTACGGCTGGTAGTGGCAAATAATTTGGGTCTGGAGTAAACCTCCTCCCTTTTGAGTGCACAAGAATGCCCTTATATATGTTTTGCCTGTATTTTGGAGATTTAGACAAAGCTGCATGCTCTTTTATTGCCAACGTCTAGGTAGTCATCATCCACTACTGTACTGAGAATAAATTTTATCTTGGGAAACTTTTTTTTTTATGCTGCACCGACTTGCTGACATCCTTGGAGGAATTTTCATTAGAATCTAAGGGGTTAGACACTAGACCACGAGGAGACCCCATCTTGGACTGTTATCACGATATTTGCCAGTTTTTGTTCATTTGCCACAAAACTTGGAATATAGCAGTCTCCTAGTTAAAGATGAGTTTGCTAACTACCAAAATTGGTCCACTTGGAGGGGCGGTTGGCTACGGACACAAGCTACTGATTTACATATACTGTGGCTTGGTTCTAAAAGGGCCAATGCCAATTTTTCCATATTTTGTGTATTCATTTACTTCCCTTAAAATACTTGCATAAAACCAAATATGTAAATATATATAATATATTTACATATTTGGTAAATAAAAAACACAAAATATGAAAAAATTGACATTGGCCCTTTTAGAACCAAGCCACAGATAAATAAATCTAAAGAGAAAAATGTCTTTTAAAAATAAACTAAATTGGTTTATCTGAAAGGTGGAATTACTCGAGACTCACATCTCTAATTTGCTCATATAGGTTATGGTTAGATATTCTATTGTATTTTAACGAAACTCAGTATAAGTCATAGTTATCTAAAGATAAATATATGACTTTAAAAAATAAACTAAATTGGTTCATTAGAAGTTGGGATTTACTCTGTATTATGTTCAAATTAAATTATGCTGCCAAACCAGCACGAGCATTGGTTGTTACTTTTACCAATAGAACCGCTGAACATAGCCGCTGTTTCTACTGTTCATTACAAATATAAAAGAGCAAAACTATTCATTTATTTAGATGTGTAGGTTATTTTAAGCGAATTGTTCAGGAATACAGTATACACTACTCACTTTCTGAGGAATGTGCTTAGTTTTGCAGCTCCTGCATGACAGCATTTTTTCACATGTTTTCTAACAGTAAAACTATAATTGGGTAGTGCAATGATGAAGGTAAACATGATGATTAATTCCATTGGCAATTTGAAAACATTAGGAGAGGAAAATTTATTTTTACATTATTTATTTATTTATATATATATATATATATATATATATATATATATATATATATATATATATATATATATATATATATTATATATATATATATTATATATATATATATATATATATATATATATTATATATATATATTGTAATGATATATTACATTCATGAAAACATTTTTGAATTCAAATAGCCATTGATAGTTCAAAAAGCCCGCGCAAACTACAAATCCTAACATACTAATAACATCGTATAATATACGATCTAAATTACAGGGTGTAAAAAAATCATGATTTTTTTTAAAAAATCAAAAAAATCGGATTTATTTGATTTAAATCAGATTTTTTTGATTTAAATCGGATTTTTTTGTTTTTTTTACTAAAAATGGATTTAAAAAAGAAATCAAACTTTTTAAATGTATCTAGTCTACATAGAGAGCTGGTTATTACCTAGTTGTTCATTATATAAACCTGTAACCAAAATATTTGTTTATTTACAATGGAAATAATGAAATAACTATTCTAAAGTTTTTTGTCTTAAGTGGATAATTTCGGGAGCACAGTAGTATTGACGGATCATATATACAGGGGTTGAAGTTGTCCTATATTTTAAGACCGGAATTTCTGTAAATTTAAAGACTTAAATAGACGAAAATCTTTAATTTTCAGCGATTAAAGACATTAAATTTAACTGTACAGAAACTCTAGTCTCAAAATATAGGACAATTTCGACCCCAGTATATATTCAAATTAACTTAATTTTCAAATTTTAGAACAAAGACTTTAGAAATGAAGCTTTACAGAAATATTAATCGCTAGGGAAAAGATGTTATTATATTTACATATTTTTTCTGATTTGTAAATCTTAAGTATTGATGTAAATCTTCAAAACTCCATATTTTTACATATTCTGCTATAAATATATATGTTTGCTACATATTTTAATATTCTTTTTATTTTGCAACCTCCCAGCACCAAATTTAAAGCTTAATAACACGAACATTAAACACAGCGACACATTAAAATTCCTTGGAATGACATTAGACCAAAAACTAACATGGGGACCCCATATCAAAAGTATTCTTAACAAATGTAATAAATCGCTGAATTTCTTAAGAATTCTTTGCAATACTAAATGAGGAGCTGACAAATGTACCATGCTGAAGTGTTACAGAGCCTTCACCATTTTCTGGATTACGGCTGCATAGCATATTCATCTGCCAGTTTGAAAACACTAAAAGCATTAGACACAATACATAACACAGGTATAAGACTTGCAACAGGAGCTTTTAGGTCGAGTCCAATAAGTAGCTTTTATTCAGAATCTGGAGAACCGTAATTGGATTATCGACGTTGGATAATATGTCTTAAATTTATCGTGAGATCGAAAACTTCGAACACCTGTTCCGTCAACACGTTTTTAAACAACCCTTACATGAACAAATATATACAGGAACAACCAAGGCAAAAACCACTCCTAATCCGATTCCACGAAAACACAGAAAATGCTACATTGATCAATACACCTACATATCCTTACAGAAACCTCTCAATCCCACCTTGAGAGTAAACAACCTAAGAATCGACTTGACTATGACAAAATTTAAAGAAGCTGACGCATCATCTCAAAATTACTACAGGGCTTCATTTAACAACTTGACAAGTTCTAATGGAAATACTCCAATAATATACACGGATGGGTCCATAACAGCAAGTGGCATGAGTGCAGCTGCTGTTTTAGGAGAAAGTATATACAACATCAGCCTCCCAGTAGATGCAAGTATATATACAGCAGAGCTGCATGGCATACTTTTGGGCCTGTCCAACGTACAGACTACAATACCACACATAATACTGGGTACAGACTCCTTAAGTTTTATACTCTCCTTAAAGAACATCTACACCTCCAACCCGATCCTTGTTAATATATTACAAGAACTATCGAGACTAAAAGACTTACACACAATGGTAACAATGGTGTGGGTTCCAGGTCATGAGAACCTTGGAGAGACTTCAAAAGCAGACGAACAAGCAAAACTTGCTGCAACTAGTCGCCCGCATGACCAGCACTTACTTACATCACAAGACTTACAAACAAAAATAACACACACTATACTGAATAGATGTCAAGCAACGTGGCACTGCACACAAGATATCCACCGCAGGAAAATAAAGTGCAGTATACAGCCATATTCGTCAGGAGAACTAAGGACGAGACGCGCCGAAGTAATACTAACTGTGAGGAAAATCATGGAAAAGAAAGGAACCCAGACCCTAGCAATATTGAACATATAATATTGAACATCAGCAGCTAGAGACCTGCATTGCTCCATAATTCCCCAATCCTACCTGCCTGTTTAGGAGGGGCTAAATCCTAGCCCCCCCTCACTCTTCACGACTCTCTACTAGACTCCACGCTCGTCACTCTCCACTCTTCTCTATCACTCATCCCATCCAGGCCAGTTGTCCTATCAATATACGCTACCACTTACACGCTGACTTTCATTCAGAGCCCTGGAATCTCCATCACACTAACACGACAGGATTGGACATACACGACTCAACCTTTCGTACCTCTTAAAAAGACAAGACAAACCACTATGTGAGGCATGCAACGTACTTTTAACTGTAAAACACTTACTAACAGACTGCCTTAAAAGAGGCAACTTACTGTTATCTGATAGGAGCCCACATATTGATACCATACTGACATACTTAAAGACGACAAAGACATATAATAAAATATAGTTATACCACACATAACTCCCAAGTCATAGTTTCTTATTTCAGGATAATATACCTCAAATTTCAACTCTACAAATATCATTATGGTTACTATTTATTATTACCATTAAAATTATACGTTTAATTCTGTATTTATTTATTTTATTAATTCCTTATATATTTCTTTATTATTATTCTTTTCTTTATTTTTATTTTATTATTCATTCTCCATATCCTTTATTTTTTAACTTTGTTACTGATCCTTGGCTTATACCAGGTCATTCAAAAAGTCCTGTCGTTTTTTTGGGGGAAATTATAAATAAATAAATATTTTCAAATAATCACCTTTATTCATCAAAATATCCACCGTTACAGTCGGTAACCTTCTCCCAACGAGATGGTAAAGCCCAAATTCCTTCCTTAAAAAACTGTTGATTTTTACTGCAAAAATAAGTGGTCAGTTCCTGAATTAGGTTGTCACGGTCTTGAAAACATTTCTGTCTCAGATTGTTGTCGAGATCTCTGAATAGGTGATAATCAGTGGGTGACAGGTCAGGGGAATATGGTGGGTGAGGCAAAACTTCCCAGCCTATTTCTGTCAATTTTTGACAGAAATTTGAAAAATTGACAGAAATTTGAAAAATTGAAGGAAGATACTGGGAATCGATTAAAAATAAAGTGAAAAGACAGTCCAGAAAAAAAACCCTGGGTGGAAAAATATCCACATTATTGGGTATATCCATAGCGGCAAAACGATTAACAGTTTAGTTGAATCCCACTCTTCAGAGCAGTTGATAGTAGTCTTAAAATACACACCAGTGACTTAGTAGATATTGAAGGATAATTCAGACGCTTCAAAAGTATACTCAGATCAGACCGGCAAAATTTCACGTTTGAAAATTTCAAAATAATGTTCATCTGTAGAAATTTTCAACTTTTTCCCCTTTTTGTAATGAATTCCTAATATTTATTTTTGCTTTATTTTTCAATATGCTAAACAGTTTTTAGTCATTTTGTTCTAGACTTTTGTTCTTTCCATTAATAATAACAGAGTTCCTTCTTATTATTTATGATTTTCTTTTCAATATTTTATAGTGTTTATGGTATTTGTTTACTAAATATTTTCAATTTTTTATTACATATTTTATTATAAGTAGTTAAATATATATGTAGATATTTTGAATTTTATATTACATGACCATCCGTTCCCTATTAATCACGTATAATAACAGTAATATTATTTATTTAAAGCTTTGAACAAAAATGCCAGTTTGTCAGCCTTTTCACATCTAAATAGGTAGTTTCTCGTTTGACTATGAACAAAACCAAAGGTTGAAAAAATTCTGTCATCCCCTGCAGAAGTTGCCTTTCCAATCATAAGCTGCTCTATTATTAACAGTTCTTTTGAGGAAATAAAATATTGTAACGCAGACGAAGTCTTCCACCAATTTAAAGCATTCACTTCGCTCACTACCTGCCAATCTGTTTTATCTTAACGTTAAAAGGAGATTTATTTGCAGAATTAAAAACAAAGAAAGGATCATAAAAGATACAGACTTTGAATAGATAAGAACGGTCAAGTTAGGGTAGGCTCTAGGGACAAAAATAAAGACAAAATGTTGAAATGGCTGAAAAAAAGGCAGAACTAGTTAGATTTAAGATAAAAAATAAACTAAAGTTAAAAAATATATAATAATAATTTTTTTAATAGAATCAATTGGTTTAAATCATTTTTTTTTTTTTTTTTTTTTTTTTTTATGAAATCATTGATTTAAATCAATGATTTTTTTAAAAAAATCAAATGATTTTAATCATGATTTAAATCACTGATTTAAATCAATTGATTTAAATCGTTGACACCCTGCTAAATTAATAATATTTCTGGACAATGCTGATGTAAAATAGATATAAATTAAATGTACATTCAAGCAATAACAAGTTAATCATTTTAAATTGCAAAATTTATAATTATTATCTAAATTATAAACCAACAAAATGCGGAAGTTGGTGGGAGAGGACGCCAATTTTCCCGCTAATAGCGCAGTCCAGCCTAGCACACCACGGAGTATGGAGTCTCAAGTACACTCAGTCTCAGTCTATCTCCAGCCACATTTGTGTACTCAGTCAGTCTATCTATGTCCTCCGCGGAGTACGGAGTCAGAGTCTCAAGCCTCACAACAACGGAGCACGGAGTCTTAAGTACATACAGTCTTAAGATCACACATCACGGAGTACGGAGTCAGAGTAACAGTTTATCTACATCCACTACGGAGTAAGGAGTCTCTGCAGTCTATGTTTAAGTCCAGCGGAATAAGGAGTCTCTGCAGTCTATGTCCATCCTCAACATGAGAACTGACGGTGAAGGCGTTTCATGCTGAAGAAGCAATTCTCTGGGTACTTATTGAAGTGCATCATATTTGGAATTTTAGTTGAAGAATTTTTGTTCAAAGGTAAAAATTATAATTTGTAATTATATTGAATTTTCTTTTTATTGTTTGATAGTGCATTGGTATTGGTGTTTGTATTTCAGTATTGTTTAGAAATAAATGTTTTTTTAATATTCATTCACTTGGAACTTTTTGTCCCTGAGATTAATTTCACATTATAATAAATTATATTCAAATAATTAAATCCCTTTGATAAAAAAAAAATTATCTTAACAATATATATATATATATATATATATATATATATATATATATATATATATATATATATATATATATATATATATATATTTCTTTAACTTTATATTGCCAATGTTTTCATCAGATTCATCAAAGGAATTTCGTTTACGTTTTAATTTATTTTCTGACCTTGATTCTAGGCCTTCAGTATTGTTTTTGCTTTCTAGTTTTACGCGTTTTCGAGTAACTTCTTCATTTTCATCCCTTTTCCTCTTGAATTCCATTGATGAATCTGATGAAAACATTGGCAATATAAAGTTAAAGAAAACAAAACAATCAAAAATTAGCGATTTCTTCGGCACGGCGATTCAAGCTGATGCAAACAGGGATAGGTTAGAGAAATATGAAAGCCCATACAATAAACACATTTTTGATCAATTTACTAAAAAGGTGAATCGTTTCCTTAAAGACCAGAATTCAGAACCAGCCCGTTATTTGTCCTTCAATTTTAATCCCGTAATATCAAACAAAATCAGACATATTTGTAAAAGGATCGGAAAGATGATAACAAAATTAAAAATAGTTTCAGTTACATTAAGGACCAAGTGAAATTAAAGGAAACTAAGTACAATATATACAAAATTGACTGTAATAGCTGCGGTAAAGCATACATAGGGGAATCTGAACAGCTACTTCGAAAACGTATTAAACAACATGCTCAAAATATTGACAATGGAGAAAACAAAACAGCGTTGGCTTATCATGCTATAAAATATGGTAATGAATTTGATTTTGAAAACATCAGAATATTAGGGAAAGAAAGAAATAGAATGAAAAGAAAGATTAAAGAAAACATACACATCATTAAAAACAGGAAAAAAGTGATAAATAAAAAAAACGGAAATACACCATCTTAATAATATTTTCATTAATTTGTTTGATAAAAAATAGGAAAATGGTATTATAGGACTATATTTCATCTGGAAATTAAAATCAATTTTAAATTTATGACAGACCGATTATCGATCAACTGACTATTTGGCACCATATTGGATTCGTTCAGTCAATGACCAGTCTAGACGAGACCCTGCTAGTGGAAGGTTCCATTCCTCAGGTTGAGGCTGAATTTAATGTTTAAGTGTGTTCCCCTGAAGAGGCACCAAAAAGGGTGCGAAACATGTAGGGAAGATAAATAAAAAGTGTAAAAGTGTTTGGCGATATTTTATTGACCTTCCGCCTTATTCGCCAGTTATACAAATATATATGGTTTTAATACATACTTAATAATTATAAATTAACATAATAATAGTTTTATTGAGGTATAAAAATAAATTCTGAAGAACATTGCAAATTGAGCTGATTGCAACACTTTTGTGACTGAATAAAAACTATTATAAAACCTTATAATCTAGTAGTTTGTATTGCTTCCTCTGGCTTTAATTATGGTCTGAATTCTATTTAGTACACTTTTCACAAGATTGTTTAAAAATGATGACGGGATATTGTTCTGTATCAATTAGTTTCGCTCACATAATTCTTCAATCGATTATGATAAATTTTTGTACTTGACCAAATTTAGTTTTTTACGGAACAAAAAGTGCTAAATAATACCTATATTAGCAGTCCGAGAGGCAAATTTAACAAGTTAATTGGATGATTTTCAAACCATTCTACTTATTTTTGCAATGTACTTTGGATAATTATCCCGTTGAAAATTAATATCTTCATTTCGGAATTTAAAACTTGGCATTTGAGATGACTCAAAATTACTTAGATATTTCACAGGGATCATTTTCCTTCCTATTCTGGCAAAACTATTCATCTTTTTTTCGTTTATTTAGATGTGTAGGTTATTTTAAGCGAATTGTTCAGGAATACAGTTCACACTACTCACTTTCTGAGGAATGTGCTTAGTTTTGCAACTCCTGCATGACAGAATTTTTTCACATGTTTTCTAACAGTAAAACTATAATTGGGTAGTGCAATGATGAAGGTAAACATGATGATTCATTGATTCATTATATCCGTCCAACATTTTGGTCCTTTATGCACCCCAAACCATTTGACTACCACCACCAAATTTTCGAGTAGACTGGAATTCCTCGTTAATAATGGGAGACCCAGGTTTTTTTTTTCAAAGCCAGCATTGTCCATCAGTCCTAAAACGGTTCATTTTTGTTTTGGCTGACCTCACAACTCTTCCCCAGTCAGCATTTGTCCTATTTTCATGATTACCACAAAATACCAGTCATAGTTGCTTGTGTTTTTTTTATGCAATGGATTCTTCACCTTTGCCCTTGCCATATTTCCGTGACTTATTAGTGCTCTTGGAATAGTTTCAGCATTAATTTGAAGCCCCATGTCTGTTTTAAGTCTGTGTTGGCCTTGTACAGCAATGTCGATCTCGCCCATCCTAATCAGTCAAACAAGTAACTTGATGTTTCTTCATGAAATTTTTCTTGGTTGACCTCCAGCATGTTTAGAACGATAAAGAGTCTTCTTTATAACAAATCTACTTACCGTAAAAACTTTCAAACCAACTCGAGCAGCAATTAGTCTCATCGAAAGGCCTTCATTCACCAAAAGCTTAATACTGTTGTTTATGTCAGAGAAAATGGAGTTCATCCCCATTTTTTAAAATTTTTCTGGCTTAAATGTTATTTTTTTGACCGTTTCGCTCGACAGTAACTATTATAAATCGTTAACTTGACATTCTAAATCTTTAACTTCACTCCACAACATCCGCCACAAAACAGTTGCAATGACCCTACAACAGAAATTGTATCCCTGAGAGTGTAAACATTGACTAATCCCCTCAAGATCCTTCTAGAATTATACCTCCTAGTCCCAATTAAATTATTTTGACCCGCAGGAGTAAATATTATACTTGTTTAATTTTTTTTTTTTTGCTTTAATATAACTTAACTTTCATATCATTGCAACGGATTTGTGAGTCACTGTATATATATATATATATATATATATATATATATATATATATATATATATATATATATATATATATATTGTAATGATCTATAAGGGGGTGCTCTAGAAAGAGTCAGTTTCTAGCAAAGCAAAGAATAGCATTTCTATACAATAAGTCCATCACAAATATTATTTTTGTCAAACAACTAAATTATTGAAAAAGAAAGCAGTTCTTATCTTGGCAGTGTTTATTTTTAAAAAGGAAGAATGAATTATAAAATGTCTTGGCTAGGAGCGATAAGGCATAGAAAAGTACAAGTTTCCCAGGAGAAGCACACAGGTGTTCAACAGGTGTCCCGCAGGTGTTTCCTGTTTACTCCGATATGTCTAGCCTGTATCCGGGAGTCTCCTATGATACGATGGGAGTAGCGCCTATAAGAAGGGCCTCCCCCCACCTCTCTTTCTCATTCGAGCACCAGATACTGACGGCACACGATCTCATTCGAGCACTAGAGAAGGACGGCACTCGATCTCATTTGAGCCAGCGAAGGGCGAGAGCACTCTGATCGCACTTCCCATCAGCCGGCAGCCGACTTCATCTTCACTCTATGACTTAGCAGCGACCATCATTCTCCTCAACATGTCGACATTACTACTACCAGTCTGCCTCTTCACTTCCAGAACACAATCCGCATCATAAGCTGAGCATAACTCAATAACTGCCAATACTCAATTAAATTCAATATAAAAGCTAGCAAAAAAATCAATAATGGCCAATAATTATATTTTAGTATATAAACTTAATATTATAATTATATGCTAATTTTTTCTTTAATACCCCCAACATTGATACAATTTTGTGAGTCAAGCACCTTTTTATTTTATATATTTAATTTAATATCACAGCCAAGTCATAAATTATATTTTTATTTCAATATAAGTCATTTGTTTCCAACTCTATTTTATTTACTATGAACCTTTCTCCTGGTATTTAATATGGTCTCAATTCGTAAAAGAATGTATGGTAAGAAGTGGTTATAATTTAATATTTCTCATGCTTTTCTTTCAGGAAATTTATTAAATTAATTTAATTGTTCAAATTAAATAAATAATAGTTTTATTCATAGATCCGTATGTGGTGAGTTTGGTAATATTAAATGAACCCTGAGATATAATGAAAATATAATAAAAACATTTCAAGTCAACTTTTTCTTTAAAAATTTGTAAATATAATTAATTTTCTTTTTCTTGTCAAAACCAAAACACCACAATAAATAAATAAATATATATATATATATATATATATATATATATATATATATATATATATATATATATATACACACAGTGTAAGTGTTAAAATGTGTAGAAACCTGATAATAATTTCCTTCACAATAGTCAGCAACTCTTTCTAAGTTTGTGTAACTGTCCATTAAATTGCTTTGACCATCTGGTATTTCTGTATTTATTAATCCAGCTAGTTCAGCCAAATTGTCTGTATCACTTCCCAGTCCAGATTCACGACCAGGATCCATCATTCCTAAATAAACAAATTTTGACATTAATGGTAATTCAGTGTGGTATAAACTAAATCGTTTTTTGTTTTTTTTCTATTTTTATTCCTAAAAGTAATATGTAAAGGAATACCTCAATCTTTGACATTAATCACAGAATTAAAAAAACAAAAACTATAATGCTATAAATTTCTTCATTTATCTTTCATGATTTTGTTGCTGAGCAAGTGATCTGTAATTTTTCAGTTAGTTATGTGAATCTAAATCACAAGTCTTATATTTTAAATTAAAAAATAGGCATTCATATCGCTTTGAATGTTGGTGGAAAGATGTTCATGGAAAAAAGTTCATGAAATATTCGTTATCCAACAGAACATTCAAAGTTAAAAGTGGGATCAAGTATCTCTGATTCATTTTCTGAGGATCAAGAGGCTCCTCAGGGAGGAGTTCTAAGCACCAGTTTATTTATAGTAGAAATGGACAGTTTAAATACAGACTCCCTCCAGGTGTGGAATACAGCCAGTATGCCTATGAATTGTCGTTTTCATTAACATCTAAAGATATTAGTGCTCTGGAAGAAACCATGTAGAGTACTATTCGGTTATAAGAAAGATATAGCTGGTTATATATATATATATATATATATATATATATATATATATATATATATATATATATATATCAATAGACAATAATTTTTTATAAAAGAAGAAAAGGACTCCTAGCAATAATATATCCGTGTATCAGACAAAATTAAAAGAAGAAAAAGTCCATAACATTTTTGGGTATATTATTTGACAGGAATCTAACTAGGTCACCCCATACTCAGTAGGGGGTGACCTAGATAGAGAATTCAGGGAAATACAACATGAATTGCTGACAGGAGTCCAATGCCTCCTTTCTATCAAGCATTAATGCATTGATAAATTGTAAGACAGATAATATTATATTGATGAATTATTATAAAACATAGACTCTGCAAATTTAGAATGTACCCTATTAGTTTTAGTTTTTTTTTTTTTTTTTTTTTTTTTTTACCTTTTCCATACATTTGTAATTTGTAGTTTTCCAGATAGCTTAAAGAACTTAACTAACATTAAATATAAGTAGACTTAATAATATGAACCGTCCAAATAAAATTAAAGAACCATAGATATCCAAAACAGATAAATACTGATGCCTCCCTTTTATCAGCTGTTAATAGTAAAGGTTACACTAGTGATAACCCGATATTGAATTTTGGGCGAGTGATTATCGATAAATTTGAGAATGAAACAATAAAATATATATACATAAAAAAAAAACACTCGAAATTTAAAAATATATACATTTTGTAAACAGTGAAATTTGTACATAGAGAAAACTACGAAGTATGTATTTCCTACACATTATACATGAGTGACTCCATAACCCAAAGTTGAAGGTTTTGGTCAGTGGGGGTTCAGTCTTTAAATTGAATAAAAACATTTTAATTTTATAGTTAGAATGAGTTTATTTATCCCAACGTTTCGGCTACATGAATGCGAGGTTAGCTCAGTGGTAGAGCACTGGACTAATAAGCTGGAGGACCCGAGTTCAAATCCCGAACAAGCACTAAAGATTTTTTCTTCTAGATTCTTCGTTCATGCGTTTAATTCGCCCTCCCTGACCGTCCCTAGGCCAACCCAGCCTTAAATCAATTTATTAATGGTGGGTACCTTGGTACTAAGCAGTAAGGGGAAAATCAGGCAGTACTGACTTTTGCCGGAGCTTAGTACTGACCACACCCCCTAGTGTGCCGAATGGTCATGAATCAGATACCTCTACAGTATCTGCCCCTCAGGGCCCTAGTGGCTTGTTAAGGGACTGATTTTTTTTTTCGGCTTGATATGCAAGCCTTCTTCAGGGAGGAGAGGGAAACTTTCCCGTTTCGCGGAGGCTACATTTTTGAAAAGAAAAAGAGCCCTAAGAAATTCATTTGGAAGGTAATTTGTAAGTGACTTTATTTATTTCGTTGTAATATTAATATAACATTGTTGTACAGTCTACATTGCATTACCAAATTAACTTGATAAATTTTACCAAATAAGATTTTTTATTCTTCAAATAACACTCCTGGTCGCTAATTACACAATGGTATGAAGTATTCAGCATTATTAATTTGTTCTAATTAAACTAGTTTTCATTTACTTATAAATGATTGATTTTCTTTTTCTAGGTGTATGCACTTGTGATGCAATGCTGCAAAATCAATGTTTTATCTCTCTAAAGAAGCCTTTTAGTTTATTATAGTCTCCCCAATTTTTGGTCGTACATAGTCGCTTGATTACTCACTAACTCTCCCACGACTAGTCATTTTTATTTAAAACACCCAATCGGCTTCATATCCATTTTGATTCCCCTTCAGGGGCACTTAGACTAGTAAAACAAAGTATACAGCCTGTTTGATTTACCAATTCTGTTCTTTTTGGAAGTCTTCTCATCACCACACTACGTTTCTCAAGAAAGTAAAACAATCTATCATATTTTTTATAAAATATTTTACGAAAAAAAACTGCAAAGAAATTCAAGACACAATTTAATGCAATCGCCTCATGTGAACGACTAGCAACTACAAAAAGTTTTCTCAAATAGGACTTAGTCGGTTGTCATATACTTTCTGTACCAATTAAGACTACACAAAGTCTAAATAGCCGCTCATCAAGCAGACTACCATTTCTTTTTCAAAACGAAATTCTTTTAAAAGTGTAATGAATCCATTTTATATTCAATTATATTTGAGAATTATAAAATAAACAATCTCCCCAAAAATGGCAATTGTTTTGCATGGGCGTATATAGAAAATAATTTCGGGAGGGGCTGGGAAAATTTCGGGGGGGGGGGGGGGGCTGAGACCATTTCCGGGGCATGGAATATGAAAAATTTAGAATTTAAAATAGTTTTAGACAACTAAAACTCTATTACACCTAAAAAAAAACCTACTTTTTATTAACTAAGCTATCTTATTTTTTTTTCTTTTTAAGGTTTCTATGACACATTTTTACCATCAAATGAAAATTTCGGGGGCTGCAGCCCCCTCAGCCCCTCCTTATAAACGCCCATGTGTTTTGACTTAAAATGTGTACATTCTAATTGAGAGAAGGAAGGTGAATGTAGCAGCATTTCTATGTCTTTCCATAGATTTAGAAAGGATAGATGCCTAAAGTGGCCCCTACACGGTCAGTAATAATGACATTATCAGTAATGTCATTACTATTCAACTCTCGTCATTCCATATCATCATTACAATGTACACCTTACACCGTCATTCCACGGATCATTTTTAATGTCATTACTTTTCTTCAGTATGCATTGTGATCTCCGTGATAGAAGCGTTTTGTTAATAATGGATCCTCGCAAAGTCGCCTGTGTAGTTATAATTGCGACACTAGCCACAAAAAAAAAACATGTGAAACGTTCGTAAAGGCCTTAATATGACACATATCCTTCCAATCGGGGCGTTTCTACGTGTTCTGGGACCGACGTTATGCGCAAAAAAGTTTACATTGTATTTTTATTTTGATAACCATTTTTCGCAAGTACCTTTTGAGATAATACAATCATAGATTTAGAAAGGATAGATGTCTAACTCCCCACTTTTTAGTGAAGCACCCCTAACATTCTGGCGGCCATCTTGTTATGGGGATAAACAATGTCAGTAGTGCTTGGACTGTTCATGTAATTTCTTCTTGATATTGTATTGAATATTATTCTGATATTAGTGCAACTATGGTACAATCATGCTGTGCTTATGGGTGTACTAACAAAGCTAAATAAGGATCGGATATTCACTTTTTTTCGTAAGTATTTACAACTTGATTATCAAAGGTTCTTTCCCCAAGCTCAACAAGTGACTTGTTTTCTCCCTAAAAAGCCAACAAATCCTCAACCTTAGGCCATTGTACGTATAAAAATAGTTTCTTTACATAAATATGTTCCATCCTGCTAAAAAGATTTAATTCTTCAATGAAAAAAAGCGCCCATGCACTTTTCAAATAATTCATTACGTTTTGTCCATCAAAGAATAGTTTTAAGTCATAATACACAGATCTGAAATTCAGTTTCATTATATATCATGAGTTTTATTAATTGTACATCATTATAACATATATAAATACCAAAATTTAAAAAAATACATTAAACAAATTTAGTATCTAATATACTAAAAGTTTTTTTTTTTTTTTTTAATAAACTTTTTAAGTGCTTAAGCCCTTAATCAGCAACCTTATGTTGATATAATCCTTTCCCCTTAGGCTGTTCCATAATTATTGTTTAAATTTATACATGAGTGACAAATTAACATTTGATCTTTAAGGGAAAAGAAGTACCCATGCAGCCATTTAATAATTTTTTATTGTTTCATAACGTTTTGTCCATCAAAGAATATTTTTTAAGTCTTCATATACAAATCTTAAATTGAGTTTTCTTCAACGTATGTTGTTTCAGGTTCCCACTACATATGTGTAATTTTTTAAGGCACTTAAATTTATGAACAAATTACTCTTACAAACCTCTTAATTACTTATGTAAATTGTTATATTTAAGTTATTTGTTTATTCACATTTAGATAGATGTATATAATAAATTACTATAAATTATGGTAAATCTGAAGGAGAGCGTCCTCAGCTCTCCTTCAGATACATATAATTATATATATGGTATTATATTACAATTGCTTCATAATGAAAGTGAAGTGAAACATTTATTTTTAATTATTATTTCTTATGTATGTTATTTATTTTTATTTTTTTGTCAGAAATTAATATATTAAAATATTATGTCCATAAAAAGAACAGGTCACTTAAATTGTGGTTCTCTATTAAATAAATGAATAATTAAATTTTTCATGAAATTTCTTATTAATTTTAATATGCTCCCTCTAAACTTTTCATCAGAGTATCCCTAAAGAAGAGCTCACAAAACTTTGAAAACAGTCAGGACTTTAGAAAAAGCCAATAACAACATGTGAAAGCGTATTTCGAACAAAAGTTTTTAAAACTTACCTTTTAGCATAATAACATGAATCCTGCATCACTTACTTTTTCATTCATAGAGAAAAACCTCAGCTACAGATTATTACATGAACAGGTATACAATATATTATATTATATTTAAAAAAGAAAAAAAACGTACAAATAATGAATATAATTTAAGGTAGGGATTGTCGGGGTTCGGTCACTGCTACTTAATAAAACTACATTTTATCATAAAAATGGTTTTATTGTGCCGACGTTTCGGCTTGAACTTCAAGCCTTCATCAGGGCTGTAAAAAACAAGTAGGACGGATGTAATACTGAAATCTACATACATACATATATATATATATATATATATATATATATATATATATATATATGCCTACATACACAAATACACATACATACATTTATGGAAAAAGACAAAAACAGTTTTTTTTTCTTTTTTATGATAAAATGTAGTTTTATTAAATAGCAGTGACCGAACCCCGACAATCCCTACCTTGCATCATCTACGGTCAACGATCTCCTCTCAATGAATATAATTTAAGTTTTTTTTTTTAATAACACCATGACATAATGTTGGTTATACTATATTAAACCTTAATTAAATACTCCATTTTTAATTATATATTTTTTATGGATATTTATATGTGTATCACACATTGTTTTCTTTAAGAAAATTTAACCCCGGCAGGTTGGTTTTGATTTTCCTTAGAAGGATATTACCATTAAATGATTCCATTATGTTTTTAAAATAAGGGCTAATTTATTTTCCACCCCGCTTTCACTAAAAAACTTGTAAAATAATTGTTTCTTGTAATTTATTTATTACAACTATTAATTTATTCAAAAAACAACGAAAAACTCAACTAATTTGATGATTTTATTTTCTTGAAAAAGCTGTGTTCTGATATTTGTGAGGACTTAGTTTGTGTTTTTAGTTACATAATTATATAATATAATATTCTAATAATATTTGTAGTTGAATAAAAATGCAAAATACTGCGCTATATGGGAGAAAATCGGTCAAATTAAAGCATTAGGGCTAATGGACATATGACCCTCTCTCCCCACAACAAGATGGCGGCTCTCCAGTTAGGCCTGCTTCACTTTTTCCCGGGAAAACCAGCGGAGTTAGTCATCTACTCCTTTCTAAATCTATGAATACAATAGTCATTTATATGGTTAGAAAAAGGAGTCTTTCCTCTTTTGAAAGATTTCAATGACGTAAAAATCGGATTATCTCAAGGGGAGATATTGAATTTCAAACGTCACATTACTTTTTCGCTTACAAATTTTTATTCTCTTCCAGACTGGGAAAAATCATTATTTTTTGTTTTCAATATTATTCACCACGTTAGGGTTTCTTGGGGTGCTGATTTTAAATCTGCTATTATTTTTGGTGTAAAAAAATGTATAATACTAGTTTACTTGAAAACGTAAGCATATTTTTGAATATATTTGACGAAATATAAATTATAGTTTAACGATTATATTTTTCTTCTAATCTACTCTATAAGACAAATGAATTGGTAAAAGAATCACGTCAACATTATTTTCTAAAGTCGATATAAAAAATAAAGCACTTTCAACCTATTTTATATCGTCAGTTATAGCAGCTCATCTACTTTCCCACGACACCAGACGACAGCTCAGCACTTTACTCAGCATCTCCTATATAAACCAGCTCCTTTCCCCACTCCTGGCAATTGTTACCCGTTACTTATCATGTGATACATCTCTGTACATCTTTTACTATACCAATAAAGTTTTTTTTGAAGTTACTAAGCGCGAAGTATTTAAGTGGCGCCCGAACTCGGAACCGCTCTGTTGCAAAGTAGAAGCCAAAAGCCCAGCTGTAAGACTGCCGCCGCTTCGAAAAGAAGACCCAGACGAAGAGGACTTCACAACAGAAGTATTTTTATACTTATTGCGGACAATCCACCCTTCTTCCAGATACAGCCTTCAGTACTTCAAGAAGACTTGAGGTATAGTTATAGTTAAGACACTTTAGCAATTTTAGGACTTAATTTATTGTTGTTTTCTCTCTCTATAAGAACAATTTTTTTGATTTTTTTTTTTTTTTTTTTACTTTTTATCTCATAACTTTCACGCATTTTTTTAAAATCAACTTTTAGTTAAGTAAATTACTTTTATTTTTGTGCCAATTTTGTATTTTTTTATGTCTACTCTCCAAGACAGACTATTATTACACCGAAATATTGACCCTAACAGCACGATAGAAATGACAGAAACACAACCCACAATGACCTATTGCATGACTAAAGAAGACTACGGACATATCCCTAACTTTGACGGACATCCAGAGGACTTAATATTTTTTACGAACGCTGTACAGGAAACATTCGATACGGTTTGTACTCCAAATAATACCTTTTGCGTTCAAAATCATGCCCGCCTACTTAGTATTGTTAAGTCCAAACTATTAGGACAGGCAAGAGACTGTCTCCTTTCCCATACATTTGTTGACGTACCGAAATTAATTCTTTACTTAAAACAAAGTTTCAAGGACTCACGTACCATCGAACAGCTTTCGACACAAATTTTTAATATGAGACCATTCCCAAAGGAACACCCTCTTAAATACATTAATCGAATTTCCAAAATTCGTTCCTTAATTTTAGCTAGGGTCCATATGGAAGACTCCATAAAAGACAAAAATAGTTACATTCGCGTAAAGGATTCCGAAATTAATTATTTCATCAAAAACCAACTCCCACCAGCACTCTGCGACTTTTTGAGCCACTTACGACTCGACACTTTAGACGACCTGCGTAACGCCATACATAACGAGGCTTCACACATCCTCGAGCGGTTATACAGGACTGACAGACCTGAATACCACCACAGGCCTCCTTATAAACCCAATAAACGACATTTCTCACCCCCTGACAGACCCTTTTATCAATCCAATTCCTATCGTCATCGAGACTATTATCCACCTCCTCCCAGAGAACCCTATAGTTACGAACATGTCGATAATCACCACGATTTTCGACCTCCCAGAACGGACATACCTCCTAAACCATCCCATTACGCACATAATACTCCCATACACAACAAACCATGGGACTTACATAGACAAGAACAATATTTTCACGGACGGTCACCACACCCGAAACACGAATCACAAAACACGGTATCGATGAGAACCGTTCGCTCAAATACACAACCGGTAAACCACATAGACGATGATGACAGACTCACACGTCTAGAGACCCAATTATCTATACTTACAGACAAATTTCAGCATTTTTTAGAACTCGGGGACAAACCACCTGCCCCGAATATACACTAACCCTGACGGAAAACCTCCCACATTTCACAGATAAAAAGGACACAACCTGGCTACTGGACACAGGGTCTACAAAAAACTATATCTCACCACGTTCCTTACCCGAGGGAACTCAAACTAACTCGGAAGACTTTTACGTAAAAACACCAACGGGACGCGAAAAAGGTACGCAGTCGATCGAACTGGACCTGGCTCCATATTTGGGTTTGAACTCTTCTTTTTTTATTAAATTTTTTATATTTCCATTTAGTGAAAAATATGATTTTTTAATAGGCTTCGAAACTATGAAAAAGCTACATTGTCAAATACACTGCGATACAGAAGAAATTAACTTCCTTAACGGCAAAGTTATTATAAGAAATAATAAAATAATAACCGCACTTAATGATAATAAGAATGAACTCACTAACAATAATAATGCAGTAATAACTAAAAATTATAACATTATAACGAAAGATAAATTATTTAATACAGATAACATAGGACCCAAAACAAAGGGCCTACCTGTAGATACTGGTAAGATTTTTAATGGGATATCTCTAGTTGGATTAGGAATCCCCGATGACTTTGACATTCATCACACTGGTAACAATACATTTAGAGATATAATACGACATGATCACATCGATGAACTTACAAAAAATAAATTATTTACTTTACTCGGGCTTTACCCTTCTATGATTCAACACGAAGAAGAACCACTTAAAGCAACGGACCTAATCAAACATAAGATCACATTAAAAACCGACAGACCAATATATACCCGGAATTATCGTTATCCCACTAA
Source organism: Gonocerus acuteangulatus (assembly GCA_946811695.1). Lineage (NCBI taxonomy): Eukaryota > Metazoa > Arthropoda > Insecta > Hemiptera > Coreidae > Gonocerus > Gonocerus acuteangulatus. Next base: position 78,908,477 of record OX328123.1, read on the forward strand.
TTTTAAGAATGCTATACAGACTGAAGTTGACAAATTATTAAAACAAAATATTATAAGGAAAAGCAATTCTCCTTATAATCCACCCCTCTGGCTAGTACCAAAAAAAATTAGACGATAGTGGCAAGCCCAAAGTTCGCATGGTTGTGGACTATAGGAAACTCAATCGGGAAACCATACCTGACAAGTTCCCTTTGCCCAACATAGAAGACCTCCTCAATAAACTCAAAGGTGCTAAATATTTTTCGGCTATCGATCTTGCCTCCGGCTTCCACCAAATTGAACTCGAGGAAGATTCGATTGAAAAAACAGCTTTCAGTACAGATGACGGTCACTATGAGTTCCTACGTCTCCCGTTTGGCCTCTGTAACGCACCCCCGTCCTTCCAACGAGCCATGAATATGCTGCTCGAAAACCTCCCTAATACCCTTGTCTATATTGACGATATTATAGTTTTTTCGGAAGACTTAGACTCTCACTTACTCCATTTAGAAGCTGTCTTTAAACGACTCACTGAGCATTCTCTCACCATCCAACTGGACAAAACTAAATTCCTACAGACTGAATTACCCTTTCTGGGGCACATTGTTTCCGCCAACGGGCTGAAACCAATGCCTGATAAAATTGAGGCCGTACTAAACTTCCCCACCCCATCTACAGAAAAACAAATTCGCCAATTTTTAGGACTGACGGGCTATTACAGAAGATTCATACGCAATTATGCACATATCGCGACTCAGGCTTTACGTACAACGACTCCTACGGATAGTACAGAATTTCACTCGAGCGTCCAACAGTTGAAAGAACTTATCACTAATGCTCCAATTCTACAATTCCCAGACTGGCAGCGACCATTTACCTTAACTACTGATGCGAGTAATGTAGCCTTAGGCGCAGTTTTATCGCAACTTTCCGATGGTCATGATCATCCCATTGCGTTCGGGTCTCGCACACTCTCTGCTACCGAACAGCGTTACTCTGCTATCGAAAAAGAACTCCTAGCAGTTGTATGGGCATGTAACCATTTTAAACCATACCTGTACGGCAAAAGATTTACCCTTCATACTGACCATAAACCACTGATTTGGATTTTTTCTATGAAGAACGCTAATACACGACTCATGCGATGGATCTTTCAGTTAGCTGATTTTGAATTTGACGTACGACATATTGAAGGACGGACAAACTTTGTGGCAGATGCCTTATCCCGGAATCCCACCACACTGACAGATACGAACCTCAATGCAGTTGAACATGAAATAGACATCGATCCCGAGAGGGAACTTGAAATAGCCCTTGAAGAAGCGCTTCGAACAGACATGCCGCCTGTCAATCATGAATTTATCACTGAATTACTGGATGACAACACTGATCTCGCAACTGTTCATTCACAGGAATCCTCCAATCAACAAATATGGATAATAGATGAGGATAAGCCCATAAATGTTGAAAAATATCAAATTTTCATCCAACGAGGTAACTCACCTACCCATACTCTGCGACCTTTTAACAAATTTCGGTACATACTAGAAACAGCGTACCCATGGAAACAAGACTTAGAGGACAAATTACTCGAACTTCTCAAACCCCATACCACATATGGCCTTTACTGCGAACCAAATGTTGAAAGAGTTCGAAATGAATACGAAGGCATATTTGACGCTATTTCCCATATTGTACGGACCCAGTATCCTTCCGTAAAATTAAAGCGGTACAAGTTAAAATGTCTTGACATTGACACGGATGATGAACAACAAAATCTAATCGAATCGTATCATTTAGGGAAAACATACCACAGAGGCGGTCTCGAGACTTATTCAAAACTGAAACGACTGTACTATTTTCCTAGAATGAAAGACAAGATACTAGATTATGTCAACAAATGCGACATCTGCCGACGGACCAAATACGACAGAAGACCCATCAAAACAAAATTTTGTGTAACACCTACACCTGACCGACCCTTTGCGGAACTGATGATGGACACCTTACATTATGAACAAAAATATATTATAACATTGGTAGACACATTTTCTAAACGTCTCTTTGCTCGACTGACAAGTAGTTTAAACTCAACGAACGTACTCCACATCCTGACAGAGTATCTTGAATTGTACCCTGCTCCTGAAAGGATTAAAATGGACAATGGGAGAGAATTTAAAAATTCCTTAATTGAAAATTTCCTCGAAACTCAAGGTATTGAAGCCTATTACACAACACCCAATCATCCTAACTCCCTCGGCCTTTTAAATAGAGTCCACTCGACCATTATTGAAATGCTACGGAATATTTCTATAGAAGAACCGAAAGAATCCCTCTCACGAAAAATCAAACTTTCAGTAATCGCCTATAATAACTCCCTTAACCATAAACTCAAACTAACGCCTAACGAAATCTCATTTGGCCCTAACCATCTCACGCCTAAATTGGTGGAAGCTAGCATCAAAGAACGCTTAGTCGCCCAATATCATGACAGATTAAAGTTAGTGCAATCCATTATCAAACAAAATATTGACAGGGAAAAACGAGACCGAACAGATAAATTAAATGTAGGGAGAGAAGATCCTGATATTCCTGAGGAAACATATGCACGTGTGCGGACTCGATTAAAATCCGAAAACCCCTATAAGCCAGTGGTTAAACTGCAGGACAATCGCAAACAGATAACTGCACACAAAGACAACATACAACGAGGTAGGAAAAACTACAACACTCAGAAACGGAAAGAAGTCACCCAGACTCTTCCTTCTGTTGCAGATGACGCCGGAACTATGGACATTGCCAACCTGTCTCCTACTCATACTGACGCTGACGAACGCATATGACGTGACAGACGTCACCCAGTCACCAGGAATACTACCCATTAGACTTCCTGGCTCATATTCCCTTGATAAGTACTACACACTCACGCACTACCTTAACTATACAAACCTCTATGCCGAACTACTCCAAACCGAAAATCTCTTACCAAGATTCAAAGACCTTCCTACTTATGGAGTGACGAAACGCCTATACGTACTTACGAAAAATAAACTTAAGCTTTTATTTAACCTCAATGTGAGCGTACGTAGGAAACGAGGACTGATCAATGGCCTTGGATCCGCTATTAGTTGGCTTACCGGTAATATGGATGCTACTGACAAACAGCACTACGACAAGATCATACAGGAGGTTGAACGTAACTCCTACCATATTGAACATAATATCGAACGACAGGCACAGTACAATGATCGACTTATCAAATCGCTTCAGCATGACATTGACATGCTCAACACGAATAATGACAGATCAATGCAACTACTTAATTCTCTTGACAATGATGAACGACACATACATCTTAACGAACTTTATGCGACACTCAATTATATATATATCCAAATAAGTGAGTTAGAAAATACATTAGAATTCTGTAAAATGGGTACTCCCCATTCCTCTTTGATTAGCCAAATTGACCTACGATCTCTCAATAACATCTCCCTCTTGTCTACATCTATGGAAGTACTTTGGATGACTAGCAAACTACGTTGTGCCACTAAAGACGGGCTGGTGCATTTCTTTTTGTCACTTCCCTTACGTAGCTCTCAATATAACTCGTTCTATCTCCTTCCAATTCCTGCCATTCACAATGATCAGGTCATTACAACTCTAGCACCTTACTCTCACATACTTCGGAACAATACGGACACATTTACTGGTAACTGTACACTTATTATGTCCTACTATTACTGTACAAATATACAACCTTTAAGGAATTTATGTGTTAATAATCTATTTTTAGGTAACTCAGGAGGATGTGTATCTACCTCCGTTTTTGCTCATTCCTTTATTAAATATATTAGTAGTATAGATTTGTATCTTAGTTTTAAGAATAGAATTGTACATATATCTGACCATTCTAATCCTATATTTTTGCCTCCAACGGCCCTTCTTAAATTATCACATAATGAGACTATTCTAGAATGCCCTCAACCGAAAACTCAAATAATTGATACTTCTATTTTAAATTTAGAACATAATCCATCTCATGTCAAACAATTGAACATAACTTTTGAACATTTGGACTCCTTTAGCTTAAACAATATACAATTAGAACCTTTAGAGATGATCTCTTCTAATCATACTCATCTAATCCTTATTTGTATAATTACCTATCTATTTTTATTCAATATTATTGTTCTTATTGGTAAATATTGTAAGCCAAAGTGTCTGTACTTGTGCAAAACCTCTCGACCAGAAGCAGCGATGCCTTTACAGCCACCACCGCTGCACATCTCCCATAGATGCTGCGATCCTTGGAAGCTGCCTTCATGATCTTCTCAGAGGACTTCGAAACTTCAGCAGGGGGGAGTTATAGCAGCTCATCTACTTTCCCACGACACCAGACGACAGCTCAGCACTTTACTCAGCATCTCCTATATAAACCAGCTCCTTTCCCCACTCCTGGCAATTGTTACCCGTTACTTATCATGTGATACATCTCTGTACATCTTTTACTATACCAATAAAGTTTTTTTTGAAGTTACTAAGCGCGAAGTATTTAAGTGTCGATACAAATGTAAAGTAACGAATGTGAAAAGTTGTTGGTACCTTATAGATTACTTTATATATATTTTATTCTAGGATATATTTTAATTAGACTTAATGCGGATCCGTTACTTTGATATATATATATATATATATATATATATATATATATATATATATATATATATATATATATATATTACCTTTAAAACTATTTTATAACTATAATGTTACCAAGGTAGAGTCATACATTTCAATTCATCTTATTTTTTGCCCTTTCTACTCAATCTAGTTTAACCTTTACATCTCTTTCACCTAGTTACAGCTCGAGATAGACTGAGTAATGACGCATTTATGATGTAGCGCTCCCTACACCATCATTACTAATGACAGTATCCCCTCCACTTTCAGTAATGATGAAGCCGAGATCAGAAAATCCGGATTCACATCATTACCGTTCGTCATTCCAACTTTGTCCACCTTACACTATCATTATTACTGTCATTTTGATAAGGTAATGTCCGGGGCCGCTATAGAAAAGTTCGGGACTGCGAGAAAATGTACGTTAATGGAGGTGTCCGTTAAGGGAGGTTTCACTGTAATTTATCCAAAAACAACAAAAAAACTCAACTAATTTCATGATTTTATTTTCTTTAAAAAGCTGTGTTCTGATATTTGTGTGGACTTAGTTTGTGTTTTTAGTTACATAATTATATAATATAATTTTTTTTTTTTTTTTTTTTTTTTTTTTTACGGCGCATCTACAACTTGGCCATTAGCCATCTACAGGTTGCCACCCTTTTACAATGCCAACAGCACGTGGTCGGTCACCCATTCAGGTACTGGCCACGCCCGACGTTGCTTAACTTCGGTGATCTACGGGAACCGGTGTATTCAACGTGGCTATGGCCGTTGGCTATATAATATAACTAGCTGAATACCCGTGCTTCGTCACGGCAGATAAGTAGTTATTTTATTGTGTTAAATAATGTTTCATTAAAATTACGTTACTATACAATTCTGTGCAGTTTATTACAGCACGGTTCCCGTCATACTATATTTTATTCAATGGGCGTTAAAATTTAAAAGTTTATGTTTCCAAGAAGTCATATGGTAACACCCAATATATTTACGAGTATTACCAAGGTTATAGGCGAAGAGGCTGTGCAAGGGTTCCGGATATTATTACCTCGCCTGGAAAACCTAAGGATATGCCATACATCACGGATTGACCGGGACTGTCCCGGTATTTTGCAATTGTTTCGGTGTCCCGCCCAGTTTTATCAATGTCCCGGAAAAGGCTGTAAGATGTGAAAAGTAATGAATTCATGTTTATTAGAATCTTTTTTAAATCGATTACTTTTCTACAATTAACATTTTTACTACTGCTCACAGTGTCAAAGAAATGAGAAGTAATCTAACTGTAAAACGCTGGAACTACCTGCACAGCGCTGCCAGCTGCCAGACACTACTATTTGGCTGAGAGATTTTTTAAGAAAATCAAGTAGCAAAAAAAGTTCCGTTCTTATTTTTAAGGTATGGGTAGACTAACAGTCCAGGATCCCCCCTTCCCGTTACTTGCTAGGCTTAAAACTCACCAACCATTTTGCTTATAATTTGCACTCTTTTAATCCCCCCCCCCTGGTATGCCCATCCCATATTAATGTGTCTCGGTTTAACTCTCCAAAAATATGGCAAGCCTATCTGACGGGGACAGGCAGAAAAGAAACGCAATTTAAACTCTATGAGGGACAGTTAATTTCTAGTAATTCAAGGTCTACCATCATAGTTTAAATTAACCTCAATTAGAAATAAAACTATGAGATAGATAATGTAAGGTAACAGCTGTTCTTTATCGTCCTAGCAACGCAGGCTGCTTAGGCTTGCCTTCTCTAACCAATTCAAACTTTAAACCCCCCTAAAAATGCTTAAAAATGCGAATATCAAAAAATCCTTTCTTAGCGAGCGCCTACGTTATATAGGGAGTGTCCATGCAAAATTTCAAAATTTTCTGTCGAGTGGTTTGGGCTGGGCGTTGATAGATGAGTGAGTGAGTGAGTGGTATTTGACAAATATATAGTAGATATTCTAATAATTTTTGTACTTGAATAAAAATGCAAAATTTTGCGCTATATGGGAGAAAATCGGCCAAATTGAAGCATTAGGGCTAATGGACTTATGACCATCTCTCCCTACAACAAGATGGCGGCTCTCCAGTTAGCCCTGCTTCACTTTTCCCCAGGAAAGCCAGCGGAGTTAGTCATCAACTCCTTTCTATATCTATATGCCTTTCTAGTTCTCACTGTATCTCTTCTACTTCACTGTAAATTTTTCAAGCGCGTAGTGGTTCCTGCATTGTTATCTTCTATTACTAACTCAATGGCTTATTGCATTATTATGATTGTTGGTTATTTCTAGATTCAAACGGTTACCTGTCAAAGCTATGTAGTAAAGATGACTGATTTGCCAATGAAAGCTCATCTCAACTCATAGTTAAAGTTTAGTCCGGCTCTGGCTTCTGATCTCATATCGTGTTACTGTTTCAATTTAATTTTGTACATTATCAAACCTTGTCACAACACAATGTGGAAGCAATTGAATATTAATGATTGCCTTTATTTCATTAAACTAAATATTACTTCCGAAGTTTTAACTGCAACCTTCACAGATTTGGAATTTATTTGGAAGGAGTCTTTAGATGTTTCAGGTGCTGTTTCCAGGTTCAAGGTGATTTACCTGTTATTTTTTCTTTTTGTATTTATTTATTTATTTTACGGCGTTTCAACATCTAGGGGATTAGCGCCGCTGACATCCAGGGTGCAGCAAGGAATTTTCCCAATGACCTCTGGGATGAGAAAATTCCTAGTGCTGATCGGGATCAAACCCATCATCTCCCGCCTATGAATCTAATGCACTAGAACACAGGAGACCTCTTACCTGTTATTTTATGAATTGATTTATACTTTAGTTTTCAAATATTACATTCTACACAGCTTTTAAGGAATCAAAATATATATTTAACTTTTCAAGGTAGGGATTGTCAGGGATCGGTCGCTGCTTCTTAACAAAACTACATTTTGCCGTAAAAATGATTTTATTGTGATATTTTAACTTTAAGCCTTCATCAGGGCTGTAAAAACAAGTAGGACGGATTTAATACTAAAATAATATACATATATAGCCATATATATATATATATATATATATATATATATATATATATATATATATATATGGCTATATACACATACATATATACATACATAAATGGAAAAAAAATATATACAGCTAGAAGAACAATGTGCTCTAGTAGTGCTTAGATTATTAGGAGAACAGATATAAAAATAACAAGATGGGCTTACTGATGGGAAGATTGAGAACTATGCCTCACAGATGCGGGATCATTTCTGACAGTTAATACAGGGAAACTTAGGGAGAAGGAGTTGGTGAGGGGGGGGGGGGGGGGGTTCTGGACCACCCAATGGACAGAGTACATAGAAGTTGAAAGAAAGAGCGGCGGAAGCGGTGTCGTACAGTAAGGTGTCATAAAAGTTTGTGTTATTGCAGGCGGTATAGGGTATTAGGATGGAGTTTTTAATAAATGAATTCCATTCCACCAAGCACAAGTCATCTGAATATTACCTTTTATGACTTCTATTTTCCACAAAATGGCGTGGAAATTACAGTTTGAAACAAAAATCTGGATTCACTTTTGAAATGTATTACATTCATATTAAATAAATATTTCAGGAAACTATTTTATTCTGGATCTAGAATTGTGAATATATATTAAAAAAAAAATATGTTGACAATGCGTATTGTATAACTGAATACCAGATAAACATAAAAATCTACATAAACTTTGTAGACATAGTGAGTAGTTTAATGTTAAAATGTGTTTAGTGTTATTGAGTATCTTATTAAAAGTTGAATGTAACGTAATTACTTTGAGAGATCGTAGACCATTGGGAATGCAAAAGTAGATTTAGTCAGGGATTAGTTGTGGTATCTTAAAAAAACTAAATTTAAAAAAAAAAAAATGTTTTTTTTGCCAAAGTTTCGACTTGAAATTCAAGCCTTCAGGGTTGTGTAACATGATATAGCTAGAGCTTAAATCAGACATACAGTGAGTCAAAAAATTATTCATACACTTAATTTATTAGTCAAAAATATTTTATTTTTTTAACCCAAACTAACTGTCGATAATAATAACAAATAAAATTTCCCATTTTTCTGATACAAAAGAAAATTTTAGAAACACGCTCAATTCTATTAATAACAAAAATAGAAAATTTATCATGCAAAAAAATTATTCATACACTTAAATTATGCGTAATAATAACACTGAAATTGTTTTATGGGACAATGTTTCAACCTTATACCTATAATAATTTATTTCTTATTAAACACAACGTTTTATGTCGACAAGGAAAACCGTTAAAACCTCAATATTCTAAGATAATTATAGTGAAGAGGATTCCAAATCTAAGGAACCGAGTTTTTATCTTAAAGATGAAGTCGTTAAACTTTTTAAGCAAGGACTGAGTAAGAGATGCTTCGTATGAAAGTTGGTCTGAAGCGTCCAAGCAATATATAATGAAAACGTTAAAAACCACATAAGTGGACAATAAAAAGCACACGGACAGAAAACGTTCGGCGAGTGTGTGATTCCCGTGAAATTGTGAAGAAAGTTGCAAATAAAACTCAAATTATTTGCACATGAGCAAGCAGAACACATCACATCATATTGTGTGAACCCTGCAGAACCTTAAACCGTGAGGTACTGGCTACATAAAGCGGGATATAGTGGTAGAGTAGTTACAAAAATAACTTTTATTAACTTGAAAAATCGACAAAAAAGAGTAAAGTTTTCCCGGCATTATGAGAAAAAAACCCTTTCAATTTGGAAAAATGTGCTGTATTCAGTCGATAGAAAGGTCAATGTTTATAAATCCTTCGGGCAGAGATTTGTTTATAGGTAAAAGAGCAGAGCTTTTGAAGCAAAACATCTCTAACCAACTGAGAAGCAAGGCAGGGGTAATCTCATGGTTTGAGGTTGCATGAGCACCAGTGAAGTTGGCGAACTTTCAGAAATTTATGGTTATTTGAATACTGAGAAGTATGTGAACGTGTGATGAGACGGAATGCGAAGGAGTTGATTCAACACCAACAACATCTTCTGTCGGTACCTCTAAAGAAAATAAGAAACTTCTCGAAATACCAGAAACATTCATTGGCTTTGGATCAACTCCTTCGCATTCCGTCTCATCTGGAATGGTACTCCTTGGGACCATTCACTTGCTCGTATAAGATTACCGTGGCAATTTTCACTCAGCCAGAGCTGTTCTTGATTCCAGAAGTCAACACACGTTCATGACTTCGCACCTCGCTCAAAGACTCGGTTTCCGCGAGTGTAGCGAAGCCATCTGGAATAGTCACCTGCCATTTCAAATCCCACAAGTATCCTGATGAGATCGAGTCTCGAGTGATCGTGGTACCCCGAATATCTCCATCATTGCCTAGCAAACAGTTAGATGAGCATGTGTACCAACAATTAGCGAATGAAGATTTAGCTGATCGATCGTTCGATGTACCAGGAGGAATAGATTATACTAGTGGGTGCAGATGTATATCCATTAGTGGTCACTGGTGCTCCCAGAAAAACATTAGTTGATGATCTCCATCTCTTACCAACAATATTTGGTCACGCAGCCAGCCAATCATTGGTAAATTAAATAACCAAACGTGTTCACAGGCCTCAGTTTTCTTTACAAATGAAGATATTGATGGACAACTCAAGGCATTCTGGGAATTAGAAGAGCCTATCGCTGTCGACAGAACCCATCCTGACGACAAATATTGTGAAGACCACTTCAAAAAAACTTTCAGCCACTCCTCAGAAGGCCGCTATATGGTACGATTGCCCTTCAAACCCGATCACCAGCCACTTCGAGGAAATAGAGAGGTCGTCACACGCAGGTTACTTACCTTAGAGAGGAAGCTCGCAGTAAACAGTGATTTTTCTAAGAAATACAGAGATTTCATGGATGAATATTTCCAGAACGGACACATGTCACAAGCCTTAGCCCCATCATCCTACATCATTCCTCACCATGGCGTTATACAGGGTGCTAAACTGAGAGTTGTCTTCGATGCCTCTTGTGCCACCTACAAGGGAGGCAGTCTGAATGATATTCTGCTATCTGGGCCTAAACTTCAAAAGGACATATGTCTGATTTTAATCAGATTCCGGCTCTACTTAATTCCTTTGTGTGCTGACATCGTGAAGATGTATCGGCAAATTCTCATTCATCCAAGTGATCGCCACTATCAACACATATTATGGCGAGAAAATCCTAGCTCTCCTCTCGAAGAATGGGAGTTAAACACTGTAACATACGGATTGAAGTCAAGTCCTTTCCAAGCCTTGAGAGTGATATCTCAGTTAATTCAAGATGAAGGTTCAGATTTCCCACTTGCTGCCGATCGGGCAATGAATGATATGTTCGTTGACGATATTGTTACAGGTGCTAATTCTATAGAAGAAGCATTGCAACTGCACCAACAACTTCGCTATATGTTTGCCCGCGGAGGATTTGAGCTTAGTAAATGGGCATCCACGGATTTGTCTCTGATTCCTGATGCCATAGAGAGAAAAATTGAGCCAATAACAATATGCAGTGATTGTTCATTATCAGGAGATGTTGTCAAGATCTTAGGTCTTATGTGGGATCCTATTTCTGACTCATTCTCATATAAAATTCAAGTTCCATCCAATCACCAAAAGGGTCGTGCTTTCTTCCATTGCTAGGATCTATGACCCCCTAGGATTCTTATCTCCAGTCATATTTCTCGCCAAGGTTCTGATGCAAGACATATGGAAGGCACACTTAGGATGGGACGACATTTTGCCAACAGAACTTTCCGTTGCATAGCATGCTATTTTCGACGAGTGGCACTGTTTAGAATCTGTGCACATCCCCAGATACATCACAGATGCTAATACTGAGCGTCAATTCATTGGATTCTGTGATGCCTCAAGCCGAGGATATGCTGCTGCCGTCTATCTAAGATCTAAAACACTTGACGGAAATGTAATAGTTTCGTTATTGAAGGCAAAAACCAAGGTTGCCCCTGCTAAATATGTATCCATCGCAAGCTTAGAACTGTGCGCAGCACTCTTACTCGCACGGCTCATATCATCTATCGATCTGAATGGATACAATCTCAACAAATCACATTGCTTTACTGATTCAAGTAACATCCTTTCATGGCTAAAACTTCCTTCGTATGCGCTAAAAATATTTGAAGCAAACAGCGTGAACCAAATCCGAAGCATCATTCCTGAGGATCAGTGGCATCATATTAGGTCTGAATTGAATCCATGTGATATAGCCCCAGTAATTCTCAAATGTCACGAATGGTGGAATAGACCCTCATGGCTCACCAAGAGCGAAGGCGAATGGCCAATAACCAAGCTACCATCGATTTCTAACCAAGTTTTCTTGACAAAATCAAGCTACGAATCATCTTCAATCGCCACTGAAAAATGGATGGACAATTTTTCATCTTTGAGTAAGCTAATTCGCAAGGATGTTGCGATTCAAAGAAATCATCCGTTCTACAAAACTACCCATCTCTAGACCGATTGCCGCTGATGATTATCGGGCTGCCAAATTAAAGTGTATCAAGCTAGTCCAAAAGGTTCACTTCCCGAGGGAGTTGTTGAAGATGGAAGATAAAGTCCCGAAAGAATTCCAACAGCTGTCACCCTTCATCGACGACATGGGGATTGTTAGAGTCGGTGGAAGGCTGCAAGAATCACCTCTACATTATGACGCCAAACATCCAATTCTTATACCTTCCGGATCTGAGAGCCGAATTTTGGCTCGCGAGAGCACCAAAAATAATTCGGAGCCACATATTGAGGTGCGTAGAATGCCGCATGCGTAAAGCTAAACCTATGACTCCATTAATGGCGCCACTCCCCAAAGAACATTTCAGCTTATATAGGACTTTTCTCCAAGTCGGCGTAGATTATGCTGGACCATTCGCTATCAGAGAGTCTTCAAGAAGGAAGGCAGCGCTCGGGAAGGCTTATCTATGCATCTTTGTGTGCCTTACAACCAAAGCAGTCCACCTAGAAGCTGTTTCAGACCTCACAACTGTCGCATTTCTCTCAGCTTTCGACAGATTCATGTCACGGAGAGGACTGCCTACTACAGTATGGTCCGATAATGGGACTAATTTCGTAGGTGCCTCACGCTACATCAAAGATGTCTTCGTCTTCCTGAAGAAAGAAGAGGAGACAATCATCGGCAAATTAGCACCCTCGGGCGTGGAAAGGAAGTTCACTCCTCCCCGGGCCCCTCATTTTGGAGGAATATGGGAAGCGGGAGTCAAGTCTTTGAAAGCTCTTCTGGTTAGGTCCATAGGAAAGGTACCGTATACCTTCGAAGAACTCTCAACAGCATTCGCCAGAATTGAGGGTTTGTTGAATTCCAGGCCGTTGTATGCTCTCACTGAAAATACCGAGGACTTCAACTTCTTGACACCAGGTCACTTCCTGATAGGTGCGCCTCTACCTTCAATTCCTGAACCTGGTGAAGATAAGCGATCAACTCACTCAAGATGGGACATGCTTAAAACGCAGATCTCTATGTTTTGGAACAGATGGCGCCGAGAGTATCTCCATCATCTTGGTGGTACTTCTGGAGCGCCGCTCAATGACTGGTCAATGGCCTGTGGCAAGAGTTACTGAGACGCGTCCTGGCAGTGATGGTGTCACTAGGACTGTTGTTGTCAGAACTCCAAATGCTAACTTTCTAACTCGAGCTGTAACATCTCTCGTACCCCTTTTTCACCTTAGCTCCGATAGCAAGGATATATGACCCTAAATTCTTTAGGTCTATTTAGTTGAAATTGTTAGGATTTCTTTATTATTTTCGCCATTATATCTTTGGCAAGTCTATTTTTTTTATTATTTATCTGGCCTCAATTTATCGTCAATCATTCTTCGCTCTTACGCTTTATAATCATATTAAATATTACCACTCAGCAACACACACACTACCTCCATTCTTACCCAAGCAAGAATCATGTACATGTAGTATAAGTAGTCAGTATATGTTGTAAGATATTAATTTTAATTTATTTTTGTTATTATTTATTAATATTGAGGTAGAGGGCTGAGTGTGATTAAATTGGCTGAACACAATTTAGGCGGGCAGATGTTCCTTCATCAGTGACATCACGCCAATTAGAAGCCCCAAAAATCTAGGCGCCTCTAGGGGAGAAAAAAGGCGCCGAAGCGAAGAAGGGATCAAGAAAAATGGCGTAAGAGAAAGTGCACGTTGTTCTGTGGGAATAAAAGGAATTGAAAAAATACTGAGTCAACTTCTTATTCCAAGGAAGAAATCATCCGCTGAAATGGAGTAGATTCGAAGACGACGGGAGAAGGGGACGAGGAGCGGAGGGAGACGATGAGGACAACTCCACACATATGTAAATAAAGTCTATTCATTTTTTTTATTCTATCTCAGTCACAATTTATACAGTCCACAATCCAGAAAAGAAACGTAGACGTATCTACACTTCAAGCTAGACGTCTTGTTTCAGGGAGGTAATTAAAAAAAAAATTATGCAAAAGGTAGGAATAGGTAGCACCGATTCGTTCAAGCAGGTCAGTGATCTCAAGCATACGGGGGAAAAAACAGAATGGCTATTGTACAATGTTCGCCAAATGCTGCAAACACCACCTCAATCACATGATCTTAACTCATTAGAACATTTATGGGCATTATTGAAGTTAAAAATATCAAAATTTTCATGTTCTTCAGGGAAATAGTTAATCTATAACCTTCAGAGGAAGATGCTCCTGCTAAGGCATAAATAGACTCTCAGGAGAATAACGAACCAATGCAATCAATGCCCTCGAGTCCTCAAGCTGTCATGTAACTTGTTTTTTTTTTTTTTTAAAAGTCTGAGGAGAGGAAGATTCTACTTTCGTTGGTTATTCGTCACTTTCAGAGTGGCATTGTTTTTTGTTTTTGTTTTTTTCAGCGTGTCAGCCAGTTAATGCCATTGAAGTAAGAGATATTTATCAATTTTCTGTTGGGAAGTTATGAAATCAATTTTCTTTTAGTTGAGAGGAGGTTGTAGAAATTGTCAGGGTTCGGTTGTTGTATCTTAATTAAACTACATTTTTTATAGTAAAATGAGTTTTATTGTTATCCAACATTTTGACTTGAAATTTAAGCCTTCATCAGAGCTGTCAAACAAGTAGGACAGGGTTAATACTAACATATTGTAATGATTTATTTAATGAGCCACACGTTGGTTGCATCATTTTATTATTTGTGAAATTGTAATAAAGATGAAAATATATTTTTTAATTTTAAGCGGAAAATAATACGCCTTGGCAATACAACGAGTTGTAAAAACACTTCACACTTCTATTTATTTTATTTATAAATAAATACTTTGTAAGAATCAATTGATTTGAATTTTTACGCTGAGTAGGAAAAATATGCTGAACATTATCGGATGCAATTACTAGCAGTAAAGTATGCAGAATAATATCAAATAAGATTATATGAGCAAAGAAGATGCTGCAAAAACCTTTTTTGGGACTAATACAATTTATTCCAATGAAAAAATGTTGATTATTTGTGAGTACCCCTATTGTCTGAAGCGTGTACATTTTATATTGTTGCCTCCGGATTGCATCAGAAGGTTGATGTCATAAGTGGGTTTCCTCCCTATCGAGGGAGGGAGGAAATGCGCGGAAATAGCTCCAGATTGTAAATACTAAGCCTTAAGGTCTCCTGCTAAATGGGGGGGGGGGCATTGAAGCATTAACTTTTCGAATTTGTTCATTTTTGTTGTTCTTTCTTGCCTTTTTGGTTCCTCCAAATTTTTTCTATAATGATTAATTTGTTATTATTTAATGATAATTCTTTATAAATACAAATGTTTAGTAGTTCTTAAATATAATTAAAATCAGCTTTTGTTTTTAATTCTACCATTTTACCCTGTTTTCCTCATGGAATTTTATTTGAATTCTATATTACTTTTTATGTCATATTTAGGTTGTCCGACCATATCTGTATATTAAAAGAATGGATGTTCTCTACTCTCTGCTTATTTGACTTTAATGTTTCTGCAGGTATTCTATATGCGTCACTAATTTGCATTCTCCTTTCCTTCTGAATGCCTTGCTCAAACTTGGTTCTCCAGCACTTTTGGCATATACCCGTCACACGTGTATTAATATTTCTACAAACACATTTTAAAATTCTATTAATGTTTGGATATCTACAGATTATCTTTGCAAACCTTACTGTTTTAAAATGAAAACAGAATGCTAAATACTGGTTAGACATGAGCTGTAGTAATAATCCTGTTAATGCAGTTCTAATAACATCAACTTTTTCTGCCAAAACCTGGTTATCACCATGTTTTAAACCTTGAAGCATAACTTATATCGAGATAGGAAGATCTGGCATAGATCTGGAATGTTTTTAAATAAGGACTAGCTGACCCGGCGAACTTCGTACCGCCTAACAGTCGATTCTCTAATTTTTTTTTTCTTTTAATACTTATTCTATAAGTCAACAATTACATTTTGTCAAAAAATGTCACTAAAAAACACAATGAAAATTACAATATCATATATCTTATTATGATACCTACTTATTATATTTCATTTTATTTTTACTTACCCATTCTAAATTAAGTTTCACTTTTATTGTAGTACTTTATGGTATACGATATTTTTTTTTCATTACCTGACGCGTAAACAAACAGAGCAGATGGTTTTCCAACACGGAAACAGACAACATACAATTGACCATGCGAGAAACATGGGTTTTCTAGATTAATACCACAAACACCTAATGACTGTCCCTGGGATTTGTTTACAGTCCGAGTTCATAGGTCCAATAGAAACACAGCTGCAGGCACTGTAATGAATTCACGGCAGCTCGATTCCAACTTGCACCATTATTAGTCGAATGAGATGCCCAGTAAAGAGATGTTTAAATTTCAAGTGACATTTTACCACAGACAATTTACATTTTACCAAAGACAATTTGTTTTTGAGTAAGTTACCTTCGTATAAAATTTGAAAAATATTGACATTAATATTTACCTATACGATACTAATGTCACTCAATTTTTTTTTTTTTTTTTTTTTTTTTTTTTTTTTTTTGGTGTTTTAAGGCAGTTCAACCACTAGGGTCATGGATGCCTATGTATACGCGTGCAATTGAAAATTAATTGACGTAAAGATGTAAAAGAGTATATTATTTGAATCATATATTTAGATTAATCATATACTTAATATTTAATCAATCATATAATTAGTCAATGAATTTTTTTTTATTTGAGGGGGAAAAAAACAAAAAAAAAACTGTTAAATAGTCAGAATAAAATAAGATAATAAAGGGAAAAAATACTTAAAAATGTGGTGTAAATGTAAACACGTGGGATGACACACACACAATGTCACTCAATTGTTTTGCCTTCCCAGAACCCCTTCACTAACACTTAAACTTTTTGGTATGGTATTAAAGTTCTAATTGACCTTTAAGTATTATTACGAATCTTTTGTATGGGGAATATAGAAAAGTGGGGTCTTTTTTACTTCGTTAACGCAAATATAAATTAATTTAAATTGCATTATTAACATGTGATTCTATTGTCACCTAGTGATTACTTGTTCTTATTTATTTAATTTTTTTGCTTATTCACAAATAACCTAATACGTTAACTGTTAAAAATATTATAATTGAGAACATATGCTTTTATTTAAAAATGAATTTGCGTTAACGAAGTAAAAAAGACCCGAAAAGTGTTGTTTTTAGACTTTTTCAGGCAATTTTTTAAATTTTTCTCTCCGTAAAAACCATCCTTGTACTTCAAGGAATATTATAAAAAAAGAATTAGTGAAATCGGTTCAGTTGTTCTCGAGATTTGCGCTTACCAGCACATTCAGCGATTAATTTTTATATAATAGATTAATAAGATATGTGATTAATTCACTTTGATTGTAATAATATCTTAGTGCAACTACAATTATGTAACAATAATTACTCTTAAGGAATAACTCAATTTCCAATTTATTATCTATTTTTAGGTTTGTAATACTGGTGTCAAAGCACCTGATGAAAGTATTCTAAGCTTTATTAAATCCTTAATTGAAGAAGAAAAAATTGAAATGGCTTTACAAATAAGAGATACTGTTACTCAGTTGGATATGGCAAAAGTTTTAGGCCATAAAATGAAATTCTATTTTATGTTTTCAAAACAAAATGAAGAATCTGTAAGTATTTTATTCCTTCTCTCACTTGTGTATTTATTTACAAAATATAATTTCTTATAACATAATCCTGGTAAGACTGTAGGCTTACTTAAATAATATTTTTTCAATTTAAGAAAATAAATCAAAATCTCTCTAATTTTTAAAACATTTTTTAATTATATATATATTTATTACTCTGTGTCTTTAAGGTATTTCAGGAAATCACATTACCTTTGCTTCTTCTAGTAGGTGAATTTAAACATCGTGAAGACTTACTTTATAAGCAGCTAGAAGCAAAGGATGTTGAATTACTGGAATTTAAACTGGAAGGCTTCAAAATTACAAGAAGTATGTATGTAACTTTATAAATAATGTGACTAACAAAATAATTTATAATTATATTATTAATTCTTATTAATATGATTATATTAATATTGATTATAGAACTCACGCATGTAGTGATTCGCTCTTTGCAAAATGTTTATGTTGGGAACCACTTTCAGGCCATTCAAAATTTAGTGAATGAACAATTATAAATATGTTTTAAGGTTGTTAAAATTGTGCCAAGAGAATAGGTTTATATATATATATATATATATATATATATATATATATATATATATATATATATATATTGTGGTGTTTTTGTGGGGTAAGAATAAGAAATTTTGGATATATTTGAAAGTTAATGTAGGAAAAGTTTATTTAGAAAAGTTTATATTATATTTTCATTATATCTCAGGGTTCATTTAAAATATTACCAAACTCACCACATACGGACTTATGAATAACCATTTGAATAATTAAATTAATTTAATAAATTTCCTGAAAGAAAAGCATGAGAAATATATGATTAGAATCATCTCTTACCATTTGTCATTTTATGTGTTGAGACCATATTAAATACCAGGAGAAAGGTTCATTATAAATAAAATAGGGTTGGAAATAATTGACTTATATTGAAGAAAAGATATAATTTAAGATGTCGCTGGCTGTGATATAAAAAGAATATAAAATTAATATTGCTTGACTCACATATTTGTATCAATGTTGGGTTATTAAGAAATGTTTAGAACATACTTAAAATATTAACTTATATATTAAAATATAACTATTGGCCATTATGAAATTTTAGATAGCTTTAAGAATTTAATTAAAGATTGGCAGTGAGTGAGTTATACTCAGCTTGTTTTACGGATGATGTTCTTGAAGTGAAGAGGCAGGCTGCTGGTAGTCATGTTGAGGAGATGGATGGTCGGCTGTTAGATCTTGGAGTTGTGTCTCCCCATCATGTCCAGGTGGTGCTCGGTGTCAGGCTGTGGTGGTGCAAAAGGTGCTCTCTCGCCCTTGGCTGGCGTTGAAGTGAGAGTGAGTGCTCTGGCCCTTCGTCGGCGCTGGAGTGAGAGTGAGTGGTGGGGGAAGGCCCTTCTTATAGAGGCGTACTCCCCCCACCCCAAGGGTGTCTGACTTCTTCGTCTTTCCCTGGATTTTCCTGTTCATACTTGGAAACACCTCTATCGTTATCTTCCTGGGAACTTGTATACCTTATCGCTCCTAGCCGAGATATTTGGACTCTTCTATCTACTTAACACTGCCTTTTTGAAAAAATAAACACTGCCAAACTAAACACTACCAAATGCTATCTCTTTTATTACTCTTTTATTTATTTTATTGATTGACAAATGATAATATTTGTGATGGACTTATGAAATATAAGTTAGCCTTTATTTTGAATAGGAATGCTACTCTTTGCTATGTCAGAAACTGACCCTTTCTTGAGCACCCCCTTTTATATCATTACAATATATATATATATATATATATATATATATATATATATATATATATATATATATATACACACACATATATACATATACATAAACAAACATTTATATTTATTTATATTTATTTCCCCCTATAGAGAATGTGATAACTTCTAAATTCCAAAAAGAAGACTTTAATAAGAGTGTCAAAGATGATATTGAACAAAGACTTAGAGCTAATATTAGCTTAGCACATGATGCTTTCGTAGAAGATATGAATGAAGTTTATCCTTTATATGAAAAGTAAGTTTATCTATAATAAAATATATTTTTAATTGGCATTTTCATTCTTTATTAGCACGGTTCCTCCCTCCCTCCATAGGTAGGAACCCCACTTATAGGGCTAACCTCATGGCGCAATCCTGAACTGCTGACTAGAAAATTTTACGTTTCAGACCCCATAGATCACGAAAATATAGGTGGTTCAAATTTGTGTGTGTATATATGTATGTATGTATATATGTATATATATATATATATATATATATATATATATATATATATATATATATATATATATATATTGTTATGTTAATTTTATACGTAAGGGAATAAATTATTAAGATAAAATTTATAGTTGGAGAAATTAATTATATTATGAGAACTTAATCTCAGGGAAAAAGTTCCGAGTGAATGAATATTACACAAATACGTATTTCCAAACAATACTGAAATACAATCACCAATACAAATGTATTATCAAACAAGTAATAAAAAAAAAATCAATAAGATTACAAAATTTAATTCTTACCTTTGAATAAATAGAGTCTTTAAACAAGAGTCCAGATGTTCTGCAC
Organism: Gonocerus acuteangulatus; assembly: GCA_946811695.1. Lineage (NCBI taxonomy): Eukaryota > Metazoa > Arthropoda > Insecta > Hemiptera > Coreidae > Gonocerus > Gonocerus acuteangulatus. The sequence continues at coordinate 78,928,924 of OX328123.1, forward strand.
TTCAATAAATTTTCAAATATTCCTTCTTCAGCAGGACACGTATTCACCATTAGTATTCTTGCTTAAGCCAGTAAATAAATTCACACATATATAAAAACACCATATGAGAGGGTTCGCAATCTGTACGCTGTAAGACTCCTTACTCCGTTGAGGATGGACATAGACTGTGTGAGCCTCCTTACTCCGTTGTGGCTAGGCTTAGACTGAGAGCTGTTGGCGGGAAAAAGCTGACCCATTCTTCCCATCACCTTCTGCATTTTGTCGGTTTATAATTTAGATAATAATTATTATTTTGTAATTTTAAAATATTAATTTATTATTGTTTGACTGTACATTTAATTTATACCTATTGTACATCAGTATGGTCCAGAAATATTATAAATTTAGATCATATATAATACAATGTTATTAATATATTAGGATTTGTGGTTTGCGCGGGCTTTTGAAGCTCTCAACGGCTATTTGAATTCAAAAAGGTTTTCGTGAATGTAATATATCATTACAATATATATATGTTTGTCTTTTCGCTCTCTGGCAAGCTCAAAAATGGTCCGATTTTGATGAAATTTGGTACAAAAATCTGTTGTCTAATCTGAAAGGTCAAGTTTGTTAACCAGCAGAAAAAAAAATCGTTCCGTTTACCTCACATGCTTGCAAGTACTCATTTTATAAGTTTAGTGGCCTAGAAAAATGAATGAAACCATTTTTAATGCGATGGCTTTACCGTTATCGAGAAAAGTGGAAAAATATTTGTTGAATCAAGTTTTTGGTTTGGGTACTTAGAATCATGGGATTCATTTAAAGTATTTTCTGCATGTTTGAAATTCATATATATATATATATATATATATATATATATATATATATATATATATATATATATATAATAAACAAAGATGTTTTAAATTTGGTTATGTTCGGAGTTAAGGAAGGATTAGTATAAAATATTTTATTTATAGACATGAAAAGTTTTGGGAACTTTGTATATTTTCCTTAATAACTCGAAAGCGGCTGGGAATCTTGGTAAGTGGAAGGTTAACATTCAAAAGCTTTCTAAATGATCTACAAGAAAGATTCTGAAGCAATTTTCGATTAGGCGATGTCAATCGGAGAAATAAGTGCTTAAATATTCAGATGTCTTTGTTTTGTTCCTTTGAACAGGTTTTTGTAGTTGTTTAGCTCACTTTTTAACTGGTTGTTTTTTTTTTTAATTGGATTTATTTGTAGAATTAATACTATAGTAGAAGAGTAAAAGAAAATGTAAACATTTTGATATTTTTTAAATCTTTCAACAGTAAGATTAGTATCTCTAGTAGAAGTGAATGAAGGGTGCTGCCTGACCCTTCCAGGTAAGGTCATAAAAGTTTTTCAAGAAAGATCGAACCAATATAATAACTGTTTCTACTTTAATCTTTCCAAATGAGACTAAGGATAAGAATGGAACCGCGCTAAAATGATGCAGTTCCTGAGGGTCGGAGTTTTTAACTTTTTAGCCTAAGCTTTGGCCTACATTGATACATATTAAACACTATTTCGCTGGCCTGACCTCTCAAAGCCTTCTCTAGTCTTAAATGAGACTTAATCAGTTTTTATTGTGTTTAATATATTGCATTGATCCTTAAAATGGCAATTTGCAAATGGCGGAACAATTGGGAATATTTCTCTCCGAAAATTGTATGCATGTGGAGTTGAAATTTTTCATCTCTCTGAAAAGGCGACAATGATATTTCGTGCAATGCATTTGTTTGGTTTTATATTTATATTTGTATACCCTGTATATTCAATTTTTAGATTAAACCCCTAAAGAAACTATGTAAGTATGTGTAAAATGGCACGTACTTGGTATAAATTAACCCACAAATTACCCCAAATAAGGATGCATATCTCACATATACTAGGATGTTGTAATGCTGTTAAAAAAGGCAAGTACCTTCAACAATATTTAGTAGAGTGAGCGTGACTATTAGTAACTGTAATGGCATTGAAATTCCTACAAACATTAAACAAAAATAAATTCATACTTCTAGATACATTTGGTACATTCAGAGATAAACTGTACAGTACTAACTTCCCAGAGGGAGTAATGGTTTACTTGTAAATAACAAAAATATTTTTATAAGAAAAACTCATGAATAACAAATTATTTTACTTTAAAAAAGAGAGAAATGTGTAGATAGATTTTACAGCCCTTAAAAGTCACAAAATGTTTGTAAATTTTTACATATATTCAAATTAATATTTGAATTAACTAATAATCAATGTGTTAACACTGTTAAAATTATTAAATATTTATTGCCAATAATTTTTACTGAAAAATAATTTCATTGTTACCTATCAAATTTGAAAGAAATAACATTCATTATTTGTTAGAAGAAAAGATAAAATCTCTCAAGATTACAAGATCTTAACCCTTAATTACTGACGTCGGGTCATATTGACTCGAATGTATATGTTTATTCGACCTTTGCCCTTCAAATCTTTGTATTTCAATAAATATTATTGTTTATTATTATTTATTTAAATTACTTTACCCAAAAAAATCAATTTAAAGTTGGTGTCACTGGACACCCGACACCATTAGTTATGGAAGAAAAAGCACGCCAGTAATTAAGGGTTAATAATCTAGAATAATAATTACAATTTCATATGACCTAAATGGACGTGGAAATATTATGGACCTAAATTGATGTGGAAATGCATAAGCAAACAGTTTTCATTCTGTATGACCTGTATGTAAATCGCATTCTTTTTTTTTTTTTCACCAGATGTTTGCTCCCTTATGGTACACAGCAGTTAAAACGAGGGCATATTGTTGATGAAAAAAAAGATGAGGAGGTACTTAAAACATACTTTTAATAATACCTAAGTTTTTTTTTAAATATTATTTTGTTAGTCCTACAGATAACAACTCGTATCTATATTTTTACGTATAATTGTTTACAATTATACATGGAAGGCAAATAATAAATTAAACATTATTAATGCATTATTCTGAGATAATAAAAATACAAACCAACAACAATGGGTACGTTTCATGTTTATCTGCACAGAGTAAGTAATTAATTAAATTGAACTAGGAAGATTAACAGTCTTCAATGTAGGCCTCCATATCATGGAAATGTACATTGGGAATAAACTAATTGTCCGATAAGACTAAGGTTTTTGAGATTTTCCTTTCAATTCCTTAGATGAATTTTACATTATTCTTGAATCAACATTCATTTTAATATTTCTTTAAAAGGGAAATAATAATTTCTCATTCTAATGATTCTTATGTTTCACCTGAAGCATCTGAAAATTTAAATATAAATACGTTTTTTTGCTGCACAGTTTGAAACATTTGAAGTCAAAATCTCAATGGTTTTCACACAAAGGTATTTTGACAGCTTTGTCTGATTAATCATACCTCTATTCTGTCTGAACTACCTGAGCTTCATAAAACCCATCAGCAATTTTCCCCTTTAAAATCTCTTTGAAAATAAAGACCTGGCGAGCTTCATATTTCAGGTCCTGTATATGGTTAAAAGGTAAAACTCCTGGGTCATAGATCCAGAGATCAACTCCCCGACAGTCATATTTCCAAGAACTTCATAAACACAAAGGTAATCAAATCATCAAATAAATATTAGGAGTTTTTTTTTGAAAATATCCAAGGAATGGATAGATTGTCCCAAATTTTCTTATAATGTTTATATTTAAAGGCATAAAAAGGATGTTGAATTGTAAAACAGTTTTAAATGTATCTAGTCTATTATTTTATTTTATAGCAAAATTAATAAATTACATACCAAGTGTTAATCGTTTAAGGATCCTGAAATGTTTTTAATAATTGTATAAAACATTTTTCTTTTGATAGTAGAAATGATGGTTCTATAAACCAGACACAATAGATGTTCAAGTAAGATATCTGGTCAGTAGAACCTGTGGAAGAACTGTGAAAAGGGTAGTTAAATAAAAAAATATGCATGAGTTATATGACATAGTCGTTGTAATATAAACTGAATTTTCTAATTGAAATGAAGATGAATTTACATTGAATCTAAACCTCTAAAGGATATAAATTATTTGTTAAGAACATATTTTTAAATATAAATAAGGACAACATAGTGCTAATGACCTTAGCAGTCGAGGCACTTATAATATATAAATAAGGTTACATAGAACGTATAAAAAGTATACTTAGATCATATATATCTGCTTTATATTAATTGCATAAAACAGCACTTAAAAACTTGGTCAGAATGAACTGTGATCATGGGATGGCAAAGTTTGAATAAGCTCCTTTGAATTTTTAGCATCCCCCAAAGATCAATAAAATAACAAAGTGGCGCTTGGGTGAAAATTGTGAATTTCAGCCTAATACCTCACCCGTGGATAATAAATTCAGTTGCCTCTGTGGAGATATTATTGGCAGGATTGGTGAGGTACAGAAAATCCTGGTGAAAACCCTACACACTGAGCATTAATCTGATCCGTCTTCTGTGGATCTATGAGCAACAAGAACTAAAGATAAAAATATTTGGGATGCTGGGCTTGGAGAGTGTATCTTATCGATTGAAAAAAAAAAACAAAAAAAAACAGGATGAGAAGTGATGTCACTCACTCCTGCCTGACCAACGGTCACGTTCAAATTAAAATTCCAGCAGAATGCTCTTTCATTAAAATAAATATGCTTAAATATGTTAATAACAACAATAAAAAAAAAAAATGTATAAAGGCTGTTGGCTGTACCATATTCTACTTAATGAAATGCATTGTTTATTACTCTAATGAAATGAACTTTTCCACTCTCCTGCATTGTTTCTAAAACATATGCTCCCTATGGGTACTGTAGCTTTTCATGGGGGCGGTCCAAAGGCAAATGATGGTTATTATAACAGTCAATGGAGTAGTGACGGTGTATCCACCTAATTAGAAACTTGATATAACAAAGTGCTTTGGACGTATTGGAATTTTTTTTTTTTCTTGTAAAAGGGTGGGTAGTATAGTCTATAAAAGGTTGGGAATCAATGTTCTAGAACATTAAAAGGCATTGTATAAGATATAAAGTTATGTTTTATCTTTTTAAATATGTTTATTATTATTAGTATATGTACTGCCGAAGCGAGTACAATTAATGGAGGCCCTGTTCGATTCTCACTGTGGGTGTTGGCTTTTCCTTGGAAAAAAGAAAAGGCGTCAGCCCTATCCTGGCTAGAAAAGGGTGGTAACCTATAGATAACCCGTCCCAAAATTTGTTGCCAATAATAAATATTAAATAAATATTATTATTACTTATTTGTTATGGTACTTCAACATCATACCGTCTTATTATTATTATCAATATTCTTGTATCCTACTCACACTTTTTTTAATGTCTGTAGGTGAAGGAAGAAAAGAAGATTTTACCAAAAAGAAGATATGGCAATGAATTGAATGTTCCTATAAAAAGAGTTAAACATTCGAAAAAACGGATTTTATAGAGATATATTTATACTGTATAAAATACAAAATGTGTTTTTTGTTGTTGTTTTTTTAATGTAAATTTGCCCTGGAATTTCAATAAACAAGTCCGACTCGAAGGAACTGCGTCATCTTAGCGCGGTTCCATTCATCTTGAAGAAACGGGGGTCTCCCATGGGTTCGATTCCCACCGACAGCTGGAATTTTCTCAAATCTACGGCTTCACCCTGGATGTCAGCGGTAATGTACCTAGACGACAAAGTGCCATAGAGAAAAAAAAATCTGGAAGAAATGGAATAGATTAGGCATCACAAATTATAGGAAACTGACAGTAGCCAACTTTCTTAATGCTCATTCTTGAGGAAGGCGGTATACGTCAATACAATTATGTACTGAAGGCTCTATTCCAAACAACCAAAAATTTTGTTGTCATTTTAAGTATCTTGTTTTACTAGCAAATTCATTTTACTGTTATAATCAACTGTAAATATGTGCTTGATGGTGAATAAAATGCCATTCTCTCGAGGGTTAAATCTTCCTATAAAATAAGAAATAATGATAACTTCAGTTGTAGCAGCATGAAGAAGGTTATACAGATAGGAAAATTAAAAATAAAGTATGTATAGGCCATCATGATTACTACAGTCATTGAAAACTTATTACCAATACCTCTCACAGTTTCTTGGCTTATCTTACTGAAATACTAATTTTACTGATAAATGCAATTTAAAACCAAAACCAACCAATAAAAAAGTGAGTTAAACAAAGACAAAAACTGGTTCAAAAGAACAAAACAAACACGTTTTAAGCGCTTATATCTCTGATTGACACTGCCTTATTGAATATTGCTTCAGAACTTTTTTTGTAGAGAATTTAGCAAGCGTTTAAATGATCACGTACCACGCATTTCAGGGGTACCTCCCCTAGGAATTTGCCAAGGACTGGGATCAAGTCCAAAAAATTCTGAGGAGGAAGCTCTTTTTAAACAAACCATTTTACAATTGAAAAGTGGACTGAATTAATAACAACTTTTGTCGTGAACCAAAAACACGAATTGATTACAAAATTTGCACTACCGTGCAAGAAACAGAACTTAACACATGTTTAAAAAAAAAAAAACATTAAATGAGGAAATTTTTGTGCTTTTGCTCAGTGAGGTAGATGGCTGAACATAAGAGAAATAATGATGAATGATGGTGGACTTATTATACTGGTGCTAGAATCCTTCCATCAAAATCAACTAAGAGGCGTATGCTATGCTTCAAAAGAACCTTTGAAGGAGAACGTTGCACAAGCTTTTTACCATGATTAAAAACCTGTTCTCAGCATATCCTCCAACAGAGATTTAATGCTCTGCGGGCAGGAAAAGCAGTGCCTCTAAGAAATGCAGTACCTTCACCACTTGTAAGGTTAAGTGGTTAGGAGACATGACTGCTGATGTTAGCTCTGATAAAAAGCATAACATACAGGGTGGTTCATGAATTAGTTAACATTTAAAAAAGGCATTTGACGTTTGAAAATTTGTTTATTTACAAGACAGGTAATCAGTTGGAACTTATTTTTGTTTAAATTGAATCCTCTAAGTGAACTCCGTTTCCTTTTACACTCTTCTAAGCGACTGCCGAAAGTTTCGAATACTTGTAAGCAAAGAGACCGCGAGTTCGCCGACACTATTGGCAGATTTTTCTTTTAGTTGACGTAGTGTAGTGGTTGATGGACGTAGACACGACTCTTTAAATGAGTCTGCTGGTAATAGATCTGGGTGGCCGTGAGATGTCGCCTCGTCTGGAAATCAGGTTTTCCGGAAACAATTCTTTGGCCATTGGCAGGGACTCGTTGGATGCGTGGCAAGTGATTCCTGCTTTGTTACGATTTTAGCCAGCAAATTCCAGTAGCATTGGTTCAAAGAAATCCCGTCACATTTTACTCAGCAGAATTACAGTAACCGAAAGGCCGCGCGAATCTTCGGAAACTTGCTGCACATTCTCTTCGCTACGGGAGGTTTTGGGCCCCCGGTTTGCTTGACATTTAGTGTAGATCCTGTCTCTTTGAACTTCTTCGCCCATTTCTTTATTAAAGAAGCACTCGGACACTGACTTCAGTCGTGTAAATCCTATTCAACGCGAAATAAGCTTCGCACAGCAACAAGCGAACTGTTGTTTAAATAAAATTGTTTCCGAGAAAGTAGTTACTGGGAAGACAAGGCTTGTGTTTAAGCCGAGTATGACAACAACAATGGATAGTAACTCAAAAAGATTTGTGCTGTTGATGAGCTTGTTTGTGGCAATGACTTGCCTTACACTGAGTGCTATAAGGTGTCAGTTTTTCCAGACTACTGCATCGAGAACCAGATAGAGTGCATTGCCATTAGCAGGAAATTCAAGTGCTCAATTTTGGATATGAGTAACAAGAGAATAATGATATTGGTAGCGACCCATGTTTTGCTTGAATTGACATCAACTACCAAACTGATGAAAAAGAGAAAGCAGTTGAGGAAACTCAAAAATGCCCATAGTAAAAGAAAACTTTTAAAATTAAACTCCGAAAGAAGTTTCAAGTGCTACACAGAACGTATGATTCCATCAGCCAATACAGTTAGGCCCCTTGGAAATTAGTCAATCTTGCCTTGGTTATAAAAATAAAACCATGAAGAAAGAATGGACGAAATCTAGAAATAGATAGGCAGAAGAAAGTAGTAGTCCTAACACGATTAAAATTGGTCATATGAGCTGTTAAAATAAACAGAGGGGGCGGTACAAATTGGGTCCTCAAAGCAGCTTGCAGCATCATTGGGACATTGTGGACGAATAACTCGACCAATTAAGACCAAAAAAGGGACACACCTACTCAAGGTGCTCAATTGAAGGACACTTCTCAGTGATTCTGACCAGTAAAATAAGTACCCAAACCAAAAACGTTATTCAACAATTATTTTTCCAATTTTCTCAAAAACGGTTAAAGCTATCGACTTAAAAATGGGTTTATTCGTTTTCCTAGGCCAAGAAGCCTATAAAACGAGTACTTGCAAGCATATGAAGTAAGCGCAACGATTTTTTCGCGCGAATTTCGCTTCAAAAGCCATGTTCTGGTGGGCAGATTCAGCTGGTTAACGAACTTGACTTTTCAAATTAGACGAAAGATTTTTGTACCAAATTTCATCAGAATCGGACCATTATTAAGGTCAGGAATGCGCGAACAGATATATATATATATATATATATATATATATATATATATATATATAGAGGAATCTATCGCCCATCTAAGACCCAGGGGTTTGAATTTTTGCAACGTTCAAACATTCCTAGGATGGCATTTAGGTAGTTAAAACCAGTCTTTGCCTTGAGTCTACGTTTTCACATCCCGGAAAATGGTTTCTCATGAGCCAATTTAGAGTATCCCCACAAGGAGCTAGCCCCCCCCCTCGACCCAGTGCTCACAAGACATCCAGGGGTTTCTTAGAAATTATATGGTGCAATCTCACACTCGAAGAGGTATCCTCAAGGTCGGCACAAAATTCTCTCCAAGAGTTCCTCTAGGCCTCCTAATGGCCAGATTGTAGTCTGTCAGTCGCCTTCTGTCCAGATCCCAGCTATTAGATTTCCTGGACCTATTAAAGAGTCGCCTGACATTCCTTCTCATTTTTCGATATATTCGTTCCACCAAGGCAAGTTTGTGGTTCTTCCCTTCCGAACGGTCCTCCAATTGTGCTAAAAAGATTGAATTGTTGCATTAGTAATAGAATCATTCATGACCTCAAGCTTCCAAGTTTTATTGACGCGATTAGTGCACGACTGTAAACGATCTGATAGGTTACGCCCGTAGCCTGCGCAATCAGTTAATCTTGGATTTCTTCGTCGAACTTATATATATATATATATATATATATATATATATATATATATATATATTGCCCGACCCATGCCAGTCCCTAATGGAGCCACTGATACTAAAGGAAGCTATGGTTGCGTCGATGGCCTCCCTTCTCCTTGTATTAACAAAGGTAGTTTATTACCGCGCTTAATAACTTGATCATTAGAAATAAGAAATTCTGAAGGGGGCTCAATCTAGTGAGGTCTTCCTAACAGTATTGCGGGGTGCCATCCGAGATTGATGGCGAGGGACCGGAAGTAACCTAGATTAAGGAGGGGATAGAAAGTGTATCCGTGAGCGAGAACGAACTGGAGTTACCCAGCGTGGACCAGGAGTGGCATGACTCAATTGAAGTGTGCCAGAGTGACCCGGGTGTGATCGGAAGTGCAAGAGGAGAATGGCCCTTGGAGGTGACTCAGTGCTGGCCAAAACCGATTGGACTTGTGCTGTGTGGAAGTGGGCCTGAGTAGACCGGAAGTAGAATAAAATTAGAACGGACGAGGCCCAATAGTGAACTTTGAGCTGGCAATATATTGTAGTTGTAACCGTAGGTAAAGCTAATTAGCTAACACGAACTTTTAAAATTTCAGTAGGTATACTATCAATTCCTATTTTATTCTCCTATTTTATTTTCCACTCATCGAGGGTGGATGGGGATTCGTCAAAACCAGGTGTGTCAAGCCCCTGCATGTGGAATTTGGGGTTCTCTGCTTCTTTTAGCGCGGTTCTTCCTCCCTCCCTAGGGAGGAACCCCGCTTCTAAGGTTGACATCATGACGCAATCCGGAAGTGCCGACTAGAAAATTTTGCGTTTCAGAACCCCTAGAGAACGAAGATAACAGTGGTTCAAATTAGTGTATTTATGTATGTATGTATATATATATATATATATATATATATATATATATATATAAATTTGAACCACCGTTATTTTCTCATATTGAGAGCCAAAACCATGCTAATAAACTACCACACAAGTAGGATAGAGAAAACAATGGAAGAATGCTTGTTGCCTTCACTGGTATAGAGGAAGTGTTAGTGTACACAGGGGAGGTTTGGATGAATTTGGAACTCTAGGGTCCTGGAATCATCTCTAAGGGACCCACAGTTAGGGTCAGACATGCTGTTGGATCTCCTCCGCGAGGTGTACCATCATCTTTACTTTGAAGTCTAGTGATTGACTGCCTATTGAGTGATTTACAGGATCATGGCTTCTATGTGCAAGCCTATGCCGACGGCTAATCCTAGGCTTTCATCCTGTTGAGTGGAAAATGTCTGAATATTTAAGCAGATTTATTTGGCACAGCACTGAGAAGAACCAAACAGTGGAGTCTTACCTGTAGAAGAGGACTTATAATCAATTGATAGTCCCATTTACAAACAAGAGATGGTCTCTGAGAACCAGTTATCTCTGGGACAAGGATACCTTTTGTCAAGAAAGTAAAACACTTAGGGGTTCACCTTCTCTGAAAAAAAACCAAAAGGGTATGCTCCTTGGTCAGCTAGCTGGTTTTATCAAATTTCCATGTTTCTTGTGTGAGTGGGACAGTATGGCTAGGGATCCTTACTGGTGTAAAATGAACTGGTCCATGAAGGAATCTTTTAAACCTAGTTAAAAGAACATTCAACCCCAAAACCTTTTAGATCCAATAAAGTTGGGCTTCATGAAACAGTTTGTAAAGGTTCCTGACATTAGAAAAATTATGTTTGACATTAATTTTGAATTCACAATCACCCTAAATGAGAAAGAAGCATGCGTATCATTCAAAACAGTTGATAAAAAGTTCTTGGGAAATGAAAAACTCCTGAGAATGTTACTATTGTATTTAACATGTTATGAATTTTCATGAGCCTGACAGTTCACTTTTGAAAAGTTATCTAGATTACATCCAATACTATCTGGGAGATGTTAGAGGAGCAAGGTGTGTGTTTTCATCAGGACATAATAGGTAACAGGAAAACAGTACCAGGGCGGTTAATTCACTGAGAAGTTCAGCAAGTGACTCATCGAAAAAAAAATCTGCACAAGAAGCATAAAGTGAAATATGAAAGAAGGTATAAACCAATTCCAGCTGAAAAGTGAAACCTGTATTCATCGCTGTTTTGAGTATCTTCAGCTTGTACACCAGAGGGCATTTATGTCACCCTTCCTATTTTAATTCTATGCCTCCTACATAGGCAAGAGAGACACATTTCAGTTGAGTTTTATTTTGAGTTGTGTCACTTTAGAAATACCATTAATAATTTATAACTAACAAACTGATTTTCTCATGTCCTGTGATACCATTAATAATTTATAACTAACAAATATTTGAATAATGGACTTGTCTTTTATTTTTATAATTACATGTAATTGTCATAGCAACATAATTCAAGAGCTCCATATCTCTGCTTATAGAGTTGCTACTCGTCCCAAAATGATATGCATTAGCCTCTCTTCTTATGATACCTTTAATCCCAACATATCTTCGGCTTCTTAAGGCATCAACCTGATTCATAGCTCGATTGTGAACATCTTCAAGAACACAATCCACCTACTGTGCCTTTCTGTAACGTGTATCTTGACTTTTACAACAAATAGAATAGTATATCTTGGCTCTCGAAAATATAAAGGGAAGCAGATTATTGTAGCAGAGTAGAGAGGAGTATTCCACAATTATAAAATTTGATTTGTTTATTTTTAATATGCATTTATTATACTTTTTAATCAAATTTTTATGAATTAGTTTACAAACTATTTATTTTTCTCATAACTAAATTGTAATTATTAAAGTTCATTTGGAGGATGGCTGATCACAGAATTTCTTGTCTGATTTTCTCATGTCCAGTTCTTTCAGCTTCCTATTCCCTATCAAAAGCTCTCTTGATGTTCTCAACTCTTATCCATTATCCTCAAAACTCAACTTTTTCTCCCCTTTTCTTCTCCAACACCATTCCAAAACAGATATTGTAGCTACTAAGCTATGTTTCCTAATCTCTATCAGGCGCAGCCTTCTTCAGACTGAACTTTCCTGGTTTCATTTAATAATGTGTCTTGCTTTTTCCTTTATTTTTTAATCAGTCTAGAGCCCAATGCAGCCTTTTTCAGACGAATAGTATCTTAAGACCCAGTCCTCATGAAGCCTTCCCTTGACTTGAATCAGGGGGGTTCTTCCTAGGTTGTCATCAATTCAATTTGGACCCAGTTTTTTCTCATTTTTCGGGGTCATTATCCTCCATGAAGCTCCACTAGTTTTGAAGAAACCGACTTATAAAACTCTTTTACAAGTTTAGGAAAATACTATATGAGTAATTTCTGTCTTAACCCAGCCTAGTGGGCTGCTTTGGCAACACCAGCTTATACCATTCTCCCTCTTTGGTATTTGATGTACTTTCCTCAGGTCTTTGACTATTTTCAGTGGGTGTTTGGTTATGTCTACAAGATTTTGAATGCCATATTAACCTTAATTTCTTTTTAACTTTACAGAATGTTTTTTGTTTCAGATATAATGAACTAACTTATTGCTTCAAAGCTACCTTCATTTTAGAAATGTTTTCTTGACCATAGTACAATAAATCACTTTGATAAATCTATAGATGATTAATTAAGTTTTATCTTTTGTTATTGAATATTAGTTGGAGGGATGGGGGGATATAAGTTATCATTCACTGAGCCACTTTTAGAAGGCTATTACCTGGTACCCCAAGTGGTTTGATTATTATAATTTTAAACAATGAAAATTCGAATAGAATATTCTATCATACTTGATTTTTATTTACTTATTTAGTACAAATTTAGTTGTGTCACTACTTATTTATTTTTTATGAGGTTCCTTTAGTAGATTAAAGTTTACTACTTACTTATTTTATGTACTTCAAATTTAATGCAATTTGTTTTAAAAAGATAAAGGTTTTATTATTTGATTTGTTTCTTGTATCAAGATATTCCAGGAAATATTTACATAAATTATGTAACTCTTTAAACTTCTATAACTTCCAATTATAGTGTTTATTATATGATTCCATTCTTTATGATTTACATATTTTGAAACAAATACATTTTAAACATATAATTTTAAATAACCATCATTTAAGGATTATTAATAATTATGAGAATAACAAATAAAAATATAAACAGGAACTTCCTAGTCCTTGATTGAAATAATCTAGAAGGTTCTGCAGCTATAATAATATTTGTCTTTAATGTTTTTAAATTATAGCAGCCTTGATTTTCTTTTTTCCTTTTTGTTTTGTTATTATATATTTTTTGTTAATTATTGAAAGACGAGTATTATTTAGAAAATATCAGAAGTTTGGTCCAATTGAAGCCCAGTGTTGTGGTGTCATTTGCTTTCCTTGTCAGAAGGTTCCTTCTTATATGCTTGCATTGTGTGTTTTCCAGGTTCTAAGTGACTTACAAAACAAAACAAATATTTATTTAAGATAATCTATTAATTGTAAATTGATTATTTTGCATAATTTATAACATGTCCAACTTTAAAAAATGAAATAAAAAATTATTCCTTTCTTTCTTAATAGTGAACATACATTTTCTTATAATGTGCTTAATCGAATTTAATAAGAAAAGTAACATAACACATACCCTCTGTGTGCAAGTAACTGTAATATTATTAAACTTTATCTAAAGCCCAGTTCTTTTCTAATTGAAGTATATATATTGTAAATTTTAAGTACAAAATATCAAGGTTAAACTTGATGTATTATGTGTGCTTTTTAGAATATTATAAAATATATCCTTTTATTTTTTATATGAAATAATTTAATCGCTTAAGCACTTAATGAATGATCTACTGTGACTTAAATGAGTCGCAATGATCCATTAGTACTAGGTTAGCACAATGGTAGTGGGGTTAACTCTTTTAGGAGAACCAAGTCAAGATATTCCGAGTGTATCTCCGAATAACTGAGTTCGACCTTGGTTATTTTCTAAATGAATTAACTAATAGAGTATTCAGCCCCGTAAAATCACTCAGCGATTTAATTCCTAGTAGATGTACTTATAGCCGGATATAAATAAATATGACGCTCTGATTTAAAGTTTGCCTACTCTGTGGGAGGGTTAACTTGCCGTGCTCTTAAGAGAATCTCAATAGCCCACTCGTAAGCAGTTGAGTGAAGGGGATTCCTTTACAGACCAACAAATAATACTTAATAAATTAAATGTTTTAAACTTCCTTTTTAGAGAACCTTTTTCTTATGTAATGAATCGATATAATGGTTTGTGTCATGCTCGACTCACATCAAAATGTTTTATTATAGAATTTTAAATTAACTCAAGTTCATAAAGTTATTTTTGTTGCTCTTTTAATATAATAGTTTTATCCGTCTGATTCTATTTTTAATAAAAGGAAAGGGAAAATGTAGGATTTATAAACTTTATTAAGTGCGCCATCTTTGTATATGGCGTCCGTGTAGTCTTGTGTTCACAACTGGATTAATTTGAAAAATGGACAGGGGGCACATAATTACAGATGATATTGTGATTAATTACAAGAATTCTGATAAAGACGTAAGTTTTTTCAAGTTTTATAAGCATGCTTCCCTTCTTTTTAATGAGATTAGAAGTGATCATGGATAATGCAGAGAATACAAATTTTATGCCAATTCTGTTTTTTTATTGATATGAAAATATTTCTGCTGAATGGTGAAAAATAGAATATAACAATGTTTCGTTTATTTTACTTTGTTTTCAATTCGGTCTAATTTTTCCTTAGCGAATTCCTAACCCCAAATTCAAAGTTATAAATTAAAAGTATATTTTTATGTTTAAATAATGAATATTGGAATATAATTCTTTATTTATTTGTTGTTTTCAAATGTGTTATATTTTTTACTGTCCTCTTTATTACCATTTGTTTATGATTTTTTGTTTATAATGATAACATTATCAGGGCTCATTGTTTTCATAGAAAGACTTCTTCAATACACTGTATATGCAAAATTGTCTCTTTTATGTCACTGACAATTCTTTTATTTTCTGATGAAATTGGGCAAACTAAAGATCATTTTGAACAGAAATTCAATGCAGTTTATTTAATATTGGCATGTTTACTCTTTCCCTGAAGTATACATAGAACATGATATATTTAAAAGATGGTAAAAATGTAGACCAATTACTATATAGCTTAGTAACTTTTCAGTATTTTTTTGTTTATATATTTTGATGATAAAAATCATCCAAAACAGGCTAAACGTTTGGCCATAATTTATTTTTAATCCTTTTTTTTCTACACATTTTCAAAAATGTTTATATAAAATTTAATTAAATGTTTATTATGGATGAGAGAGGACTGGTTTTGTGAAACATTTTTTAAAAATGTTCAAATATTCTTATATTATAAATTTCCTTGTTTTCACGATTATTTATATTGGAGGCTCCATGGCCATGCTGTTAGGCATGTTGACAATGCCATGGGGGAAAGGTTTGATTTCCACTTAGGGTGGTGGCTCTTTAAAACAATGCACCAACACAATACTAGCTAGTAGGAGTAATAACTTCTAGCAAACTCGAACAAATTATTATTTTTAAATGTTTATTTACCTAAGATAAAAATTCAAGCAAATAGGTTTTGGCCAATGGGCTTTTTTCCTATCGGTCCTTTTTGTCATCGAATCATGAACATAATAATTATAAAAAATACTCTGTGTTTTGTATAATTGGCAAACAAAGATATTTAAAAAAAAGTGTTTATTTTATTAAATCAGTTATATATTTGTCAAATACCAGTCACTCACTGACCTATCATCGCCCAGCCCAAACCACTTGACAGAGAATTTTGAAATTTTGCATGGACGCTTCCTTTAGCATGAAAACACTCGCACAGAAAGGATTTTTTGATATTCAAATTTTTAAGTATTTTTATTGTGGTTTGAAGTTTTATTTGGTTAGAGCAGGCAAGCCTAGGCAGCATGCATTGCTAGGACGATAAAAAAACAGCTGTTATTTTAATGAATTTATTTCATAGTATTATTTTTATTTAAATTTTAACGTCCATTTATTATTAACTACGAATTTTAGGACGGGTTATCTATAGGTTACCACCCTTTTCTAGCCAGGATAGGGGTGATGCCTTTTCTTTTTTTCAAAAGAAAAGCCACCACCCCTAGTGTGAATCGAACCCACAACCTTTGGCACGGAGTGTTAAGTGCTCACGCCTTAACCCTCACGGCCATCGGGTTTCCGTATTATTTTAATTATTATTTCAATAATTAATAATGGACGTTAAAATTTCAATAATTATTTTTATTATTATTGAAATTTTCACGTCCATTTATTATTAACTACGAATTTTAGGACAGGTTATCTATAGGTTACCACCCTTTTCTAGCCAGGATAGGAGTGATGCCTTTTCTTTTTTCAAAAGAAAAGCTACCGCCCCTATCCTGGCTAGAAAAGGGTGGTAACCTATAGATATAGTATTATTTTATATAAATAATACTATAGATATAGTATTATTTTGAATGCGGTTAATTTCATCTATGGTGACATACTTCGAATTACTAGAAATTCGAAGTATGTCTATATTGTATGTATATTATACTATACTATACTATAATGTATGTATATTATATTGAAAATATTATTATTATATAAATAATACTATAGATATTGTTATAATTTAAATAAAATGAATGAATTAAAATATTTTTAATTTAAACAATGCGCCACGTTGGGTCGACAAAATGCATAATATTTAAATTTAAAAACTCTATCTCAGGGGTCGGATTCGAGTCCAGTAAAGTAAAACAAAGATAATTTTAAATAATAAAAACAAAAAAACAAAAAAAAAACTCATGGATAAGCTACATCCAGGCATATGGATAAACAAGCATTACCTGATATAAAGCCAGCTTGGTATTAACTGCATAGGACAGGATCTGCTTTACAACTGTATCTCCATTAACAGACTGAGCCTAGGCTTCATGAAAACTGATGACCATATGAGACTAGCTGTGCACTGAACTAGAGTTGCCTTAGGACTGACTGTAGCTTCTTTTGAACTGCACTACCGTATGAGACTGGCGCTTTGTTTAAACAGACTTCAACTGTATGTGACTGTATCTTCCATTACAACTCAACAGACTGAACTAACTTTCATGGTGGGAGCGTCCTACCTGTATCCAATGCTACCTGTATAGACTGCTAGACAAATATAACAAATAATTAAGTAAAGATGGAATGGTTGGGATTCGGCTAAATAAACCTCAATATGATTTTTGTTTTAAAAAAATCTATATTTCGGACGTTTCGGCTACTCATTGGTAGCCTTCGTCAGCTAAAATGACAAAAAAGAAATTAATACAGAAACAAACAAGAAAAATTTATAATTGTGATAGGTAACAGAACTATAGATACAATTTAACTTATAACAGAACATATCGTCTTAAATTCTTAGAATGAGTAGAATGAAAAAGAAAATGGGTACAGTAATTGATTTTAATAGTAATTAGTAACATTAATTGATTTTACAAAGAAATAAGAAAACTATATACCAATGACAGATATAGTAGCAAATAGTCCGAAATATAGATTTTTTTAAAACAAAAATCATATTGAGGTTTATTTAGCCGAATCCCAACCATTCCATCTTTACTTATCACCTCGACGGCTAACTATCTAATCATCATGATATAACAAATAATATTTGTTTATCCCAATGAATTTAACATATCAATGAGCTTTTTGATTTTCCAAATTTTCTGTGTTAATTTTAAAACTTTTAAATATGTACTGTAAAATATCATTACAATATAGTATTATTTTGAATTGCGGTTAATTTAATCTATGGTGACATACTTCGAATTACTAGAAATGGACTGTGATTTTTTTCCTCATAGTGTTTACGCTTTACCTGGTGGTGGCCCATCCGAGGTAATAATATCCCAAACCCTTGCATAGCCTCCTCACCCATGTGTGTTTCCATATGACATCTTGGAAACATAGATTTTTAAATTCTAGTGTCCATTTATTATTGACAACAAACTTCTACCGGTACAAGTTAAACTTCTATTGCTAGTAACCTATAGATAACAAGATATCTCTTTGTTGATACTGGTACTGAGTTCCCCAGTGTCAAAAACATTATACTTTGATTACTTATCAATTGATGAATAACAAATAGTGTGGCAGGAACTGTGCAATAATAAACAACACAAAATTAAAGAGTAGCATTAATTTTGAATATACATTATTTAACGCAATAAAATAACTACTTATCTGCCGTGACGAAGCACGAGTATTCAGCTAGTTAATAATATTTCTCACATTTTGATTTTTATTCTATTTAAAAAATACTTTTTCATTAATTTTAATTCATAAAGTTTCCAAATTAAAATTTTGTTGAGAAATAAATCTTAAAATTATTCCTTCCCTAGAAGGCAACTCTCACAAAATAATCATAAATATAAACCATTGTGATCCATTGGTCACCTGCTTTTTTTTCTTTGTTTTTCTGCAGTGAACTGTTTGTATTAATAAGAATAGGCAGAGCTCATGTTTTTTTTTTTAGGATGTCGATTGTAGACAACTTATTTCAGAATCGGGATGAAACAGGTAGCACCTTAATCTAGAGCTATTTAATTTTATTTGGAATGCCTTTCTGCTGCTTGTAAAAATAAACTTTAAATGGACATTATTTAAATAATGAAGGCCAAAAAAATTATGCCTTTGTCAACTAAGTTATACTTTATGGAGTTCTCATAACTAACTAAACTGAAATAGAATAGAACTGACAAGTTAAATTAATACTTTCTTGAACTAGAATATGAAACTCATGATCTAATCCAGTACAAAAATTTTCCATACAATGTATATTTTCTAAAAAAAAAAAAAAAAAGAAATCAGTCCCGTTACAGGCCACGAGGGCCCTGAGGGGCGGATACTATAGAGGTACCTGATTCATGACCATACGGCTACTAGGGAGATAGTGTGGTCAGTACTAAGCTCCGGCTGCCTGATTTTCCCCTTGGCTGCTTCTACTGCTAGCAGTCATAGCACTACAAGGTACCTATTATTAAATTAATTAAAGGCTGGGTTGGCCTAGGGATGATCAGGTAGGCCGAATTCAACTGATGAACGAAGACACTAGAAGAAAAAATCTTTAGTGCTTGCTCGGGATTTGGACTCAGGTCCTCCAACTTATTAGTTCAGTGCTCTACCACTGAGCTAACCTTGTCCATATTTTCTAAACCATATAAAATTAAATAGTAAAGAAAGAAAATTTTAAAGAATCCCTGGAGGAAACACCTTCGAAGAGCAGAGCTAAACTTTCCAACAATGGAAGAAGTAAATATCAGAAAGCAAGAAAAATTATTGGTCTAATAGGAAAGCCCTCAGCACTCACAAAAAAACAATTGATTTAATATGTTCTCTGTGAACAATTCAAAAAATAAAAAAGTATATGCATGCCTTTAATCTCCTCCAAATATTGTAACTCCATTTGAAAGTAGTTTGTTAGAACCAGGTTTCTTAGCTATTTTCCTAAACACTTTTAAATTACTAAAAGATTGATAATAATGTTCATACAAAATTATTATATGTAATGTTAAAAGTATGAGTAATTTAAAAGTTTTTAGCATTCTATTAGTGCGGTTCCTCCCTCCCTCCATAGGGAGGAATTCCGCTTATAAGGTTGACCTCATGACGCAATCCAGAAATGCCGACTAGAAAATTTTGTGTTTCAGAACCCATAGAGTAAGAAAAGTCAAGTTCCTTTACTTAAAATAATCTATATAAATAGAAAATATACCTGAATAGATTTGCTCTATGATATTTTTATGTGTGTCTTGGTAAAAAACATGTTTCTGAAGGAAATTATGCGGAATTTCCAACGGGTAAGTTATTTTTTCACATTAACATGTTCGGGCCCAGTGTCGTGGCATTTGCGTCCGAGAGATATGTTCTTCGGGCCCAGCGTCGTGGCGTGTGCATCAGCAGATTGCTTGGCTTTCTGTCTACCCCCACTACTTCGGTCCTTGTCCTATACCCTTTGTATTTGCTTTGAGATCTCATTATGTTATTCCCGGTTAGGTTTGCTGGTCTGGTACTGTATGATACTGAATCTGCCAGAACAATTCCTTCAGCGGGCCCGCTGTCATGGCGTATTTGAGACAACTAAATTGTAATTAATCCACTAAAAGTATATCATTTCAAAAGCTTATTCTCTTATTTTTTTTTTGGGCCCTGATACAATTTTTTTTAAGCCATCATTCCTGAAAATGTTAAAACAAATGGAATCATTAAATTAAAGAAAAAAATACCATTTTTTGGTTGGTTTAGGGTTTACCGCTTCCGTAGTCAAAGTGTTAAAAATTACAGATATCTCAGATATAACTTGTCACTGAAGAAACATTAATCTGTGTTTGAAAAGTATGGAGATATATTTCACCAAGATATTTCCTCAAGGGAACAAAGGTATTAATAAGTTATAAGGTTTGATACTTGCAGGCTAACGTTTGAACGTTGTGAGGGGTCTGCCGGAAAAAAAGTACAATCTTCAAGCAAAGAAGAATCGTTCTAAATAAATTTTACCACAGTACTATTTTTTATTGAGAGCGAAGTGCTCTTGAGAATTGTGTTTTCAACCTCAACCCTTTTATAATATTTTATTGATCCTATAAATAACATTTACTCTAAGAAATTTCGATTTCACACATGTTTAAAGTACCTGGGAAACTATATTTTCCATATATTATTTAAAAATTGACATGTAACTCGACAAAACTTGTGTCAAGGTTTAAGAATTTCTTAAAACACAAAACTTGTCAATTGTTTTAGATTTAAGAATTTTCAGTTTTTCCTCAATTAATATTTTGTTTTAATTAAACTAATTTTTTTTAGGATGCTTTACATTTTCTTACCGATATTGATGTGAAACCTTATCAGCCTATGAAAAGTCTCTCTGAATATATTTCTCCTACAGCTAAAAGAATACTGACATCTCATTTTAACGCATGGTTTCTTAAAGCAAATTATGGCGTAAGTATTATTTTATATTATGTTGTAAGTACACATTCATAATTTTTCCTATTACTGTTTTACTAATATTTTATCTCACTTTGAATTGATAGCATTTTATTTGATAATATTTAATAATAATAGATTGATGTGTAATAATGTAGGTAAATAACTAGGCCGACCTTCACTAGTTATAAAAGTTTTATTTTACATAGCGCTTTCGAGATTCAATCTCATCATCTCGAAAGCGCTATGTAAAATAAAACTTTTATAACTAGTGAAGATCGGCCTAGTTATTTACCTACATGATGATGAACCTTCACCAACCAGCTCTCAACACCTGTGATGTGTAATAATAATGACTTCTATATGTACAGCTCGGTCATTTATCTGTGCACACAGGCCTTTGGTTGTGTTTTAAGGTGGGAGGGTTGTCTTTTCTAAAAACATTAGTGTCAAAGGTCAGGCGGACAGAATGAAACAATACCTTCAGGCTGCCCTACCATAGGTTTTCTACAGGATAGTAGCGAAGGGTTCATGAGCACAGATAAACAGCCGAGGTATAACTGTAAAGGTAGCTGTGGTTGTACAGTAATCAATGGTCTCAAATAAGCTATTTGTGATTCTTTTATTTCCAATTCTATTTTAAAAAATTGTCCTCTAATTGTGTTATTTTTCAACTTATGAAACCATAAAATAAAATTGATAGATTAATGTATTTGCATTTAATCATTCTTCACCATTTACCTACTTATTTATTCCTCAAATTTTACAAGATGAAACCTATTATAAGAAAAGAAAAAAAATTAAAAGTCTGACTCGCAGGAACAGTGTAATCTTAGTGCAGCTCTGTTCGTATCCTTTGTGCCATTATTAAAGGCATAGAAGCAATTATTAGTAGGTTTTGATCATTCGTGAAAAATGTAAAATGACATCTCCTGAGTATCCTGAGCGGAAATCTCTCCTTCCGCCTTTACAACGTTCGCCCTAGGAAAACTCTGAACAATATGTTTCTCATTTTCTTACCTTGTTTTATTAAAAACAAATTTTACTGTTAAATGCAATTAAAAAAAAACAACCAATTAAAACCTTAGGTAAACAGAGACAAAAACTCAATACTCGTTCAAAAGAATAAAACTAAGAAAGTTTCCGATTGACATGGGCCATCGAAAATGACATCAGAACCTTTTTAGTAAAGAATTTAGTAAGCTTTCAAATGGTCACCTTCTTCTTACCACAATTTCCCAACCTTTTTAAGATATTTTAAGAAAATATACAAAGATCTGAAACTTTACATGTCTATTAATTCATTTTTTTTTTTCTAATTACTGACAAACGCAACCAAAATTTAAATGTCTTTAATTAGATGAATGTCAAATGTCTGAAACAAGTTTCAACTGAATCAATCAGTTCTGAATATCCAACCTGCAAGCATGCGAACTCGAAAATGTAAGCATTACGAATTTCTTTTTGCTCCAAAAGCCATGTTCCGGTGGACAGATTCTGTTGGTTAACAAACTTGACCTTTCAAATTAGACGAACAAACTTGATTTTTAATATTAGATGTAAGATTTTTGTAGAAAATTTCATAAAAATCAGGCCATTCTTGAGTTGGCGAAAGAGCGAACAGATATATATATATATATATATATATATATATATATATATATATACATATATACACATACACCTACATATACATATACGGAATGTTGACAAACATTCTGTGGATAGAAGAAGTAAAGAATGACCAGGATAAGGCACAGACAGAAACATCTGATTTAATAGACAGGAAACATTACTATCAGAACATATTTAGATGGGTAGTAAAGCCAGGGAACGGAGTTCCTAAAAGATCAGGGACCAAGTAGTCAGAGAAAAGGAAGAAAGCCCACAGTGAAAGAATGAAAGCTATATGGGTCTTTAGGAAGAAGAAAAATAAATGCAATGCGTGATCTGACAGGTTCCATAAGTACATAATAATAATAACATATATATACTGTTATGATAATTATTATAAAAGGGATTTAATTATTTGAATACATTTTATTATATTGAATGATTAACCTTAGGGAGAAAAAGTTCCGAGTGAATGAGTATTAAAAAAAATGCTTATTTCTAAACAATCCTGAAATACAATCACTAATACCAATGCACTATCAAACAATAATAAAAAAATTCATCATAATTACAAAAAAATAATTATTACTTTTGAATTAATGGACTTCAAATAAAACGCCAATATACTGCACTTCAATAATTTCTTCTTCTTAGTGACACGCTTTCCCTGTCAGTTCTCATGCAGATGATAGATGCCGTAGGTTCTCCTTACCGAGAAACGAAATGATTTTTCTGAGATCATTTCTTACTGTACTGCTACTTATGTCCCATCAGATGATCTTTGAGATTTCAGTCGCAAATTTTGGCGTAATCAGTTGTGGTTTTGTCTGTGCTTTTCTTCAAATTGATCTTTCTTCAATTACATTGAGACTCTCTGGTCTCCTGATACGATGTTTTGCTGCCTAAGAGTTGGTTCACCTGAACTGATATTAAATATTTAATAAGGAGACAAAGCTAAGGTTTACAATTTTTCCAATTTCTTGCAAACATTTCCGCTCATTATGAATCATAATAATAAGTTTTTGCATTTTAACAGAGATTTATTTTCCTCTCTGGCCAATGTAAAAAAAATTGAACTAAAACTATCTAATTCAAACACATAAGGCACCGGGTCATCCTGTCGGAAACCACAAAATCTGTTTTATTTTCTTCAATCCATTAGGTCACTGTTGTGTACCGCTACTAACTGTACACCTAATAAACAGTTCATCAGTTTTCCAAACCGAACCTTTAACGTAGAAGCTCCCCCAACTTGGCTTTCCACAACTGGTTCAGTATTCATCAAATGTACAATTTATCAAGTATGACGTCTTGGGGGAAGAAGAGTAAATCCTTCGGGTAAATTCTTAAGATGCATTTATTTAGCAAAAATATGGCAGTGAATCCATTGTCTAGATATGTCAATATACCATCGGAGGTATCCTGAATCTATAGATAAGAGGTGAATCTCCTGAGCCAATTTAATAACAAACAGAATTAATCCAAATTCAACCTAACTTGGAAAGAACTGAAGCAGGCCCAACCTCAAACCTGCAGCTGGGTCAGATTAACACGAGACTGCCAGTCCATCAAATCTCCTATTTACATAAAAAAATAAAAAAATATATATATATATAATTGATTTTTTGTTCAGAGTATAGAGAGGAACAAAAAAGGGGAGGGGTTAATATGATGAACGGAAACACTAATTGTTATTCATTAATCTGAATATGAACTGTGACTGTTCTGCAGTTGCAAACCAGTTGCGTCTGAAACCAGCTTGTAAACGAAACAAAACTTCTGTCCGCACCTGAGTTTACTGGGCTTGTCATAAATCAGTTGCCTAATGGTTTCACAAGTGGTTTGTTTATTTAATGCACTACGTGTTTGTTCGTAAGAGCTTACTATGTCTGACTCAGACGATGAAGACGTTGTTAAATACAATAATACCGAAGATGGTGAAGTACACAGAGAGAGCATTGGGTACACCCTTATTTTAGCAAGAATGTGAACTCTAGACTATTTGTAGCTGCTAGATAGCTGTCTCAGTCGGATAGAAAATTTATATCGTTTTATATAATGACAAATGACTCCTTGGCATGTATCATTTCAATATAAACAAAACTAGTTCTTCAAGTTCAAGTGATGGGATTTTGTCAGTTATGTAAAATTTGAGAGTTCTAGTTGCTTTTACTAACCAGCTCGAATGTGATAAACGCTCAGCATCTCGTATAGCCAAATCTTCTTTACAGGATCCTGATTTTATTACAGTATGTATTGCTGATCTTTACTAAGCATGTTTCTATCTATCTCTAGGACCTGATAATCAAGATTCTGGAAGTTAACAACCGGCAGTTTTGGGCAGGCAACATCATTAAATATCGAGCAAGTGGAAATGTACCATGCCAGTTGTTACTTTTATTACTCATCAAGTTAGAGCCCTAACTATATTTTTTTAGCTACTGTTAGCACGGTTCTTTTTCTGCAGAATTGGAATCATTGTGCAGCCAGAAGATGTTAATTTATTCACACCACAATAAAACACTTTGCGTTCTTATGTTCAAAAATAAAACACTGGAACTATAATGTTTAAAAAAATTATATTAAAGATACATAAAATAATTCTTAAATATGTGAAATTTTGGCAAATATTAAGCCCCATGCGCGATTGACAGATATCAACTGATCTAAACCAAATTAAAACACTATGTTTTTAGGCTCTATTCGAAGACGTTAACTATTGTATTATGAAATGATCTGAATTAAAAATTAAATAAAAAATCACGAAAAGGAAGTTTTTTCATATTTTGTCAAATTTTAAAGCCTATGCACAAACTTAAGATGTCAACTGATTTCGATAATTTTTTCCACTTTTGCTTGTCTATATAATTCGCAACTTTTCTGCACTATTACAACTTCAAAATAAAAAAAAATTAGTTTTTTCGGCCCACCCTAATTTATACAGCTCCAAAAGGAGCTCATGAGTACCACAGTTGTACTGCGAGAAAAAAAATATGTGAGAGGAAATAATGCCCAACGTTTAAGGTAGTTAATATCATGCAGTAGTTCTCAATTTGGGGCGTCGCAAAGAAATCTCTATTTTTTTATATTATTTGGTGATATCACGGAAGAAAACTATCTTAATGATATCAATGCACAAGAAAAATCCCCAAAGGCAAGTCAAAAATATGTCACAATGTATGACAAAGACAGAAATAAAATATACTAGCACTATATACAGCTATACTAATAACATGGAATTGAGACTTAGAGTGTACTGCTTTCCCTATTAAAACTTCTGTTAGCAAGATCAGGTTTGCTGTTATGTATCATAATACAGAAAATAGTACAGTTGTTATTTAGTGTAGTTGTTTGGAACTGGAGATGGGCCGTGTGCGCTGGCCCTTGACATGTGACTGGTTTCAGACTAGTTTAAAATCGTCAAAAACCAGTTGCGCCGTGTGCCCCTGCCCATTGAAATACATTGCTGAGGTCACAAAAAGGTTGAGCGTGCAATTGGTTATACTCTTAACAAGAGACACTTAAACAGAAACTGAACATTGAAGTATAAAAAGAATCTGGAATAAATTAATACAGTTTACTTTAAATTCTTAAGCAATTAAAATTTCTATTTTAAAAAAGTCCGACTCGCAGGAACTGCATCATCTTAGCACGGTTCAATTCATATCTCTAGTGTCATTAGCAAAGGAGTAGAAGCAGTTATTGGTAGGTTTTGATCTTTCGTGAAAAATATAAAATGACATCTCAAAGGGAAGGAAGATTTAAGACGCCACAACAGGAAACTGCAAGCATATCGTAAGCATTACGATTTTTTTTGCGCGAATTTTGCTACAAAAAGCATCTTCCGGGGGACGGATTCTGCTGATTAATGAACTTGACCTTTCAAATTAGACGATACATTTTTATGCCAAATTTCATCAAAATCGGACCATGGGATCTGAAACAAGAAATTTTCTAGTCGGCACTTCCGGGTTTCGTCATGAGGTCAACCTCATAACCGGGTTTCTTCCCTAAGGAGGGAGGGAGGAACCGCGCTAAAAAACTGACTTTATTTTGTCAAATTAATTTGTATAGTTAATTTTACAAAAGAAAAAAAGAATAAAAAATCCTAAAAGACAATACAGTAGAACCTCTCATATCCGACCTTCCCATAACCGATATCCGACCGTTTTTAATTCACCGTAGTCAACAACAGTTGAGAAGAAATCGACGCGGATGAAGACGAAACCACCAGTGACGACGTAGTGAGTCATTCTGCTGCTAAGGACACCTTCGGCGTAGCGCTGAAATACATTGAGCAACCTCCAAATGCATCCCCAATGGATGGATTGTGGGCAAAAAAGTGGTTGAGTAAATGTTTGAAATGTATATAGCAACAGTTTCACAATTACAATAAAGTTGTATTACAGTATGTACTCTACATTATAGCTATTTTTATAACTTTGAAAGGTGTTCTTTTGTTTCTCTCGATATCCGACCTTTTGGCCGATCCGACCATGGCCCGGTCCTGTCATGGTTGGACATAAGAGGTTCTACTGTAATGTTCAAATTATGTTTTTTTTTTTTTTTATTTTTTACGGCGCATCGACTACTGGGCCATTAGAAACAATAATTTATAATTTGTTCTTCCTATTTTTATTAATACAATTATATTTTATTTAATTTTCAAAAGTGCGTTGGGGGGGGGGTGTAATGTCAGTATTAAACAAATCAAACCACAGACTGTACTAAAAATTTATTTTTTTATAAAGTAGTTATGATGAAGGTTTAAATCAGGGTGTAAAAAAATCATGATTTTTTTAAAAAAAATCAAAAAAATCGGATTTATTTGATTTAAATCAGATTTTTTTTTATTTAAATCGAATTTTTTTTTTATTTTTTTACTAAAAATGGATTTAAAAAAGAAATTAAACTTTTTAAATGTATCTAGTCTACATAGAGAGCTGTTTATTACCTAGTTGTTCATTATATAAACCTGTAACTAAAATATTTGTTTATTTACAATGGAAATAATGAAATAACTATTCTAAAGTTTTTTGTCTTAAGTGGATAATTTCGGGAGCACAGTAGTATTGACGGATCATATATACAGGGGTTGAAGTTGTCCTATATTTTGAGACCAGAATTTCTGTAAATTTAAAGACTTAAATCGACAAAAATCTTTAATTTTCAGCGATTAAAGACATTAAATTTAACTGTACAGAAACTGGTCTTAAAATATAGGACAATTTCGACCCCTGTATATATTCAAATTAACTTAATTCTCAAATTTTAAAACAAAGATTTTAGAAATGAAGCTTTACAGAAATATTAATCGCTAGGGAACAGATGTTATTATATTTACATATTTTTTCTGATTTGTAAATCGTAAGTATTGATGTAATTCTTCAAAACTCCATATTTTTACATATTCTGCCAT
Organism: Gonocerus acuteangulatus; assembly: GCA_946811695.1. Lineage (NCBI taxonomy): Eukaryota > Metazoa > Arthropoda > Insecta > Hemiptera > Coreidae > Gonocerus > Gonocerus acuteangulatus. The sequence continues at coordinate 78,957,233 of OX328123.1, forward strand.
AAATATATATATGTTTGCTACATATTTTAATATTCTTTTTATTTTGCAACCTCCCAGCACCAAATTTAAAGCTTAATAACACGAACATTAAACACAGCGACACATTAAAATTCCTTGGAATGACATTAGACCAAAAACTAACATGGGGACCCGATATCACAAGTATTCTTAACAAATGTAATAAATCGCTGAATTTCTTAAGAATTCTTTGCAATACTAAATGGGGAGCTGACAAATGTACCATGCTAAAGTGTTACAGAGCCTTCACCAGGCCTTTGCTGGATTATGGCTGCATAGCATATTCATCTGCCAGTTCGAAAACACTAAAAGGATTAGATACAATACACAACACAGGTATAATACTTGCAACAGGAGCTTTTAGGTCGAGTCCAATAAGTAGCTTTTATTCAGAATCTGGAGAACCGTAATTGGATTATCGACGTTGGATAATATGTCTTAAATTTATCGTGAGATCGAAAACTTTGAACACCTGTTCCGTCAACACGTTTTTAAACAACCCTTACATGAACAAATATATACAGGAACAACCAAGGCAAAAACCACTCCTAATCCGATTCCACGAAAACACAGAAAATGCTACATTGATCAATACACCTACATATCCTTACAGAAACCTCTCAATCCCACCTTGAGAGTAAACAACCTAAGAATCGACTTGACTATGAAAAAATTTAAAAAAGCTGACGCATCATCTCAAAATTACTACAGGGCTTCATTTAACAACTTGACAAGTTCTAATGGAAATACTCCAATAATATACACGGATGGATCCAAAACAGCAAATGGCATGAGTGCAACTGCTGTTTTAGGAGAAAGTATTGTGGTGTTTTGGTTTGGGCAGAAAAAGAAAATTGAATATATTTAAAAGTTAATATCGAAAAAGTTGATTTAGAAATGTTTTTAGTATAATTTCCTTATATCTCAGGGTCCATTTAAATTTACCAAACTCACCACATACGGGATTATGAATAAAACCGTTTGAATAATTGAATTAATTTAATAAATTTCCTGAAATAAAAAGCATGAGAAATATATTATTAGAACCACTTCTTACCATCTGTCCTTTTATGTGTTGTGACCATATTATATACCAGGAGAAAGGTTCATTATAAATAAAATAGAGTTTGAAAAAATTGACTTATATTGAATAAAAAATATATAATTTAAGATTTAGCATGGCTGTGATATAAACTTAAATATAAGAAAGAAAAATTGCTTGACTCACATATTTGTATCAATGTTGGGTTATTAAGAAATGTTAGAACATATTTAAAATATTAATTTATATATAAAAAGATAAATATTGGCCATTATTAGATTTTAGATAACTTTTAAATTTTATTTAATGATTGGCAGTTTAGTGAGTTATACTCAGCTTATTTTACGGATGATGTTCTGGAAGTGGAGAGGCAGACTGCTTGTAGTTATGTTGAGGAGAATGATGGTCGGCTGTTAAATCTTGGACTGGTGTCTGGCCATCATGTCCAGGTGAAGTGAGCTTGGTGTCGGCTGGCCAGCTGGTTCTGCAGCGAGACTCGGTCCTCTGCCTCTGGTGGTTGAATGGGCTGAGTGGTGGGGGAAGGCCCTTTTTATAGAGGGGTTACTCCCACCACACCTAGGGTGTCTGTCCTCAGCAATGGCTCCCTGGATGTTCAAAGTGCATTTTTGGAAGCACCTCTTTTGTTATCTTCCTGGGAACTTGTATACCTCGACGCCTTATCGCTCCTAGCCGATACATTTGGACTCTTCTTTTATTTAACACTGCCTTTTTTTTTTAAAAAAAATAAATACTGCCAAACTAAGCACTGCCAATGGCTATCTCTTTTATTACTCTTTTAATTATTTAATTGATTGACAAAGGAGAATATTTGTGATGGACTTATGAAATATAACTTAGCCTTTATTTTGAATAGGAATGCTACTCTTTGCTATGCCAGAAACTGACTCTTTCTAGAGCACCCCCTTTTAGATCATTACAGTATATACAACATCAGCCTCCCAGGAGATGCAAGTATATATACAGCAGAGCTGCACGGCATACTTTTGGGCCTATCCAACGTACAGACTACAATACCACACATAATACTGGGTACAGACTCCTTAAGTTGTTTACTCTCCTTAAAGAACATCTACACCACCAACTCGATCCTTCTTAATATATTACAAGAACTATCGAGACTAAAAGGCTTACACACAATGGTAACAATGGTTTGGGTTCCTGGTCATGAGAACCTTGGATAGACTTCAAAAGCAGACGAACAAGCAAAACTTGCTGCAACTAGTCGCTCGCATGACCAGCACTTACTTACATCACAAGACTTACAAACAAAAATAACACACACTATACTGAATAGATGTCAAGCAATGTGGCAGTGCACACAAGATAACCACCGCAGGAAAATAAAGTGCAGTATACAGCCATATTCGTCAGGAGAACTAAGGATGAGACGCGACAAAGTAATACTAACTGTGAGGAAAATCATGGAAAAGAAAGGAATCCAGACACTAGCAATATTGAACATATAATATTGAACATCAGCAGCTAGAGACCTGCATTGCTCCATAATTCCCCAATCCTACCTGCCTGTTTAGGCGGGGCTAAATCCTAGCCCCCCCTCACTCTCGCTCACTCTCCACGACTCTCTACTAGACTCCACGCTCATCACTCTCCACTCTTCTCTATCACTCCTCCCGTCCAGGCCAGTTGTCCTATCAATATACGCTACCACTTACACGCTGCCTTTCATTCAGAGCCCCGGAATCTCCATCACACTAACATGACAGGATTGGACATACACGACTCACCCATTCGTACCTCTTAAAAAGACAAGACAAACCACTATGTGAGGCATGTAACGTACTTTTAACTGTAAAACACTTACTAACAAACTGCCTTAAAAGAGACAACTTACAGATTCCTCAAAGCCGCAGTAAACTGTTATCTGATAGGAGCCCACATATTGATACCATACTGACATACTTAAGGACGACAAAGACATATAATAAAATATAGTTATACCACACATAACTCCCAAGTCATAGTTTCTTATTTCAGGATAATATACCTCAAATTTCAACTCTACAAATATCATTATGGTTACTATTTATTATTACCATTAAAATTATACATTTAATTCTGTATTTATTTATTTTATTAATTGCTTATATATTTCTTTATTATTTTTTATTATTATTCTTTTCTTTATTTTTATTTTATTATAATTTTTATTAAACCGAGAAAGGAAATAAAACTTTACACATTGAGTCTAGGTGACTGTGTCTTTTCTAATTCCAAGGAGGTGGCTATATATATAATATGTTAATACTAGATGAAATAGGCATGTTGTTAGTGGATAGCATTAGAATCATACGAGAGTAATAGAGAAAATCCAGGTTTTAGAAGGAGATACTGGGAATCGATTAAAAATAAAGTGAAAAGACAGTCCAGAAAAAAACCCTGGGTGGAAAAATATCCACATTATTGGGTATATCCATAGCGGCAAAACGATTAACAGTTTAGTTGAATCCCACTCTTCAGAGCAGTTGATTGTAGTCTTAAAATACACACCAGTGACTTAGTAGATATTGAAGGATAATTCAGACGCTTCAAAAGCAGATCAGACCGGCAACATTTCACGTTTGAAAATTTCAAAATAATGTTCATCTGTAGAAATTTTCAACTTTTTCCCCTTTTTGTAATGAATTCCTAATATTTATTTTTGCTTTATTTACAGTTTTTAGTCATTTTGTTCTAGACTTTTGTTCTTTCCATTAATAATAACAGAGTTCCTACTTATTATTTATGCTTTTCTTTTCAATATTTTATAGTGTTTAAGGTATTTGTTTACTAAATATTTTCAATTTTTTATTACATATTTTATTATAAATAGTTAAATATACATGTACATATTTTGAATTTTATATTACATGACCATCCGTTCCCTATTAATAACGTATAATAACAGTAATATTATTTATTTAAAGCTTTGAACAAAAACGCCAGTTTGTCAGCCTTTTCACATCTAATTAGGTAGTTTCTCGTTTGACTATGAACAAAACCAAGGGTTGAAAACATTCTGTCAGCCCCTGCAGAAGTTGCCTTTCCAATCATAAGCTACTCTATTATTAACAGTTCTTTTGAGGAAATACAATATTGTAACGCCGACGAAGACTTCCACCAATTTAAAGCATTCACTTCGCTCACTACCTGCCAATCTGTTTTATCTTAACGTTAAAAGGAGATTTACTTGCAGAATTAAAAACAAAGAAAGGGTCATAAAAGAAACAGACTTTGAATAGATAAGACTCTAGGGACAAAAATAAAGACAAAATGTTGAAATGGCTGAAAAAAAGGCAGAACTAGTTAGATTTAAGATAAAAAATAAACTAAAGTTAAAAAATATATAATAATAATTTTTTTAATAGAATCAATTGGTTTAAATCATTTTTTTTTTTTTTTTTATGAAATCTGATTTAAATCACTGATTAAAATCAATTGATTTAAATCGTTGACACCCTGGTTTAAATTGAATGAAAGAATATACAATGGAATATATTCTTTATATGTTATCAAAATCTATTATATTTATTTTATTTATCTATTATTATTTTTTATAGGTGGAAAATGTTGAAGGATATAACGTTAACACAAAGATTAAAGTTGTCTACAAGGGAACTAAATATATCTGTTCCTTTATTGATGCCAAATATTCTGTAGGATCTATTTCTGTGCTAATATGGGGTAAGTTTTGTTTAATATTATTAACAAATTTTAACATTTAAAAGAAATTATTATTCGGAAAGTTCAGTTGTATAGACATCAGTATATTTAAATTTACTTGGCAGATATTTTTAAAAATGTATTTAAATAAATATTCATTGCTCATGAATGTATACTATATCAGTTATTAGAACTCTAAAAAAATGCTTGAAAGAGGACTAGGTAGTTTTTTGTGTTTTTCTCGGAAACAAAGAAAAACGAGAAAAATGCCAAAGGGCTTTTTTTTCTTTCGTTTTTTCATCCTGCATCAATTCCTGAAGTTTTGCCATTTATTTTGGGTACATCCTATATATATATATATATATATATATATATATATATATATATATATATATATATATAAATATATATATATATATATATATATATATATATATATATATCAGTTCATGAAATAGTTCCAAATTCAATTACAGTTGTCATTTACACCAATTCACTCTCTCCCCTCATATAAATTTTAAAATCACAAACCAGGAACCCACTTATCATACAAGAAACCTTGACATCCCTTACCAGTAACAACATAAAAGTTCATTTTATTTGGGTACCAGGGCATTGTGGCATTCCTGGAAATGAGGAGGCTGACAGAGCAGCCGTGAAAGCAGCAACAACTGGCATTCCCTACAATAAAGTGTTTAAAGAAGGCATGGCAAAATTTATCAAGAAAAAAATAATACTCTCATGGAATTCTTTATGATTGGATACAGCACCAAGGGGTTGCATTGTTAGATATCCACAAGTGAGAATTGGTGAACAGAAGTGGTTTTGGCAAGACTTCGCATAGGGCACACTCGTCTTACAATATGTCTAATATGTTAAATATGTGACCCCCAATCCATGGCACTTGTGGGACACTCATCACTGTCAAACATATCCTGATGGAATGTCAATTTTATCGCAACTTGAGAACTAAGTAAAAAATAAACAAAATTACAGATAAAATTCTTGGCAATAACGTCAAAACTCTAATCAATTTAATGAGTTCTATTAGGGAGACAGGATTAATTAGCAGAATATAGGCTTCGGTATATATCGGTGGCATTACCTTGTGCTGATAACCTAGTAAGGAATAATCACCCCAGAGCTGTTATTTTGTCATCACTGCACAGCCACTGGAGTAAAGATATTTATGCTCTAAAATCATCTTTAACCCTTAGGCTGATACGTACTATTATATCAGTCCGGTGGTTGCTGGACCCTGGGTGCAACGGACTATTATATTAGTCCGGCATCTATTGCGCTTGGCTGCTACAACCTATTTTATCAGTCCTTCTACTATTGCCATCAGTGGGCTGTTTATAGATACTGCAGTGTCCTTCAAAGCCGATAGGTGGCATATGGGTTCGTTTATGGGTTGAATTCGGCCTCCCTGACAGTCCCTAGGCCAACCCAGCCTTTAATTAATTTAATAATGGGTACCTTGGGTGCTAATGACTCAAACAGTCGAAGCAGTTAAGGGGAAAATCAGGCGGCCGGAGCATAGTACTGCCCACACTATCTCCCTAGTGTGCCGAATGGTCATGAATCAGATACCTCTTTAGTATCTGCCCCTCAGGGCTCTCGAGGCCTGTTACGGGACTGATTTTTTTTTTATGTATATTTTTTTTATTTCTGTAGTATATTTTGAGCTTTTCAAGTAAACAATTGTTTGTGTAAATATTTCTAAGAAAATTTATTCTGGACAAGAATTGCTAGATCTTGACTGGTGTGAGCGAAAGTGAAGTGGAGTTTTCTTGGGAAGACGATGAGGGTTCTGATTATTTATCCCAAAATGTTTCTGTTGGAGAAACACCTGGAGCAAGTGGAATGCAAAGTACAAGAGAAGAGGGAAGAGGGAATCTTCCGGGGAAACATTATGTGATGAAAGCATTCAGCATACGGGGCACTCCAGGCGCTAGGCTATCTCTTGTATATAGTATTTTTATTGTTTTAAATGTTCTTAATATGCTTTTATTTTATCTTATTAATTTTGAAGTAGTCAAATCTGTAAATTTTTTCTTTTTGTTTTTCTTTCTTTTTTTTCTTTTGGCGTGTTTGTGCACACTGTTCTCAGAAACGGCTTATCCAATTTAGATGCGGTTTTCCCATATATATTTACATTTAGTGATTTTTTTCATGTTAATGGGTTCGCAAATAAAAAAGATATACCAATGTAAAGAATCACATCGCACATTTGTTTTTATTCCTCGGATTCCTCTCATTCCAAACAATTTTCTGTTTAGTTTTAAACTACTCCAGTTTCCAGTGAGACCTGAATGAAAGTTACCCATGACTGTTTCCACCATGGAAACATCTTCACGTTAAGATTGAGAAGAGTGTGAATTCCTTTCTTGCGATGCTTGTGGGGGTGTCTACTGTACTTTGCTTTATTTCATATATCACACCCTGCTACGACTTCCCACACCATCTGAGCCATCTTCTTCCAATAATACTTCCGTTTCAGACCTGCTAATATCTTTGTCAAGCCACGGTAATTGAACTTACCCTGATTTTGTGCGAATGTGCCATCACGTTGTGTTTGATCTGTGATCACATTTCCTTACCTCATGCATCTCAAGAAGGCTCGATCAGTGCCAGTCCGCATCCAGACTTATAAGTACGTTATATTCCCGGCAGTTGACGCGTCTTCTCAGAGCCGACCCGGCGCGCGAACGGTGCACTTATAAGTGGAGCGGGTCCTTCTTCCGTATGTGATCTGCGGCTTCCCTTTATTCGCCGACTTCCAAATGAGGTACCTCTTCTTTTGCACCAGATATGATCGACTTGCGGAATTGTACATTCTCGCTCTTCTACTGAACCAGTCGATCGGTGTCTGTACCGACGCACAGTGGGGCGAGTGACAGGGTAGGCCGGACATCCATTAATATCTCCGTTTCTACTGTTCCTAGAGTATTGCTTCTGGTGTCATTTCAAAGAAAATCCAATACTCTAATCAACTACATTATCAGAAATTTCACCAGTTTCGATATAAAGGGTAGCATGACTTTTAAATGTGCATATACAAATTATTGTATGTATCTCGTTATTTTTTTCACAAGTTCGCAAACTAAAACTACAAACAAACATATATCTTGTCGTCAAAATTAAAAAGAAAGATTTATTTAGTATAACAATAAGAATTTTAAGTTGCAAGAATATATAATATTTCTTAAATTTCAAATGTTATTTATTTTTATTATTTATAACGAGAATTTTCAGATTTGAATGTGTTTTTAGCGCGGTTCCTCCCTCCCTTCATAGGGAGGAACCCCGCTTATAAGGTTGATCTCTTGAAACAATCCGGAAGTGCCGACACTGGAAGATGGCGTTTGGGGCAAAATTCGCACCAAAAAATCGCAACGCTTACGTTTTTGAGTTCATACGCTTGTAAGTACTCTTTTTATAGGCTTCTTGTGCTAGGAAAACGAATGAAACCATTTTCAAGGCGATAGCTTTAACCGTTTTCGAGAAAATTGGAAAAATAGTTTTTGAATACCGATTTTGGTTTGGGTACTTAGAATCATGGGATTCAGTTGAAACATTTTCTGCATGTTCTACTTTCATTAAAACTAATATGTTGAAATTTTTGTTACGTTTGGAGTTAAGGAAGGGTTAGAATAAAATATTTTATTAACAGACATAAAAAGTTTTGGTAACTTTGTATACTTTCCTTAATATCTCGAAAAAGGTTGAGAATCTTGGTAAACGAAAGATTACCTTTAGAAAGCTTGCTAAATGCTCTACAAAAAAAGGTTCTGATGAAAGTTTTGATTAGGCGATGTCAATCGGAGAAATAAGTGCTTAAAATTTTAAAGTAATTGATAGGTGCTAATGACCCAAGTAGTAGAAGCACCTTATATATATATATATATATATATATATATATATATATATATATATATATATATATATAAAAGTAATATATTTCGGTTATTCGAACTGTTCTTTTTGTCTTTGATTTTGGTACTTTGAATTATGGGATTCAGTTGAAACATTTTCTGCATGTTTGAATTTCATCAACACTAATATGTTGAAATTTGGGTTACTTTTGGAGTAAAGGAAGGGTTAGAATAAAATATTTTATTAACAGACAAGAAAAGTTTTGGTAACTTTGTATACTTTCGTTAGTATCTCGAAAACGGTTGACAATCTTGGGAAGCAGAAGGTTACCATTCGAAAGCCTACTAAATGCTCTACAAAAAAGGTTCTGAAGAAAGTTTTAATTAGGCGATGTCAATCGGAGAAATAAGTGCTTAAAACTTTAAAGTAATTGATTTCGTTAATTCGAATGGTTCTTTTTGTCTGTTTTATTCCTTGTTATTTTTTAATTTCTTATAGTATGATAATGTATTTTACAATAAAACAGATTAAGTAAAATATGAAGATCAATTTATTGTTAGAAATGTAGCGTTCAAAGAGAGAGATCCCAAGGCTTCCCAAATGCCTCTGAGAGGAGGCCTTTCTGGCCGACTTATGGGTTGGCCGACCCGTACAGGTAAGATCATAAATCAAGATCTTTCAAGACTGGTGGAACCAAAATAATAACTGATCCTATTTTAATCTTTCCAAATTAGACTAGGGATAAGAACGGAACCGCGCTAAGAACGGACCTGCAAATATCCAGAAAACATACGAAATGTTTCAGGCACACAGAACTCCTTTTTCTTAGGAATATTTTCGAGTACAAGATCGTGAATCCATTGCTCATATGCCAGGTCATAATCTTTGAAACTTATATGATTTCTTCTCAAAAAATTATAAACGTCGCCATTTTTGTTCATATTGCTATTAATGCTGTCCCGATACTGAATTTTATTTTTTTATTGACTTTCTTGTTTTTACATTTCATGAGGTTTTCCCCCGTTTTGACGGGATAACTATTCAACGATGAACCAAAAAAATAAATAACGGTCATAGGATTGTAGAGTATCGTATTCCCTTCAATAATATATATTAGTTTGCTATTTTATGTATTTTCCTTCAAACGTGAAAATAATTTCAGTGTTCATCGTGAAATCAGAAATTTAGCGACTAACAGCCCAGGAAACGAAGAGTTATAGGTGGAAGTGTTTGGAACACAATTTTTGACTTCATAACTTTGTTTCGGCTAGTTAGGGGGTCAACATATCAAAAGTCCTCGTCCGTAGCCTTTCTGCCGGGGGGAGGGGGGGGGTTAGAAGGTCCCATTTTTCGGGTTTTCACTAATATCTCGGTAACCCTCCATCCTAGCGGCATGACCATTCTATAACAAATGAAAGCTTATTAAATTTCCTACAAGTTCTATTCAATCAAGTTTTTCAAGATATCTTTAGTTTTCAAAATATCCGCTCTTGAAAGTCTGTAATTTTGGGAAAAAACACACTTTTTTTATATTCGCGACCGGATATCTCTTCAACGATGCACCCAAAAAATAAATGCTGGTTATGGGGTTGTAGAACATTCCATTCGCTTCAATAATATATATTACAATACTATTTTATGTATTTAAAATGACAGACTTTCACGAGCGGATATTTTGAAAACTAAAGATATCTTGAAAAACTTGATTGAATAGAACTTGTAGGAAATTTAATAAGCTTTCATTTGTTATAGAATGGTCATGTCGCAAGGACGCAGGGTTTCCGAGATATAAGTAAAAACCCGAAAAATGGGACCTTCTAAACCCCCCCCCCCCCCTCCCCCGGCTCAAAGGCAACGGGTGAGGACTTTTGATATGTTGATCACCTAACAACTTGAAACAAAGTTATGAAGTTAAAAATTGTGTTGCAAACATTTCCACCTATAACTCTTAGTTTCCTGGGCTGTTAGTCGCTACATTTCAGATTTCACGATGAAGACTGAAATTATTTTTACGTTTTAAGGAAATTACATAAAATAGCAAAGTAATATATATTATTGAAGGGAATGCAATACTCTACAACTCTATAACCGTTATTAATTATTTTGGTACATCGTTGAAGAGTTATCCCGTCAAAACGGGGGGAAAATATGCGGCAAAAGTGTTTTTCCCCAAAATGACAGACTTTCAAGAGCGGATATTTCGAAAACCAAAGATATCTCGAAAAACTTTATTGAATAGAACTTGTAGGAAATTTAATCAGCTTTCATTTGTTATAGAATAGTCATGTCACTTGGACGCAGCGTTTCTGAGATGTAAGTGAAAACCCGAAAGATGGGACCTTCTAAACCCCCCCGGCTTAAAGGCTAGGGGCGAGGACTTTTGATATGTTCGCCTCTTAACTAGCCGAAACAAAGTTACGAAGTCAAAAATTGTGTTCCAAAAATTTCCATCTATACCTGTTCGGTGACTGGACTGTATGTAAACGCCATCATGTTTAGCCACAGCCATCTTGATTTCCACAACCATTCCAAACGTATTACCAATACCTTTTATAGTTTCTTGGCTTATTTGACTAAAATACTAATTTCACTGATAAATGTAATTTAAAACAAAAAACAACCGTTTAAAAAGTGAGATAAACAAAGACAAAAACACGTTAAAAACAACAAAACAAACACTTTTAAGGTTTTAAGCGTTTATATCTCTGATTGACATTGCCCCATCGAATATTGCTTCAGAATCTTTTTTGTAGAGAATTTAGTAAGCATTCGAATGGTCTCCTTCCACTTACCACGATTTCCCAACCGTTATCGAGATATTTACGAAAAATGTATGAAGATCCGAAAACTTTTCATGTCTATTAATACAATTTTTTTTCGCATACTTCCTTAACTCCAAATATAACCAAAATTTAAACATCTTAGTTGGGATTAATTTCCAAGTTGTAGAAAATATTTCAATTGAATCCCGCTATTCTAAGTACTCACAAAAATATAATGACTTACAAAAATATTGATTCCACTTTTCTCAGGAACGGTTGCAGATATCGCCTTATAAATGGTTTCATTCGTTTTCTTATGTTAAGTAACCTATAAAACAAGTATCTGCAAGCATATAAACACAAAAACGTAAGCGTTACGTTTTTTTTTTGCGCGAATTTCGCTCCAAACACTATCTTCTAGCGGGCGGATTCTAGTGGTTAACGAACTTGACCTTTCAAATTAGACGACAGATTTTTGCACCAAATTTCGCTAAAATCGGACTATTTTTGAGCTTGCTAGAGCGCGAACAGACAAGCATATATATAAATATATACATATATATATATATATATATATATATATATATATATATATATATATATATATATATACAAATTTGGGCCGCCTATATTTTCGTGATCTATAGGGTCTGAAACGTGAAAGTTTCTAGTCGGCACTTCCGGATCGCGTCATGAGGTCAACCTCATAAGCGGGTTCTCCCTATGGAGATAGGGAGTAACCGCGCTAAAACGTAAGCGTTACGATTTTTTTTGCGCGAATTTCGCCCCAAACGCCATCTTTCATTGGGCGGATTCTGCTGGTTAACGAACTTGACCTTTCAAATTAGAAGACAGATTTTTGTACCAAATTTAATCAAAATCGGACCATTTTTGAGCCGTCAGGAGCGCGAACAGACAAGTATATATATATATATATATATATATATATATATGTGTATATATATATATATATATATATATGTATATATATACAAATTTGTACCACCTATATTTTCGTGATCTATGGGGTCTGAAATGAGAAAGTTTCTAGTCGCCACGTCCGGATAGCGTCGTGAGGTCAACCTCTTAAGCGGGTTCTCCCTATGGAGATAGGGAGGAACCGCGCTAAAAAGGACATTTTCCATGAACGGTCGTTTTAATAGGATATCTTAGGTGGAATTTTTTAATTAAAAAAAAAATGACTATTGAAAATGATCATAGAAACTAAGAAGGACAGCTTAACCAAAAAAATATCGGACAATTCGAAATTTCAGATATTGGTCCTATGTCCACGAAATGCATAGGCTCGCCCCACTGAGCGACGGTGTCATCTCCTTCCGGATTCAAATCTCTTCAAAGCTCACCAGTCCCCTCTGCTGCGGTCGCTACGTTGACGTGCTGCAACCGGGAAAGCCAGTCTGCTACTACGTTGTCTCTGCCACGCTTATACAATACTTGAAAATCGTAGAGTGAAAACTTAGCCTTCCACCACATAATCCTCGCAGAATTTTCCTTTAATGTCGCGACCCACTGCAGTGGCTTGTGGTCCGTTTTGATCATGAACCTCCGTAAATATATATATATATATATATATATATATATATATATCTGGAAATGGTCTTTGGCCCACACTCAGTCTCAGTCTACTGACGCACGCGACCGGTCTTTCTCTCACTGGGTATTGCTGAGCGAGTACTGCTCCAATAGCATAATTACCACGTCCATAGTGACGAAAAAATCCCTTGTGAAATATTGGAACGCGAGTACCGGTTCATCCGGAAGCATCTCGATAAACCTCTCAATTTGTTTCGCCATTTGTGGGATTAACTTCACCTCACGGCTCTTCTTGAGAAGATCGTTAACATCAACCAGGTGTCGAGCCGTGACTGGCACAAACCACATGTAGTAGTCGAGTGCACCCAAAAACCGCTGATTTCCTTTCACGTCCTTCGAAGTTTTTATTCTTGAGAGAGTTCACATCTTCGCTGGATAGGGCCTGATACCATTGCCCGAAATGATATGTCCCAGGAAAACTACCTCTTGAAGACCGATGTGTGTCTTTTCTTTGGACAATTTAAGCCCGAACTCCTTTAACCTTTTGGATGCTCTCCGTAAGGCTGTATTTCTCCTGATCCGATCCGAACCGATTTCGTTTGACCGACCGTTATATATATATATATATATATATATATATATATATATATATATATATATATATGTGTGTGTGTGTGTGTATATTTATATATATGCTTGTCTGTTCGCTCTCCAGCAAGCTCAAATATGGTCCGATTTTGATCAAATTTGGTACAAAAATCTGTCTTCTAATTTGAAAGGTCAAGTTCGTTAACCAGCAGAATCCGCTCACTGGAAGATGGTGTTTGGGGCGAAATTCGCGCAAAAAAAAATCGTAACGGCTTACGTTTTTGAGCTCATATGCTTGCAGGTACTTATTTTATAGGTTTCTTAACATAGGAAAACGAAAAGTTTGTTTTGTTCTTTTAAACCGGTTTTAGCGCGGTTCCTCCCTCTCCCATAGGGAGGAACCCCGCTTATAGGGTTGATACAATGAAACAATCCGGAAGTGCCGACTAGAAAATTTCGCGTTTCAGAACCCCTAGAGACCGAAAATAACGGTGGTACAAATTTGTATATATATATATATGTATATATTTATATATATATTTGTCTGTTCGCTCTCTAGCTAGAAGACGAATGGTCCGATTTTGATGAAATTTGGTACAAAAATCCTTCGTCCAATTTGAAAGGTCAAGTTCGTTAACCAGCAAAATCGGCCTACTGGAAGATGGCGTTTGGGGCGAAATTCGCGCAGAAAAAATCGTAACGCTTACGTTTTTGAGTTCATAAGCTTGTAAGTACTCTTTTTATAGGCTTCTTGGGCTAGGAAAACGAATGAAACCATTTTCAAGGCGATAGCTTTAACCGTTTTCGAGAAAATTGGAAAAATAGTTTTTGAATACCGTTTTTGGTTTGGGTACTTAGAATCATGGGATTCAGTTGAAACATTTTCTGCATGTTCTACTTTCATTAAAACTAATATGTTGAAATTTTGGTTACGTTTGGAGTTAAGGAAGGGTTAGAATAAAATATTTTATTAACAGACTTAAAAAGTTTTGGTAATTAGCGCGGTTCCTCCCTCTCCCATAGGGAGGAACCCCGCTTATAGGGTTGATACAATGAAACAATCCGGAAGTGCCGACTAGAAAATTTCGCGTTTCAGAACCCCTAGAGACCGAAAATAACGGTGGTACAAATTTGTATATATATATATATGTATATATTTATATATATATTTGTCTGTTCGCTCTCTAGCTAGAAGACGAATGGTCCGATTTTGATGAAATTTGGTACAAAAATCCTTCGTCCAATTTGAAAGGTCAAGTTCGTTAACCAGCAAAATCGGCCTACTGGAAGATGGCGTTTGGGGCGAAATTCGCGCAGAAAAAATCGTAACGCTTACGTTTTTGAGTTCATAAGCTTGTAAGTACTCTTTTTATAGGCTTCTTGGGCTAGGAAAACGAATGAAACCATTTTCAAGGCGATAGCTTTAACCGTTTTCGAGAAAATTGGAAAAATAGTTTTTGAATACCGTTTTTGGTTTGGGTACTTAGAATCATGGGATTCAGTTGAAACATTTTCTGCATGTTCTACTTTCATTAAAACTAATATGTTGAAATTTTGGTTACGTTTGGAGTTAAGGAAGGGTTAGAATAAAATATTTTATTAACAGACTTAAAAAGTTTTGGTAATTTTGTATATTTTCCTTAATATCTCGAAAAAGGTTGAGAATCTTGGTAAACGGAAGAATAACGTTAGACAGCTTACTGAATGCTCTACAAAAAAGGTTCTGATGAAAGTTTTGATTAGACGATGCTAATCGGAGAAATAAGTGCTTAAAACTTTAAAGTAATTGATTTCGTTTATTCGGTTCTTTTTGTTTGTTTTTATTCCTTGTTATTTTTTAATTGCTTAAAGTTGGATAATGTTTTTGACAATAAAACAGATTAATTAAAATAAGAAAAATAATTCATTGTTAAAAATATATCAGGCTGTACCGTATGAAATGTCAGTTTTGGATTTGTCGATTTCCTTTAAATGTCTTGAAACTGTCGAGGCTCCTACTCCGAGTTCTTTGGCATATTCCCTAGTGTTTTTATTAGCGCGGTTCCTCCCTCTCCCATAGGGAGGAACCCCGCTTATAGGGTTGATACAATGAAACAATCCGGAAGTGCCGACTAGAAAGTTTCGCGTTTCAGAACCCCTAGAGACCGAAAATAACGGTGGTTCAAATTTGTATATATATATATATATATATATATATATATATATATATATATGTATATATTTATATATATATTTGTCTGTTCGCTCTCTAGCTAGAAGACGAATGGTCCGATTTTGATGAAATTTGGTACAAAAATCCTTCGTCCAATTTGAAAGGTCAAGTTCGTTAACCAGCAAAATCGGCCTACTGGAAGATGGCGTTTGGGGCGAAATTCGCGCAGAAAAAATCGTAACGCTTACGTTTTTGAGTTCATACGCTTGTAAGTACTCTTTTTATAGGCTTCTTGGGCTAGGAAAACGAATGAAACCATTTTCAAGGCAATAGCTTTAACCGTTTTCGAGAAAATTGGAAAAATAGTTTTTGAATACCGTTTTTGGTTTGGGTACTTAGAATCATGGGATTCAGTTGAAACATTTTCTGCATGTTCTACTTTCATTAAAACTAATATGTTGAAATTTTGGTTACGTTTGGAGTTAAGGAAGGGTTAGAATAAAATATTTTATTAACAGACTTAAAAAGTTTTGGTAATTAGCGCGGTTCCTCCCTCTCCCATAGGGAGGAACCCCGCTTATAGGGTTGATACAATGAAACAATCCGGAAGTGCCGACTAGAAAATTTCGCGTTTCAGAACCCCTAGAGACCGAAAATAACGGTGGTTCAAATTTGTATATATATATATATATATATATATATATATATATATATATGTATATATTTATATATATATTTGTCTGTTCGCTCTCTAGCTAGAAGACGAATGGTCCGATTTTGATGAAATTTGGTACAAAAATCCTTCGTCCAATTTGAAAGGTCAAGTTCGTTAACCAGCAAAATCGGCCTACTGGAAGATGGCGTTTGGGGCGAAATTCGCGCAGAAAAAATCGTAACGCTTACGTTTTTGAGTTCATAAGCTTGTAAGTACTCTTTTTATAGGCTTCTTGGGCTAGGGAAAACGAATGAAACCATTTTCAAGGCGATAGCTTTAACCGTTTTCGAGAAAATTGGAAAAATAGTTTTTGAATACCATTTTTGGTTTGGGTACTTAGAATCATGGGATTCAGTTGAAACATTTTCTGCATGTTTGAATTTCATCAACACTAATATGTTGAAATTTTGGTTACGTTTGGAGTTAAGGAAGGGTTAGAATAAAAT
This sequence comes from Gonocerus acuteangulatus, assembly GCA_946811695.1. NCBI lineage: Eukaryota > Metazoa > Arthropoda > Insecta > Hemiptera > Coreidae > Gonocerus > Gonocerus acuteangulatus. Next base: position 78,974,070 of record OX328123.1, read on the forward strand.
ATTTTATTAACAGACTTAAAAAGTTTTGGTAATTTTGTATATTTTCCTTAATATCTCGAAAAAGGTTGAGAATCTTGGTAAACGGAAGAATAACATTAGACAGCTTACTGAATGCTCTACAAAAAAGGTTCTGATGAAAGTTTTGATTAGACGATGCTAATCGGAGAAATAAGTGCTTAAAACTTTAAAGTAATTGATTTCGTTTATTCGGTTCTTTTTGTTTGTTTTTATTCCTTGTTATTTTTTAATTGCTTAAAGTTGGATAATGTTTTTGACAATAAAACAGATTAATTAAAATAAGAAAAATAATTCATTGTTAAAAATATATCAGGCTGTACCGTATGAAATGTCAGTTTTGGATTTGTCGATTTCCTTTAAATGTCTTGAAACTGTCGAGGCTCCTACTCCGAGTTCTTTGGCATATTCCCTAGTGTTTTTAATTGCTTATAGTAGTCAAATGTATTTGTCAATAAAACAGGATACGTATAATTAGAATCAATATTTCGTTTGTTAGAATTCGAAGATGCCGTATGAATATCTAGATTACAGTACTGGTGTTGATTTCGTTCTTTAGAATTATTCTTGGTATTCCCTATTTTCATCTGTTACCCATAGTTTTTTATTGTTAGTAGGTTTTTCTTATTGATTATAGAATATAAATCTATTTGGCTATAAAACAGGATACGTAAAATTAGTGACAATATTTCGGAGATTTCTGAGCGAAATACTTTTAAGATTTTCTACCACCACGAACGGCTTTTTCCTCTATTTTTATCCACTAGATAGGCTTTATTTTGCATATTATTCTATATAAGTTTTATTCAGCAGGGGATTCTGATGAAATGTCGTGTTTTTGCTGTGGATTTTAAATACGATGTATCTAAGATTGGATAACATTAGCGAGTCTACATAGTTAAGAACCGACGACGGAGGATTACTTCTTGCTATGATTTAGTCTACATATGTATATTAAGTCCTAAATCCAAAAAATAAACTTCACAACGGTTAGATACTATGAGCGAATATGCGGTTCAATGACCGTAGAATACAAGGAAATTTACCTGCTAAGAGTTAATCCTCAAGAGCTGTAAATATACCCCAGGTATATGCCGACACAAATACAAAGCCTAGGCGGAGAGTACCCCAAGAACACAGATCCAAACATAGGTTATATACTAAATATACATAAAGACTACTTAGTTGTAAACCGATTCATCAATTAGCAATCAGTAGTTTTCAACAAAGGTTATATACTAAATATTGATAAAAAGTATTTAATTAGAAAAAAAACAATATTCCACAAGACTTTGGTCCATTTGTGTCTACTCCATAGACTTAATTAGGTATATTATTCTATTGTAGTTGGGCAACTAAACTTTGTTTTATTTTGTTAAATAAAGTTTTTTTTCTTGACTTGTTATTCGTCAAGACTTTTATTTGTCCTTGTGTATTTACTAGATAGGTTTTATTCGGCATATTATTTTATATAGGCTATATTAGGCAGGGTATTCTACTCAATCTTGTGTACTTCTTCTTTGCATGGGCGTATATAAAAACAATTTCGGGGGGGGGGGCTGAGACCATTTCCAGGGTATGGAATACTAAATATTTAGAGCTTGGAATAGTTTTAGGCAACTAAAACGCTATTACACGTAAAATAAAATATGTTTTATGAACTAAGTGATCTTATTTAATTTATTTTTTATGGTTTTACGAGAGGTTTTTATCATTAATTCAAAATTTCGGGAGGGGCTGCAGCCCCCTCAGCCCCCCCCCCTCATATACGCCCATGCTTCTGTATCCACTAGAAAGGCTTTATTAGGCATATTTTGTATTTGGATTTATAGAGCTTTGCTTTAGAATGAGAGCCAGATTCTGTAATTTCCGCTTCTGTGTAAAAGTTAGCTACTGTCGGTGTCCCTGACGCCTTAATATCACTTTTATTCGAGATGTTCGAGAGGATTTTGACAATTTTCACGAGATATATAAAAAAAATAAGTTTATTTGTTAGTTTATCAAATGGCACTAGGGACATGAACGGAACCGCGCTAAGATGCTGCAGTTCCTGCGAGTCGGACTTTTTGTTTTTGTTTAACTCACTTTTTAGCTCTTTCCTCCGAAGGAAAGTAGCTATTGAGGTTGGACTCATGACGGAATTTTTGAAAAATTTCTTCAAATCTTTATCGATCCTACCTAGTAGACACCGAAATTGACCCCCCTTAAAATTTATATCTATCTATCTATATATATATATATATATATATATATATATATATATATATATATATGTGTGTGTGTGTGTGTGTGTGTGTCTGTTAACACGATAGCGGCCAGAGTTTTTGTTTTTTCGTCACGAAACTTGGTATATAGCATTGAATTAGCAAACGATTGAACGAGTTCGTTAACCACCAAAATCGGTCCACCGGAAGGGGGGGTTTACAGTCTACACTACCCAAATTCTGAGGAAACTGCTTAGTTATGCAGCTCCTGCGTGACGGACTTTTAATTGGTTGTTAGCGTGGTTACTCCCTATCCCCATAGGGAGAACCCGCTTATGAGGTTGACCTCATGACACAATCCGGAAGTGCCGACTAGAAACTTTTTCGTTTCTGACCCCATAGATCACGAAGATATAGGTGGTTCAAATTTGTATATATATATATATATATATATATATATATATATATATATATATATATATGCTTGTCTGTTCGCTCTCTGGCGGCTTCAAAAACGGTCCGATTTTGATGAAATTAGGTACAAAAATCTGTGCCCACTGGAAGATAGTTTTTGGGTCGAAATTCGCGCAAAAAAAATCGTAACGCTTACGTTTTTGAGTTCATATGCTTGTAAGTACTCATTTTATATGTTTCTTAACATGGAAAACGAATGAAACCATTTTCAAGGCGATATTTCTAACTGTTCCTGAGAAAAGTGGAATCAATATTTTTGTAAGTCATTATTTTTTTGTGGGTACTTAGAATCGTGGGATTGAATTGAAATATTTTCTAAATCTTGGAAATTAATCCCAACTAATATGTTTAAATTTTGGTTATATTTGGAGGTAAGGAAGTATGCAGAAAAAAATATTTTATTAATAGACATGAAAAGTTTTCGGATCTTCATACATTTTTCGTAAATATCTCGATAACGGTTAGGAAATCGTGGAAGGTGACCATTCGAATGCTTACTAAAGTCTCTACAAAAAAGATTCTGAAGCAATATTCGATGGGGCAACGTCAATCAGAGATATAAGCGCTTAAAACCTTAAAAGTGTTTGTTTTGTTGTTTTTAACGTGTTTTTGTCTTTGTTTATCTCACTTTTTAAACGGTTGTTTTTTGTTTTAAATTGAATTTATCAGTAAAATTAGTTTTGTAGTAAAAGAAGCTAAGAAACTATAAAAGGTATTGGAAATAAGTTTGGAATGGGTGCGGTAATCAAGATGGCTGTGGCCAATATCATGATGGCGTATACATAGGTTTGTTTTGAATTCTTTCTATATAACCTTCCTCATAGCCACCAACTGAAGTTATCGTTACTGAAGCACATATTTACAGTTGATTATAACTGTAAAACGAATTTGCTAGTAAAACAAGATACTTAAAATGACAATGATTTTTTGGTTCTTTAGAATAGAGCCTTCTCAGCAGTAGTCGAAGAGTAAGTACGTTTTCAGTAAAAAATTGTATTGACTCAGATTAAGAATTATCCATTTCTGTGTAAGTTGGCTAGTGTCAGTTTCCTGTTATTTGTGATGCTAATCTATTCCATTTCTTCGAGATGTACGTAACCGCGCTAAGATGACGCAGTTCCTGCGAGTCGGACTTTTTTTTTTTTTTAAATTGCATTTATCAGTAGAATTAGTATTTGAGTAAAATAAGCCAAGAAACTGTGAAAGGTATTGGTAATAAGTTTGGAGTGGCTGTAGTAATCCAGGGTGTCTACTGCACGAAAAAGTCACGAAAATCACGAAAATGTCACGAAATGAAAAATAAGGCAAGAAAAAGTCACGAATTTGGGAACCATGTCACGAAATTTTTCAATTTAAAGATTTCCCATCAAAGAGATAAATTCAGCGAAGTTTCTGTAATTAATCTTTTTCCACTAAAACTGTGTACAATCCGGTGGAGTGAAAACTCGCAGGTATTAGCTTGGGCTCGTGCGATGATACCTGCCTTAAAGTTATGTATAGAAAATTCTATTGATGATTCTACAGTTGGTAGGAATTACACAGTTGTGCAGAACCATGTTCCGACGGACGGATTCTGCTGGTTAACAGACTAGACCTTTCAAATTAGGCGACCGATTATTGTACAAAATTTCATCAAAATCAGACCATTTTTGAGCCGGTGGGAGAGTGAACAATATATATATATATATATATATATATATATATATATATATATATATATATATATACTTTTTCTTCCATTGTTGACCTTAAACTTCAATATACTTGTTTTTTGTAGCCAATAGGTCATAAAAACACTCCTTTCACTTCCTGTATTTTATTATTTTCACCCTAACCGGTTTCGAGCTATTCTGCTCCTCCTCAAAGGGTATTTCATTCGATGGTCATTTCCCATCACGTACATTTATATAAAGTAATTTTAATATTGCATAGCAATATGCGTCTCAGGGTTATGAAACACTGGTTCATAACCCTGAGACGCATATTGCTATGCAATATTAAAATTACTTTATATAAATGTACGTGATGGGAAATGACCATCGAATGAAATACCCTTTGAGGAGGAGCAGAATAGCTCGAAACCGGTTAGGGTGAAAATAATAAAATACAGGAAGTGAAAGGAGTGTTTTTATGACCTATTGGCTACAAAAAACAAGTATATATATATATATATATATATATATATATATATATATATATATACACACATACACACACACACAAACACAAAAATACATGCATACACATTTCAACAACCGTCATATTCGTGATCTATTGGATCTAAAACGTGAAATGTTCGTGTCGCCATTTCCGGATTGCGTCATGATGTCAACCTCATAAGCGTGTTTCCTCCTTCCAGAGAGCGAGGGTATCTCTTTCACATGGACCTTGTGAATGCCCTTGAGATGGATTTTATGCTGTGTTCATCATGTCGTGCTGAGAGGTTGTCTGTCGCAATGGTAAATATCCGCGAGCTCGGGTATTAGATCATGAAATTATCTCGTCCCTGGTTCTATGACTCCGACGCGTACAAACAGGTAAAGGTCAATTCCTGAACCGTCAGCCTCATTGCAGTCACCCAATCGTCAAAATATAATTTCTTCTCAACGATATTTTGCCTGAGACTGGCGCACAGTGGGACGGAATGCCTAAAATGCGGCCAAAAGTCGAAAAGTTAAGAGAACGATCTACAATTACGTATTCAGGGGGCTTTGGGGTCGCTGATGACGAATCCGTTATCAGAATTAAAAAAAAATCAAAATAGCGGATCTAATATGGCATCTTTTTATAAGAAAATACTTGTAAAAAATAAAATAAAAATTAGCAATTGGTCTAAAACTTATTGTTTTGTGATTATTAGTGCCTATGATTATAAATTTATCCAAATCAAAATGGCGAAATGCAATATGGCGTCGTGTTATATGAAAAAACTTGGTTAAAATGAAATTAAACTTTAGCAATTGATGTTAAACTTATGGTTTTCTGATTATTAACAAAACTTCGGCGCTAATGACCTAGAAGTAGATGCGCCGTAAAAAAAAAAAAAAAAAAAAAAAAAAAAAAAAAAAAAAAAATTAACAAAACTTGTTCAGTTCTTGCATAAATATTTTTACGTCATCTTTTAAAATATTTTTATGAAATTAAAAAATTGCAGCCTCGTAAAGCCACCTTAAGTGAAAGTATTAAAACTTAAAAAACCCGACTCGCAGGAGCTGCATCATCTTAGCGCAGTTCCGTGCTTATTCCTAGTGACATTGAGAGCTTAGAATAAAAATGAACGGTATTCTTTTTTATTATTATTTCGTGAAAAATGTCAGCAACATCTCGAAGAATTGGGATATATTAGGCGTCACAAAGCACAGGAAACTGACAGTAGAAAACTTACACAGTTGCAGATAATTGTTAATCCTCCTCCCTCATTCCTATGGAAGCCTGTATATGTCAATACAATTATGTTGTGAAAACGTTCTCACTCTTCAACTACTGCTCAGAAGGCTCTATTCCAACCAGCCAAAAATTTGTTGTAATTTCAAGTATCTTGTTTTACTTGCAAATTGATTTTACTGTTAACCCTTTAACGGGCACATTTCGCTAGCTATGTTGGATTTTTTTTTATTTATATTTGGGAATCTGGGGGGCATCCATTTACTAATTATCAACCCAGGATGTTAAAAAAAAAATTGTATCCATACATACGGGGTAGGCCGCTCAAGCGGCCCTTGCCCATTCCTGGCATCGGGAATCTCCGATATGCAATGCCTGCGATACGTCGTAAAGCCCCTGAAAATGAAAATGGTTTATTCGATGGCGTTACCCTAAGATTGGCAGGCTTTAAAAAAAAAAAATTATAATAATAGTATAATGCTAGCCCACAATATCATTTATGACAGAATTGAGAAAAATATTTCATTACAATGCCAAAAAAAGTATTTTTTCCTTTCAATTTCATGAGAGTAAGGTTCTTATGAGACAAATCAATGAATAACATGTAAGCGAAATACTCATTTCAATTGAACTCAATTAATTCCTAATTTAGAATATATAAAAGAATTATTACATACTTTGAGACGATTTCCGGATAAGAGGAGTGATCCAGAGAGCCAATAATGCACGGCCAACACTGACACAAGACGAGTGTGGGAATGGGCAAGGACCGCTTTAGCGGTCAACTTCGTCATATATCGGCTCCTCGGACCCAAGACCTCCAAATTCTATTTTTTGGCATACCCCGGCATCTAGAAGGAAGCATTGGAACCAATTCTGCCTCTCTCGCGTCATTTTTTAATTTCAGCGAGCAGTGGCCGCTCAAGCGGCCCTTGCCCGTTAAGGGGTTGAAATCAATTGTAAATATGTACTTACGGCGAATAAAATTCTATTCTCTCGTGGGTTAAATCTTTGTTATAAAATAAGAAATAGTGAATTCAGTTGTGGAAGTATGAGGAAGGTTATATAGATAGGATAATTAAGAACGAAGGAATGTATATGTCATCATGATAAGTCACAGCCTCTCCAAACATATTACCAATACATTTCTAATTTTCTTGCCTTCTTTTACTAAAATAATAATTTTAATGATAAATACAATTTAAAAAAAAACGACCAATTAAAAAGTGAGTTAAACAAACACAAAAATCGGGTCAAAAGAACAACACAAAGACTTTTAAAGTTTTAAGCACTTATTTCTCTCATTGACATCGAAAATTGCTTCAGAATCATTTTTGTAGAGAATTTAGTACGCATTCGAATGGCCACTTTCCACTTACCGTTTTTGAGACATTTACGAAAATATAGGAAGATGCGAAAACTTTTCAAGTCTACTAGTACATTTTTTTTTAGTACTTCCTTAATTCAAATGTAACCAAAATCTTAGTTGATTTGAATCTCAAAGATGTAGAAAATATATTCAATTGAATCCTACGATTCTAAGTACCCCCCCCCCCCCCAAAGAAAAATGAGCTACAAAAACATTAGTTCAACTTTTCTCAAAAATAGTTACATAAATCGCCTTAAAAATGGTTTCATTCGTTTTCCTACGTTAAGAAACCTACAAAAACAAGTACCTGCAAGCATATGAACTCAAAAACGTTGGCGTTACAATTTCGCTCCAAACACCATCTTCCGGTGGTTGGATTCTGCTGGTTAACGAACTTGACTTTTCAAATTAGACAAAGGATTTCACCACCAGATTTCTTCAAAATCGGACCATTTTTGACCTAGCTAGAGAGCGAACAGACATGAATGTATGTATATTGTGGTGTTTTGGTTTGGGAAGAAAAAGAAAAGTGAATATATTTAAAAGTTATTCTAGGAAAAGTTGATTTAGAAAAGTTTATATTATATTTTCTTTAAATCTCAGGGTTCATTTATTTTTACCAAACTCACCACATGCGGATTTATGAATAAAACCATTTGAATAATTAATTAAATTTAATAAATTTCCTGAAAGAAAAGCACGAGAAATATTTTATTGGAACCACTTCTTACCATCTGTCCTTTTATGTGTTGAGACCATATTATATACCAGGAGAAAGGTTCATTATAAATACAATAGAGTTGGAAATAATTGACTTATATTGAAGAAAAGATATAATTTAAGATTTTGCATGGCTGTGATATAAAAATAATATAAAAAATTTGCTTGACTCACATATTTGTATCAATGTTGGGTTATTTTAGAAAAATTAGAACATATTTAAAATATTAACTTATATGTTAAAATATAACTATTGGCCATTATGAAATTTTAGATAGCTTTTAGAATTTACTTAAAGATTGGCAGTGTGTGAGTTATACTCAGCTTATTTTACGGATGATGTTCTGGAAGTGAAGAGGCAGGCTGCTTGTAGTTGTGTTGAGGAGATTGAGGGTCGGCTGCTAGATCTTGGAGTTGTGACTGGTCATCATGTCCAGGTGAAGTGCTTGGTGTCGGCTGGCCCTGATGGTGCAATGCATGTGCTCTCGCCCTTGGCTGGCGTTGGAGTGAGAGTGCTCTGGCCCTTCGTTGGCGCTGGAATGAGAGTGAGTGGTGGGGGAAGGCCCTTTTTATAGAGGCGTTACTCCCACCACACCAAGGATGTCTGACTTCAGCGAGCTCCCTGGATTTTCCTGTTCATTCTTGGAAACACCTCTATCGTTATCTTCCTGGGAACTTGTATACCTTATCGCTCCTAGCCGAGATATTTGGACTCTTCTATTTAACACTGCCTTTTTAAAAAAAAAATAAATACTGCCAAACTGAGCACTGCCAAATGCTATCTCTTTTATTACTCTTTTATTTATTTAATTGATTGACAAAGGAGAATATTTGTGATGGACTTATGAAATATAACTTAGCCTTTATTTTGAATAGGAATGCTACTCTTTGCTATGCCAGAAACTGACCCTTTCTAGAGCACCCCCTTTTATATCATTACATTTCGGGTGGGCTCCGGTGTAAAAAAAAATAAAAACTGCTTAGCATGTTTTAATTTTTTTTTTTTTTTAAATTTAATTTGGTGTAATGATTTTGTATTCCGGCTCAGGGTAGCATTACTATTCAAATACTGGATTACTATTAACTAGTTTCATTTTAAAAAGTTTAAATTTTTTTCTTATATGCTCTAAATTAAATTATAAATATTCTAAAGAGTCTTAATAAAAATTATAAATTATGTCTTATAACAAAAAAAAAATTTCATACAATAATAGCATTTACATTTACAACACATGTTGTATGGCTGTATACTTCTTATTCCAATACAAAGTCACTTATATCATAACATTTTTTTTTTTTTTTTTTTTTTTTTTTTTTTTTTTTTTTTTTTTTTTTTTTTTTTTTTTTTTAAATTATTTTTATCTAAATTATTTTTTATATTTTTTTTCTTTTCTTTTTTTATAATATAATTAAAAAAATATCTACTACGACAAACAAAAAAAAATAAGTATAGCTGAAAGCTGAGCCTCCCGGGCTCATTTAATGTTAAGTTTTATTATTATTTATTTATTCTTTAATTATATTTTATGTACAACAAGTTTTCTTTTTAAGTTCATTTTTATTTTTATTTGTATTTAATTATTTTACCCAATGCATTTGACATGACTCTAACGATTGTTCAAGAAAAATTTGTTCCCTCACTAGCCCATTTTTAAAAAATTGAAATTTTAATGTAATAAAATAATTTGTCAATAGTCTATCAGTCCTTGTCGGTGTCAACTTGTTTGTCAGTCACTCCTTCTTACTACATTTCATTTAAAAAAATTCTCCTTCCTTCTCATTATTAAATATCAAACTCCTTCCACTTCAATAATTATTATTAATAAGTTTCCCCCCTTTATTATAATATAGTATAATATAATATTTCCCAATTCGTAGATAAGGTACTCCGGCCTCTTCATGGGTCCGTGAGCCTTTAATACAAAACAAATAATAGGTACTCCGGCCTCTTCATGGGTCCGTGAGCCCTCAATATAAAATACATATTCAAATATATCAAAATATATGAAATATTTTTCTCCTTCCCCTTACTTCAATTAATTATTATTCTTTACTCCTACTTCTTCATTTATTTATTATTAACTTTTGAAAAGGTTTTTTCTCTTTAAATATTTATTAACTGTCCTTGTCAAAGTCTGTCTTTATATTTATTTTAAAAATTACTAAGTTTTATTTATTTTATTCTTTATTTAAAACGTCGTTTAACCATTAGTTATTTAACTCATTAATTCGTTATGGCCTTATTGGCTTCAAAGATATACTTTTCATTTAAAAACATCCTACAGTTGGAGGGTTCTAGTTATATTGAAAAGAGAATGATGCGAGCGCTGCTCGGGGCTGTGGCAATTATAGGAACTTCTTGGCAATGTAGAACACTAGCGCGGTGCACGTGTCGAAAACTTGAACTAGCCTGAGCCTGTTTTGTGTACATTTGGGATTATCAAACCTTTCTTCTCACGAGGTAGATAAGAGATTTTGGGAGTTAATAATCCTATTATCTACATTTCAGAGATGGGAATAGGATTTTAACAGCTACTGGATATTTCCTGATTTTTTATCGATTCTCTTTGTCTTACACTTGCGTATCTAAAATTGTATCACGACCGATAATGAAATATTTCTTGATAATTTCTCTTTGATATTAATACTAATAATGACATTAGAATTTTATATTGGTGCAAAATTTTCATTTAATTAATAATTTTACTGCTTTTAACGGATAAACCGGTAGTCAATTTACTGAATCTACGACTAAAAAAGAACAATATAATGACTTTTTTAGTAACATTTTTTGTTTTTAGTGTACGGTTGTGCACACGATTTTAAAAATAAAAAAAAAATGAAATAATATGGGTTTTGCCTCTCGTAATTTTGAAAATGGTATATAAAGAAATTTATAAACATTGGTTTTTATCAATAAACCATAGAATTTTGATAGGTAATATAATTTAAATATTAATAAATTTATTATTTATTTGTCCCTATCCACTCAAATCCGGTACCCAACGCCGGAGGAGCTCCAAAACAGAGGTTTTATTGTTATACGTTACTGGTTAAATTTTTTATTTCATCATCTTTGGTCGGTTGATGATAATATTTAAGGAGAATCGAATGGAACATTCCCCGAATAATTCCATTTTTATTCGATAAAATGAAGGTATATTTCCCTACTTTTTCTGTGATTAAATACGGTCCTTCGTATATTGGCAGGAGTTTAACATTTTCTAATTTGTTTTTTGGTACTCTGAGTGCTTTAACCAACACTGAATCCCCGACTTTAAATCGTTTATATAATTTTTTTGATTCATGTTTAGCTTTATTTTTGTCTCCCATACTCGTGAGTTTTTCTCTAATCATTTTTTCGATTTCCTCAGGGGTTAGATTTGTATTCTTTGACACATTTTCGCCTATATATAATTCCCAGAACCTCATGGGCCTAATACCGAACATTGCTTGAGTTGGAGTTATGTTTGTAGTCGTATGATACATGGTATTTATAGAAAGTACAATTTTTTCTAGCTCCTTATACCAGTTTTTATGTTTGCCTTTAACGGTCACTCTTAAAAATGTTAGTATGTCTCTATTTGTTCGTTCCGACAAGTTTCCACACGGATGTCTTATGGAGGTGAGGACACGTTTTATGTTGTTTTTATTTAAGAAACTGTTCCATCTTTCCGTTGTGAAGCATGTGGCATTGTCGCTCAGACAGCGGTTTGGAACGCCTACGTCATTAAAAAGTTTTGTTAGTGAGCTGATTGCCCCTTGGACGTTAGCATTACGGGTTGGATATAACTGCACGTATTTGGTAAAATTGTCAATTACTATCAAAACATATTGGTATCCGTGCGACCTGACTAACGGTCCTAGATAATCTATGGAGATTATGTCTAATTGTCTATTTAATATAGGTTGGTAAGGGGTGTTAGGGTGTGGACTTATTTTATTAAATTGACATATTTCGCATGACTGTATAGTTTTAGCTATTACCTTACGCAAGTTTGGGACATAAAATCTTTCTCGTATAATTTTAAAGCATTTAGTTACGCCAGGGTGGCAGTATCGTTCATGAATTATTTTTATTAATTGTATCATATCGGTATTTGTAAGATATATTAAAGAATCATTTCCTATTATTTTGTGTATCATTCCATCTGTAAGCTGATACTGGTGAGGTTTTTCTTGCACTATTTTTGACAAGATTGAATCTTGGGCTTGGTTGATTGGAATATTTTTGAAAAACGTTTCATCGTCGATAATTTTGTTAATTCTGTAATTGGGGTCTTTGCGTTCCGGCTCTTCTATAGGGTGCCTACTGACATAGTCGGCGAGTATATTTTCTTTTCCTGCTATGTACTCGTATTTAATTCCCAAATTACCCAAAAAATTAATCCAACGCAGCAATCGTGCTGGTGGGCTCTTACAATTATGAAGGAAGGTAATTGCGCTATTATCAGTCCTTACTATTATTTTGTAACCGGCAATTATAGGGTAAAATATTTGCATGGCATGGATTATTCCTAGCAGTTCCTTTTCTGTTGCATAATAATTTAATTCTGAACCTTTGAAGGTTTTACTACTATATGATATTATTTGTTTAACTCCGTTTTCGTCTAATTGATAGAGAATTGCACCCGAGGCATAATCGGAGCTATCCGTTTCCACATAAAAATTTTTATCAAAATCCGGGTACACTAACAAAATGTCTTCTACCATTTTTGACTTTATTTGTTCAAATGCCTGTTGATGGGTTTTGTTCCATTTATATGGTTGTTTGATGGATGTTAATTGGTACAAAGGTCGGGTTATGTCTGCGTAATTAGCACAAAATTTATGGTAGTAATTAAGGTAACCTAGAAAACTTTGTAGTTCTTTTGTATTTTTGGGTTCTTTAAAATTTTTGATTGTTTCAATTTTGCTGGGGTCTTTCAATATGCCTTCGGTGGAAAGGATATATCCCAAAAAAGGTACGGATTTCCTAAAAAAATTGGATTTTTCTAAATTTATGGTGATACCGGAGCCTAAAAATACTCGAAAAAGATGGTCTAGCACAGTTATGAATTTTTCTACGCTATCTGCATGAATCAACACATCATCGACATATATTTTTACGTTTTGAGCCAAATCATGGGGAACCACCGTTTGGATTGCTTTAATTAGAGCGGCTAAACTGACTGATAAACCGAATGGGACTCGACAAAAATGATAACTTTGTCCGTTAAATTGAAACCCAGTGAATACTCTGCTTTCAGGCTCTAACTGAACTTGCCAGAAACTGCTTCTTAGGTCTAGTGTAGCTAGTAATTTTGAATTTTTACATTGGAACAATAATTGGTCTATACTTGGTGGTGAATCATACTGTGGCTGTAACCTTTGGTTTATGAAACGTCCGTCTAAGCAAATTCGTACGCTGCCATCTCGTTTTTCTACTAATATAATTGGATTGACATAACATGAATCCGAGGGCTCGATTATATTTTGACTTAACATGGTTTGAAGTTCGATTTTTGCTTTTTCTATTAATACTGGATTTAATTTGTATTGATATTTTTTATATGGGGTGGTTTCTGAAACTTTCAATTCGTGAAGATAATTTTTAATACATCCGGGTCTATTTTGAAAAATATTTTGATTCTGTTGGAATATTTGTTTGAGTTGGATAGTTTGATGTTTATTTAGGATTGAACTACCTTCGTACAATATCTTATCGATTTGACTTTCAATGGTGTTTACCACTGTGGTATTTTGGTGCACAGCTTTCATTATTTGCAGATTTTGAGAAGTTAATTGATTTTTTATTGGATTTTCTGACTTAGGCATGTCTATAGGTAGGATTTTACCTAATTCCATTTCCGGTTTTAACAAGATAATTATGGTTTTATTGTCATGATTTGCAATTGAAATATAATGTGAGTCCAAGTTTATAATTGCTTTAGCATTTATCAGAAAATCGATTCCCAGAATCATGTCATTAGTGAGATCATGTACAATCAATAAGTTAGCTTTAAATAAATATTTTTCGATTTCTAATGTTACATATAATTGTTTGTTTATGCATACAGATTTTTTGCCTGTTGCTGACACAATTTTGGTTTTTGCTATTGGTAATATTCTGTGTTTGCTGAATTTATGTTTATTTTTATTATAATAGTCTTTATTAATTATTGAAACTTCCGAGCCTGTATCTATTAATGCCGTACAGAATGTTTCTCCCAGGTTTACCTTAATATGGGGACATTTAATAGTTAATTTTATGTTTTCTTTTGCTGCCTCTTCTATCAGTATATTTTCTTCAAACAAATTGTTTAAAATGAAATCCTCATCGGATATTAATAGATTGTTGGACCCGGATTTTAATTGTCATTTACACCTAGTACAACAAGTTTCATCATACTTTATAAGAGGAGAAGGTTTAATTTCGTGAATTTCGACTGGCACTTCTATTTGATTTATTTGCAATTCATGTAATTGTTTGTGATTTGTTATTTCGGGTTGTTCCATGATAAATTTGTTACATGATCGCTGCCTGTGGTAGCGATTTTCGTTATTTTGTTCTGTTGGTTTGTTTTGAATCTCACGATTTTCCGTCTGTGGGTTATTTTGCCCGAATTTAGCGTTTCCGTAATTTTTGGGATTGTTTTGTTGACGGTTTTGACCTGGCACATTTGGACGAAAATGGTTGTTTTGTGGATTATTAAAATTATGCTGGTAATTCCTGTTTTGGTTGTAGCCACTATTATAATTTTGATGGTTTCTAAAACGTTGGCGGTTATTACTATAATGATTATGGTTATAGTTTTTGTAATTATTACTTTGAAAGTTTTTACGATAATTATTCGGATTATTATCATCATGTGAAGATTTTTGTTCATTATTTTCCGGCTGGAACTGGTTTAAATAATTTCCACGTATTTTGTTTGGATTATTAATTTGTTCATTTTTAATTGGTTCTCAGTTCTGATTTCATTAATTATAAAATGACGGTCAAAATGGTTAATAACTTCGAATAATTCTGAAATATTTTCGACCTTTCTATTTAAACACACGTTAGAAATAGTACTACCAAAATGTTTGGAATATATTCCACATACGGCATTTTCATCTAATAGGTTGGCGGTTATGAAACGGGTTGCATTATCGGCTAAATATTTTGAAGGAGATAGATGACTGTGATTTATATATGATTCATTTAAACGGTTGAAAAGAAAGCTTTTGTAATCCTTTCCACAGAAAACAGATTGGAATTGATTTTTAAAATCTTCCCAGTTTATGAATTTGCTTTTATTAATTAAATACCAGCAGAGGGCATTATCATTTAACATATTTTCAATTATTTCTTTTTGTCTATCCCAGCTGGTTACACGCCTCATGTGGTGTTCTAATTTTAACAAAAATTGGCATGGATCTTCTTTTTGATAATTACTAAATTCTAAATGTTTATTAAAACTGAAATTGTCGCCTGAACCCCCCATTTCTACGTGTGATCCGAAGTTTATTTTTATTCCGTTATTTTTTATTTCATAAAGGTCAATTTTTAGTTCGGTCACATTTTGATCCAGCGTTTTAATATTTTCGTTTGTGGATAATTTATGGTCGTTTATGTCCTTTTTTACGGCTCCTAACTCAGAGGCGACATTTTGCTCAAGCCCTATTGTCTTTAACTCGCACAATTTCAATGATTTGTCGTATCCCTCTATTTTAAGGTCTAAGATTTTAAATTTTTCGTTGGTATTTTTCTCCACTTGATCTATTTTTACAGTCGTCCGCGTATCTAATTGGTTAATTTTTTGATTAATCTCAACTATAGTATTATCTACTTCATCAAATTTTGTTTTGCATATGGCGAAATCATTTTCGATTTTCCAATCTATTTCTTTAAATTTTTGCTCAACGACCATGAACTCATTTTTAACGTCATCTTTGAACTCCGCCATTTGTTTCCCTAGCTTTTCTGATTCTGCCTTTTGGTTTTCCATTAATTCGGTTTTATGTTTTTCAGAATCTAATTTTAGATTTTCTCTTAATTCGGTGTTATGTTTTTCGGATTCTGATTTTTGACTTAACATTTGGGCCATCATTTGTTCCAACATTAACTGCACATTCGTGAACCCCAAATTTAGTTCTTCCCTACTTTGTGTAATACGGCCATTACCCTGTAATGTATTGATACCCACGCTGTCCCAGTGAAAATCCGCCTCCTCTAATGGCAAACCCCTAACACTTCCCTGGGGAGTTACATCCGAATCTTCTCCCTCCGTTTGTAAAACATTATCGGAATCATTAGTCTTACATTCTAAATTTTCTTGTTCATGTATTTTGTTTAAATGATCTTCGCTGCCTATATCTTCGTCTTTTTCCATATTGCCCGAATTATTAATTTTAATATATCAAAATTTATAAAATTATGCGAAAATAATAAAATACATATATAAATAGACAAAATAAATATATAAAATTATATCTATTATTAACACACTTAGAATTATTTTCTTTTTGAAAATGCCATCACATTTCCCAACATTGATCCAATTATGTGGTCGTTGCAAACTTGCCAAGCTGACAAAACAAGTATATAAAAACTTAAATAAAAATAATTTAATAAATATCACAGCTAAAAATAAACTATTTGCTAAAAATTTAATATCACTTAAAAAAAATTTTAGTTTTCATAAAAATTCATGTTTTGAACCTTAAAACACACTTTTTTAAATATATGGTCTCAATATTAAAATCTGAAAACATAAAAACAAAAAATAAAAATTTTAATTCTGGTTTTAAAACACGCGCGCGCCTACTGCAACTCTTCTCTAGGCTGCCGAGCTGCAATACAAAGCTACGGGAAGGATTACGCGACTCAACCTGTTCAGGATTTCGAAGACAGGTTTAGTGGATCGCCCCACGTTGGGTCACCAAGATGTGTTTTGGTTTGGGAAGAAAAAGAAAAGTGAATATATTTAAAAGTTATTCTAGGAAAAGTTGATTTAGAAAAGTTTATATTATATTTTCTTTAAATCTCAGGGTTCATTTATTTTTACCAAACTCACCACATGCGGATTTATGAATAAAACCATTTGAATAATTAATTAAATTTAATAAATTTCCTGAAAGAAAAGCACAAGAAATATTTTATTGGAACCACTTCTTACCATCTGTCCTTTTATGTGTTGAGACCATATTATATACCAGGAGAAAGGTTCATTATAAATACAATAGAGTTGGAAATAATTGACTTATATTGAAGAAAAGATATAATTTAAGATTTTGCATGGCTGTGATATAAAAATAATATAAAAAATTTGCTTGACTCACATATTTGTATCAATGTTGGGTTATTTTAGAAAAATTAGAACATATTTAAAATATTAACTTATATGTTAAAATATAACTATTGGCCATTATGAAATTTTAGATAGCTTTTAGAATTTACTTAAAGATTGGCAGTGTGTGAGTTATACTCAGCTTATTTTACGGATGATGTTCTGGAAGTGAAGAGGCAGGCTGCTTGTAGTTGTGTTGAGGAGATTGAGGGTCGGCTGCTAGATCTTGGAGTTGTGACTGGTCATCATGTCCAGGTGAAGTGCTTGGTGTCGGCTGGCCCTGATGGTGCAATGCATGTGCTCTCGCCCTTGGCTGGCGTTGGAGTGAGAGTGCTCTGGCCCTTCGTTGGCGCTGGAATGAGAGTGAGTGGTGGGGGAAGGCCCTTTTTATAGAGGCGTTACTCCCACCACACCAAGGATGTCTGACTTCAGCGAGCTCCCTGGATTTTCCTGTTCATTCTTGGAAACACCTCTATCGTTATCTTCCTGGGAACTTGTATACCTTATCGCTCCTAGCCGAGATATTTGGACTCTTCTATTTAACACTGCCTTTTTTAAAAAAAAAATAAATACTGCCAAACTGAGCACTGCCAAATGCTATCTCTTTTATTACTCTTTTATTTATTTAATTGATTGACAAAGGAGAATATTTGTGATGGACTTATGAAATATAACTTAGCCTTTATTTTGAATAGGAATGCTACTCTTTGCTATGCCAGAAACTGACCCTTTCTAGAGCACCCCCTTTTATATCATTACAATATATATATATATATTGTAATGATAATTTATTATAAAAAGGTTGCGCCACGTTGGGTCGCCAATAAATGTAATGATAATTTTTACAATAAGAATTAAAGAAATTATAATTAGTTATATTATATTAATTTAAATTAATCTCAGGGATCAAAGTTCCGAGTGAATGAAATTATATAACATTTATCTCCAGACAATTCTGAGATACAAACAATATTAAATCACATACAAACAATAATAAAAGAATCGACACTACAAAAAAAACAATTCTTACCTCTAAATCAATCTGCTTCCAACAAAACCTCAATTCACTTGGTATTCCTTGGAGGAGAGGTCCGCCTTCAACCAACGCTGAGAATAGAATGCTAGAGACGCTCCGTTCGAGCGGGGAAGTTTGGCTTCTTTCTTTCTAACTTCCGCAGTTTGTTGGATTATATATAAAGATAACAATTATGTTTTTTGCAATACAAATAATTAATTTATTGTTATCTGGATGTAAATTTAATATGGATATATTGTATACCAGTATTGTCCAAAAACATTATTAATTTTGATCGTATATAATACGATGTTATTTGTACATATGGTTTGTGATTTGCGCGGGCTTTTCAAAATATCGATGGTTATTTGAATTTCAAAATATTTTCAAGAATGTAATATATCATTACAATATATATATATATATGTGTATGTATGTATGTATTATATGTACGTGTATATTTATTATATGTGTAATTATATATATATGTATATATATATGTATATATATATATATATATATATATATATATATATATATAAATCGCACGTGCTTCCCGTGTCTACAACAAGCCCATCGAATATTGGCAACCTCCGTCTGTTGCCATCTGTGGGTTCCTATGGGTTGGCGCACTTCTTACACCTTTCTCATTGTATTCCGTGGCTGATTCGTGAGTTCCTGAGGATGGCAGCATTACAACATTTTTTTAGGTGTTGTGTGCTTTTAGCGCGGTGCCTCCCTACCTCACGACGCAATCTGGAAGTGCCGTCTAGAAACTTCTCGTTTCAGACCCCATAGATCACGAAAATATAGGTGGCTCAAATTTGTATATATATATATATTGGGGAAGGTGTTGTACCTTTGACCACCGAGGCTGTGGCGGCATGTAGCAACATTTTTTAAATTTTGGTGTAATTAGTGTTTAGCTCCTTTGCTAGAGGGCTTGTGTAACCTACTTTGGATTGTTAAAGTCAAAGAGGATTTTTGCAAAAAAAATTTTTTTTGTATTATGTCTTTTTAGATGGAAATCATTTGACAAAGTAGCTATTACAATAAGAAACATGAAAACATGGCGTAGCTTTTGAATTTGATTTATCTTAACCCTAAAATTTTTAGCATGCTTTTTAATTTGCACTACCAGGGTGTTGTACCTCTGACCACGACTAGTTGTTGTACCTTTGACCAGGTCAAAGGTACAACACACCTGAGTAATTTTTTCATAATTCAATTTTTATGTTCTTCTGCCACAACTTTTTAAAAAATAATTAATATTGGTTGCTTCAATTGTTCAAAGAATTAAAGAAAATATAAATGAAATAAGTTTAAACTAACTTTATCAATCCTCAGTGTACTAATTTGAACCTATCGCCCCTTATTGTTGAACCTGAAGTTGTAAGGCCTCATCAAAAAGTGCAGGCAAGGAAAATGTCAAATAGGGACCGGCTTAAAGGGAAACCTCGTATCCTGACAGATATTCCTGAAAAGCTAATTAATGAAGGTGAAAAAAAAAAACGAAAGCACCATCCTAAACGTAAAAAAGTCCGACTCGCAGGAACTGCGTCATCTTAGCGGGGTTCCATTCATATCCCTAGTGTTATTTTGTAGACTTAGAATAGAAACAGTTATTACTTTGTTTGCATCATTCCTAATGTAAACAAATATGAAAAAAAAAACAACAAAAAAAAACATGACTTTCGGCTAGGGATGAAACTATCCTAAGCAGAAATTACTCTTTCTGCCGTCCCAAGTTTCGGTCTAAGAAGACTCTTCTACGAATATATTTCTAATTTACTTAACTTGCAGTGCAAACATATCCATTTTACTTTTAAATGCAATTAAACAAAATAAAATTGTACATGAAAATGAGAAAGTAGTGTTATTTTTTATTGAACTACGGCCACATTCAACCACAAAATATAATTATATTTCTAGTACAGAATTTGGCTGCATGACTTCCTACAGGTAAAGGTAACTGTCAGCTGTCCTAGAATGCTTGATGAGAACAATGAATCTTGACTTATGAAGTGCAATACCAGCCTACCTGAACCGGCCTACTACCTCGACCCGGACTGACTCTACACAGAGAATATTTACGTTTTCAGTTCTGTTACAGGTTCAAAGAATTTGTATTTATTCCCCTGTTTTATTGAGAAATACATCCTCCTCCTAGAAGCAATAACAAAATAACAAGAAATAAAAACAGACAAAAAGAACCGTATAAATTACCGAAATCAATTATCGTTTATCAAACTTCTAAGTTATATGTACTTATTTCTCCGTTTGACATCGCCTAATCAAAACTTTCTTCAGAACCTGTTTTCTAGAGCATTTAGTAAGCTTTCAAATGGAAACCATCCGTTTACCAAGATTCTCAACGGTTTTCGAGATACTAACGAAAGTATAAAAGGTTACCAAAACTTTTCTTGTCTGTTAATAAAATATTTTATTCTAACCCTTCCTTTACTCCAAACGTAACTAAAATTTCAACATATTAGTGTTGATACAATTCGAACATGCAGAAAATGTTTCAACTGAATCCCATAATTCTAAGTACCAAAATTGAAGACAAAAAGAACAGTTCGAAATAGCGGAATCAATTACTTTAAAGTTTTAAGCACTTATTTCTCCGATTGACATCGCCTAATCAAAACTTTCATCAGAACCATTTTTGAAGAGCATTAAGTGAGCTTTCTAATGGTCATCTTCCGTTTCCAATGATTCTCAACCATTTTCGAGATATTAGGTAAATTATACAAAGTTACCAAAACGTTTTATGTCTGTTAATAAAATATTTTATTCTAACCCTTCCTAAACTCCAAACGTAACAAAAATTTCAACATATTAGTTTTAATGAAAGTAGAACATGCAGAAAATGTTTCAACTGAATCCCATGATTCTAAGTACCCAAACCAAAAACGGTATTCAAAAACTATTTTTCCAATTTTCTCGAAAACGGTTAAAGCTATCGCCTTGAAAATGGTTTCATTCGTTTTCCTAGCCCAAGAAGCCTATAAAACGAGTACTTACAAGCTTATGAACTCAAAAACGTAAGCGTTACGATTTTTTTTACGCGAATTTCGCCCCAAACGCCATCTTCCAGTGGGCGGATTCTGCTGGCTAACGAACTTGACCTTTCAAATTAGACGACGGATTTTTGTACCAAATTTCATCACAATCGGACCATTCGTCTTCTATTTAGAGAGCGAACAGACAAATATATATATATATATATATATATATATATATATATATATATATATATAATAAATATATACATATATATATATATATACAAATTTGAACCACCGTTATTTTCGGTTTCTAGGGGTTCTGAAACGCAAAATTTTCTAGTCGGCACTTCCGGATTGTTTCATTGTATCAACCTTATAAGCGGGGTTCCTCCCTATGGGGGAGGGAGGAACCGCGCTAAAAGCACATACAAATAAACCCCTTCCTAAAAAAGTGGTAAATAAAAAGAAAATTATTCTAATGACAGTTGAGATTCTGATACCGAAATTTCTTCAGAAGAAAGTGACGTTGATCTGTCTGATAAATGTCGTGAGTTAAGTCGATAACCAGCAACAATATGAAAAATATGATTTGGAAAAAATAAATTTTATACTTGTTAAAAATAAAAGTAAAAAGACTATTACATATTTAGTCGCAGAGATCTTTGTTATTAATTGTCCAATGCTTAAGATCCAATATTTGAAAAAACAAACTTTAAGTGACAAATTTACGAGAGATGAAAATTTGTATGGTATTGATGTTGAAGACATTGTGGCTAAACTTCCATACCCTACTATGGCTAGTGGATCTGCTTGACAGTTAAAACGTTCATCGATTGGATTGGATTTTTCAGCATATTAAGCATAACATAATATCAATAATAGCTTTTTTATTATGCTTACATCCTTGTCCTGTATTTATTAAACTTACAATTAATTGCAATATTACTGAATACAATTTTTTTCTGCACTGCTGTGTTGTTTTTACATGGTCAGAGGTACAACACCCCATGGTCAAAGGTTCAACTACATGTTGTACCTTTGACCACTGTACGATTATTTTTTTAAAAATTAATAACAAATATTAAATGTAAAGCTAGAACCTTGAAAAAATTAAATATGATAAGCAATATAATACTAATTACAATGCAATAAAAAAAATGAATTTAGCCTGAATATTCAAGCTAAAAAAAAATAAATTTTGCAAAGTGGTCAAAGGTACAACACATATATATATATATATATATATATATATATATATATATATATATATAGATACATATATATACATATATATATATATATATATATATATATATATGTATATATATGTATATGTATATATATAAAGGAACAACACCTAGTCGTGGTCAGAGGTACAACACCCTGGTAGTGCAAATTAAAAAGCATGCTATAAATTTTAGGGTTAAGATAAATCAATTTCAGAAGCTACACCATGTTTCTTATTGTAATAGCTACATTGTCAAATGATTTCCATCTAAAAAGACATAATACAAAAAATATGATGAGGCAAAACGTCATCAATAAATAACTTACATTTTTATGATAGAAACTAGCTGAATACCCGTGCTTCGTCACGGCAGATAAGTAGTTATTTTATTGCGTTAAATAATGTTTCATGAAAATTACGTTACTATACAATTTTGTGCAGTTTATTATAGCACGGTTCCCATCATACTATATGTTATTCAATAGGCGTTAAAATTTAAAAGTTTATGTTTCCAAGAAGTCATATGGTAACACCCAATATATTTACGAGTATTACCAAGGTTATAGGCGAGGAGGCTGTGCAAGGGTTCCGGATATTATTACCTCTCCTGGAAAACCTAAGGATATGCCATACATCACGGTTTGACCGGGACTGTCCCGGTATTTTGCAATTGTTTCGGTGTCCCGCCCGATTTTATCAATGTCCCGGAAAAGGCTGTAAAATGTAAAAAGTGATGAATTCATGTTCATAAGAATCTTTTTTAAATCGGTTACTTTTCTACAATCAACATTTTTACTACTGTTCACAGTGTCAAAGAAATGAGAAGTAATCTAACTGTAAAACGCTGGAACTTCCTGCACAGCGCTGCCAGCTGCCAGACACTACTATTTGGCTGAGAGATTGTTTTAAGAAAATCAAGTAGCAAAAAAAGTTCCGTTCTTATTTTTAAGGTTTGGGTAGATTAACAGTTTAGGATTCCCCCTTCCCGTTAGTTGCTAGGCTTAAAACTCACCAACCATTTTGCTTATAATTTGTACTCTTTTTATCCCCCCCCCCCCCTGGTATGCCCATCCCATATTAATGTGTCTCGGTTTAACTCTCCAAAAATATGGCAAGCCTATCTCACGGGGACAGGCAGAAAAGAAACGCAATTAAAACTCTATGAGGGACAGTTTATTTCTAGTAATTCAAGGTCTGCCATCATAGTTGAAATGAACCTCAATTAGAAATAAAACTATGAAATAGATAATGTACGGTAACAGCTGTTCTGTTATCGTCCTAGCAACGCAGGCTGCCTAGGCTTGCCTTCTCTAACCAACTCAAACTTTAAACCCCCCTAAAAATGCTTAAAAATACGAATATGAAAAAATCCTTTCTTAGCAAGCGCCTACGTTATATAGGGAGTGTCCATGCAAAATTTCAAAATTTTCTGTCGAGCGGTTTGGACTGGGCGTTGATAGGTGAGTGAGTGAGTGACAAATATATAGTAGATGGATAAGTATTTTTTGCAAGAATCCTATTTGACTTGAGTAATCCAAAGTAGGTTACACAAGCCCTCTAGTGAAGGAGCTAAACACTAATTACACCAAAATTTATAAAATGTTGCTACATGCCGCCACAGCCTCGGTGGTCAAAGGTACAATATGGTCAGAGGTACAACACCTTCCCCTATATATATATATATATATACACACACAAATTTGAACCAATGTTATTTTCGGTCTCTAGAGGTTATGAAACGCGAAATTTTCTAGTCGGCACTTCCGGATTGTTTCATGAGATCAACCTTATAAGCGGGGTTCCTCCCTATGGAGGGAGGGAGTAACCGCGCTAAAACATTTATTATAAGATTTAAATAAGATCTAAATGATTTTGTAAAGAAAACTTATTACAATGAAATTATATAGTTATGCTTAGAGCGTGGAAGTTAGGCAAAATGCCTTTTTTTATCTGACTGGATATATTGGCAAATCAGATAGAGATAAATATGATTTCGTGTATTTAGGAAGTCTAGTGAATTTTTTTTGGTGCCTTTTTGTGCCTATTTTAAGATGTAATGCCTTTTTTGCTTTTTTTGATCGTTATTCAATTTTTATCTGCGATTTACATGAATTTCCATTCATCGAAGACAAATAAGGTAGCACAAATTAAATTATATTTTGCTGTCACAAATATCTATCTAGAATCTTGTTCCCTGTAAATCGTTTATTTGTTTGAAATGGTTCCACATTGGCAAAGTTGTTCACAAATTCATTAATGTTACTCTGGCTGGATGGAATACGAAATGATGATGAACCTCATTTCTGTCTAAGTTGTGGCAAATTACATGGAAAAAAACAGCTTAAACCTTGAACGTTCTCTTTCATAAAATGTTTCACCTCCCATGTCTAGCCCATGCTCTGCACAGAATTGCCGATGAGAGAAAAAGTTTGTATCCTCACGTGGATAAGTTAGTTTCGAATACCAAGAACATCTTCCTGAAATCAACCTCCCGAATTCGGGTTTTCAAGGTCATGGCCCTACAGCTCCCTTTACCTCCACAGCCAGTTCTCACCAGATAGCGAACCTGGATCCCAGCAGTCATATATTACAGCAACAATTGGACTATACGTAAGGTAGTTTGTGCCGTATCAGTAGACAAGATGGTTTAGTTTGCGACGTAAAAAAAGTTATCAGGTTAAAGAATGATCTGGCATTTATAACAGCACATTATTGGGAATTAACATTAAGCGATACGCCGCCGTGCGGAAAATTTCGGAACTAGCGACAAAGGGAAACGTGCATTGTTTACAATTGTAATGCTATTGTGTTGTTCGTGTTTTTCTTGCTATTTAATAATTTCCCAACTGTTTTATGACAAATTTGTCTTTTTAAAGAAAACATGAACCTTTCCCTTTCACAAAGTAATTATTTTTAAACAATATATGTAAGAGGTAGTGAAATAATTCACATTTATGCAACCTTCACTCTTGTGTGACTATAAACAGCTTGCAACCCATTTTACCCGAATTTGATTTAATTTCTGGAATTCACTTCTAGAAATTCAGAAGGTATAGATATTGATGAACAAAAGTATGTACAAAGGAACTTCTGTGGCTATCTAGAAGCCTTAAGTAGTTTCAGGTGCATAGTTGAAGGTGAAGCAATTGTGAATGCACATCCATTACCTAAATACCTGTGGTATTTTGGAGAAGACCAACCAATCTATTAAGTTGCTTGCACTTGCAAAAACACACTAATTAGGAATGGCTGTATTAAATTTAAATGAGTGTACTACTTCATATTTGATTCATATGACTCCTTTCATAAATATTACGGTGCCTTTTGATAAAGTATATTTATATAATTTAATTACAACCTTAATAAGTAAATGAAATAGTGCATGTAATATGTGAATTAGAGATTCAAAGAAATTTTGAAATATTTTCTCAATTTTCAAGTTGTTCATGATTTGTTGTTGTTCAATAATGTGCAATATTTATTATAAAATAAATTTATTGTATTCAAATCTGTTCACAATGGTATGAAATTATATTTACATCAGTTATAATTTGCAAATAATGTAAGGAATAATTAAAATTTGTGATCAGAAACGATTCAAAACTAAAAAAAAAAATAATGGTGCATGTAATATGTGAAAATAAAGATTTTGAAGTATTTTTTTTTCAATTTTCAAATTGTGCATGATTTATTGGTGATCAATAATATGCAATATTTATTATAAAACACATTTATTGTATTCAAAGCTATTAACGATGGTATGAAATAATATTTACCTCACTTTTGCTTATCCATCACAATAACAATAACTCATTGTTAGTCCAATATTCTTACATATTTGAGTACACAAATAAAGTAGAGCTTCCAAAAACCGTTTCTTGGTGAAAACACTAATATTAACGTGAAATATAACCACAAACAACTGTGAAAACACTTGTTATCAGCAATCACTATGTACAAATGTCACATGTCTCCCTTTGTATACCGCTATTTTGACAACGACGGTGGCGCCGCCATCGGTAATGTTAATTCCCAATAGTGTGATCCCGGAAGCAATCTTCCTTTTCCATGATGAAAAACATTATTTCTAACAAGCGTCTGTCTTTGATAGTTGATACTTTAAAAAAGCACCTTGTTTTGTTGGTAACCAAGAAAAGTAAGAGTAAGTACGCTAATTATGTGATAAATTGATAATAAAGAAATGAATGACTATTTAAAATACACATTTTCATTAATAATGAGTGAGATTCCTCTTTGCTTTCACTTCAAATAAATGCCTATTTTCATTACACTACTGCCTATTTCCAGTATTTCAAGTGCCTTATTGCCTGCCTATTTTAACCAAAAATAAATGCCTAACTTCCGGGCTCTAGTTATGCAATACATAAAAAAAAAAGCCACGAGGGCCCTGAGGGGCAGATACTATAGAGGTATCTGATTCATGGCCATACGGCACACTAGGGAGATAGTCTAGTCAGTACTATGCTCCGGCCGCCTGATTTTCCCCTTGGCTGCTTCGACTGCTAAAGTCATTAGCACCCAAGGTTCCCATTATTAAATTAATTAAAGGCTGGGTTGGCCTAGGGACGGTCAGGGAGGCCGAATTCAACCCTTGAACGAAGACACTAGAAGAAAAAATCTTTAGTGCTTGCTCAGGATTTGAACTCAGGCCTTCAGCTTATTAGTCCAGTGCTCTACCACTGAGCTAACGTCGCCCCCTATGCAATACATATAATTAACAAAATTTACCTTCTTTACGCAGTTTTGATCTTGTCATCTCATTTGTTTTGTTCTGCAATTAGAACAAAACAAAATCCGGAATATTTAAATTCTTCCAAATCTCAGTGTAGCACTATAGAGTTAATATCTTCAGATAAGTGACAAGCTTTTCTAATACTACAATTACTCAGAATAGAATTCACACTCAGATATATATTTAACACTTTCATGATGCTTTGTCTAAGGCAGTAATCTGTTACCCTTGCAAAGCCACTTCTAGATGTTATGAATAGGACAATTTGTTAATTCTATATACTTTTCTACAAAATAGTACGTTTTTTATGGATGTTCTAAATGTTTTATTTACTTTAGTATATATGTAAATTGTATTACTTGCTTATGAAAAAAAAAACCTTTTTGTTACTTTTACTTCGCCCTCCCACATTCTAGCTTTTCACCGTATTACTTATGCTTTTTATTTATTTTGAAAATGTTTATGTTGGATGATATCACAACATATATATATATATATATATATATATATATATATATATATATATATATATATATACATGTATGTATATATGTATATATGTAATTACAATTATGATATAAGGTCTATGCTTTAGGTCCTTTTGGAACTTGTCTCTACACAGGGAATTTCTGTTACTATCCTAACTACCTTCACGCTCCTCTTTTGGCTTCAATTGTTCAGCGAAAAAAGGTGAACTTCATGAATGACAGCTATATAGAGAAATATGATTTGACCACTTTTGGTTGTAACTAAACTAACTTTATGCTCTTCTTTTTTTTTTAGCTTTTAAATACTGTTTATTTGGATGCTACTTATTATGAACAGAAATCAGAATTTTGTGGAGTTGAGGAGAATATTGAAAAAGCTGTAAGAATCATTAAGTAAGTTATAAAAATTAGAATAAAAAATGTAATATGAGCCTTTTTATACATTTTGTGTGTATGTGTGTGTATATATATATATATATATATATATATATATATATATATATATATATATATATATATATATATATATTGGTATGATATTTCTAATATGAGCAAATTATGGCCACACATTGGTTCGCCATTTAATGTAGCGATTCTTTCTGTTAATATTGTATAATAAAACCTTATATAAATTATTTTTATTTAAATGTTTAATTTTAATTGCCACGACTGTTAATGTGATATTAAGAGGACTTTTATCTCAGAAAAGGCTCTAAAGTAAATGAAAAAATGAATATACTAAACCCACGTGACAAACAAATACTAATTCAAATGTATCATAAGACAAATCAATCAATTAA
Organism: Gonocerus acuteangulatus; assembly: GCA_946811695.1. NCBI lineage: Eukaryota > Metazoa > Arthropoda > Insecta > Hemiptera > Coreidae > Gonocerus > Gonocerus acuteangulatus. Next base: position 79,002,845 of record OX328123.1, read on the forward strand.
CACTCACTTATACAGGAAAAAAATTCTTACTTTAGTTCTTGGAGACAGCACATCAATCAATATATTCCAGAATTCTTCACTTTCGGGCTCAAACAACACAGCAATTCTTCCTTCTTTAAAACGAGCAACTACTATTTGCAACTATAAACACTGATTGCATTGGTTGACACTATATACTTTGATAAAAAGAACAAACTCATATATAAAGAATAAAAGTTAGCATAGTACTTCACACTCTGCTAGCCTCAGTCCCAGACAAAGAGAAGACTAGGGCAGACTAATGAAACAGACCTGAGAGAGGCTGAAGACAGAGAGATCCTAGACAAGACTGCTGACTGAGAGAGACTAGACAAGACTGACTGAACATTTTAGCAGTAGAAGTTGGACAACCACTCCCCAAAACCTTCTAGATCAAGCGTCTGTACATTTCCTCAAGATAATTATTATTATCCTGTAAACAAAAGCTTTTAATTCATTGATTGTAGAAATGAACAATTAATTCAGAACTATGTATTTCAGTTTGGATTAGAATTATATGAATGAAAAAACTATTTATATTTATTTACTCCAGGAAACTCAAAACCATAACTTACGCAGGCTTTTGAATATGCAACGGCTTACCGAATTTAAAATGTATTATTTATTGTGTAATGTATCATTAATATATATATATATATATGAAGTTAAGCGTCGGTTTGTACAACGTTTTTAAACAGTAACTCGCGAGGGGAACATATTCACAAGGCAAAGTCAAGATAACAAGGTTGGGTCTCTTCCGCCAGTTCCTGGAAGTATAGTCAGAAATTTGACTTAACATACAACTGCGGAAGAGAGCCCTAATGATAGACATATTACTGAATAAAATATAAACTTATAAATAAGATATATATAATAAAATAAACGCTTATCATGAATAAAAGAAAAAAGGATACACTCTTGACATACATAAAAATGAAACATGATTTTTGATGGTAAAGAAAAACTAGTCAATCCAACCTTAGCCAAATTGATACCACTGTGCCTCGCACAGCATTACTGTACATTACCGCTTGCCGATCTGGAGTAGGCTGGTGGGTGGCAATCCTCAATTGCTCCTGGTATGCATTCTTTTGTCGGAAGAGAGCATCTTGGGTCTTGAGCGTGACAAGTCTCCCCCGAAGGGGTTGATAATTTTGTACAGGCCATGGTACAGAAAGTCCTGTTAAGCCCGGTTGGGTGGGATGCACCGGTAAACGACACCCCCAATGCGTAGCACCCGAGACCTCTATCTGTATACCTACGCTTATGCTTTTCTTGTTTAAGTCGTGTACTGGCCATACTATTGGCTTGTCTCGGGTCGTATTTTGTTTTGTTGCACACGTCACTGTTTGCATCAAACTCTTTAATGGTATGTGACATACCTTTCCAGAAGTTTTCATCTCAGTGCTTGTAGCACTTCTGCCGTCCCTCTGAGTTTTGTCTTTCCATCATGGTGTGCGACTGTGACATCCAGTTTCATCTGTGGCTGGACAAGAAACTCGCCCAAGCAGGTACATCTGAAGAATGTCCGATCCAGGCCAATGCGTAGCTGCCAGAGCTTGCTTGGCCCCACAAGACCACGTTGCCGATGTAGAGGTATGTAGTTTTACGTGGCACTAAGGATGTGCCGGACATTGTGGAGCCGTGACTTGTCATCAAGTACGGGCCTGTCACCATTCCACACAGTTCCATAAGAAAAACTGAACAAATAACCTTTTAGTAGAAACAGAAAAAAAAGTCAGATATTTATCAAATTGTTAACTTAAGAAAGATGAGTAGGAACGTCAATTACTAAGTTTTATAGTTTAGTAAAACCAAGATGTTTGTAGTAAAGCCTCAGACACCTGTTTTGTTTATTTGTAGAATCAGAAGGAGGGGGAAAAAACAGTAATTTGTAAGTTAGATTATTATCTCTGAAAATGTATACCCAATTTACTAAATATGTCTAACCAAAGCTAAATTAATCAAATAAATATTAGTGAGATTGACGTGATGCGATACAGGAAAAATTACTTGAGGTTTATATTACTATTCAAAATGAACAATTATTATCATATAATAAATTGTGATCAGTTTATTTTGAATGATAAGAAGTCCTGTGTCACATACTGACGGACCAGGCATTCGGTGATGACTGGTTGTACAGGGACTTATTTTGGTATACCCGTTCACCATTACCATTTAGCTCCGAAGGTTCCAAAATCGAACTTTGTATAAAGTTCGATTTTGAACCGTGACAGGAATTTTTCTGGAGCAGTTGGAGCCGTGACAATAAAATTCTGGAACGGCACTGATGCGTCCTCGAGCTAAGTGCAGATTAAGTCGTCCGCGATAGTAACGGTCACTCGGATGGAGCAGGTGGGACTTGACCTTGTTCGTCGCCCGTAGATAATCTGAGGTGCCTTGGCCGTGGATGTCTTTCAAACGATCTTTCTTATCTTCGCGACTACAATAACTTCGATCTCTTAATTCTCGTCTGTCTCTCTCTCTGGCTCTCCTGGCGTCCAGTCTTGAAAATAATGGCGGAGCGATGGCCCCTCCTCTCCTTTGGCTGGATCTGCAGCATTGACCCGTTGCACTCTGGACAACCAATCCGCGACAACAGGGGTGTACCTCACTTGGAAGTTATATTGAGATAGGAGTTCTTTCCATCGCACTATGCGAGCGCACTTCTCGTTTAGCGTTACCACCCATTGAAGAGGCTTGTGGTGAGTCTGAACAAGAAACGTAGGGTCCAAAAAAGTAGGGTCGAAAGTGCTCGACGGCCCACATTTTGGCCACAAACCCCCCTTTCGAATGCGCTGGAACGAGTCTCTGCCTCCATAAATCCTCTGCTATTGAAAGCTGTGGGCTGTTCCCCTCTCGGGCCGTCAGTACAAATGACTTGGTTAAGTCAGGGAATGCCAGAACTGAGCCTGTTTTGAGTATGATTGCATAGAGGACACTTTTAGCTGTGATTTTTTCAGCAAGTCGTTGAGGGTTGCTACCCTCTTTGCCATATCCGGTACAAAGTGCCGGTAGTAGTTAAAAGCTCCCAGCAGTGAACGGATGCCTGCTGACGCTTTGACCTTTAGGTTCTGGTTCTCTCCTGTGAAATAATATACCCCCGAAAGGTTACTCTAGATAGCCCTTGGTGGGTCTTAGGGTCTTATCTCAGGTCAGCTTCAGGTCGATGGTCTGTAGTCGCTTGCAAACTTGTCGCAGGTGATCATGATGTTAGCTGATGGACTTGCTGAAGCAAGTAGATCGTCCATATATCCCTGCACAAATTCTGGTAGTAGCCCCAAGAGGTAGCGTCGATGAGGTGCTGGAACGATCCTGGCAAGTTTTCAGACCAAAGGGCATCTGATTAAAATGGTATTGGCCTCATTTAAAGGAAAAAGCCGTCTTCCCCGCATCATTGGAGCGCATACTGATTTGGTGATACCTCTCTTTCAGGTGGTAAAAACTTTCATGCTGGTTAACTAGCTGGTATCGGTCATCTTCATTATGTCGTTTAGTCGGCGATAATCGACGACAACTATGTACTTGCCTGGAGAGTAACGTCTTTCCTTCACGTGCCATTTATGCTGTCAAGTTGATTTCAGTCCCTTCCAGAGGTTGGCGGCCTTCCTTGTAAAAAAACATCCTCCAATTCCCTCCTCAGCCTGTCCCATTCGCCTATCTCGACATTTAGAGCTCCTAACTTGGGAATCTTCCCAGCGTTCTCCAACAGTTCGCACCCGTCTCCCGAGAAGTTCAAGTGCGTTACATGCAAGGGTCCCATCAGAATCCATCGGCATACCGGGCACTACATGTGCTGTCATCGACTCGCCGGCTATTCCCCATTCCTCTGTCGGGATTTCGAATTCCCCTAACACTTGGAAACCCCCTCCTAGTGTCATTAAGTTGCATACACGCTATTAATGCCTGGCCCGTCCACACTGTCTCCTTCTCTTCATCACATTCCCATTTATTTACATACATGTGTTGCCCGTATCGACGAGCCTCTGTACTCCTGCCACTCTGATGATCCGTATCCCACCGTTCCTGTTGACCTTTAACTTCTTCTGGTTGCCACTCTGCTTTCATGTTCCCCATTTCGCCTGACTTTTCTTCAGGACAGCTATGTACGAGTTCAGAGTCTTTTGGTTACATTTGGAGTTAAGGAAGAGTTAGAATAAAAATTGTTATTAATAGAAATAAAAAGTTTTAGTAACATTGTATACTTTCCTTTATATCTCGAAAATGGTTGAGAATCTTGGTAAGCGGAAGGTTACCATTCGAAAATTTACTAAATGTTCGACAAAAAAGGTTCTGAAGAAAGTTTTGATTAGGCGATGTCAATCAGAGAAATAAGTGCTTAAAACTTTAAAATAATTGATTTCGTTTATTCGGTTCATTTTGTCTGTTTTTATTCGTTGTTATTTTTTAATTGCTTATAGTTGGATAATGCATTTGGCAATAAAACTGGTTAAATAAAATAAGAAAAAGAATTTATTGTTAGAAAAATAGCTTTTCAAGAGAGAGATTCGAAGACCTTGACTATATTCAACTGGGTCTATGCGGGAGCCTTTCTGGGGTTGCACGACCCATACAGGTAAGGTCATAAATCAAGACCTTTCCAGAAAAGTGGAACTAAAATAATAACTGTTTCCATTTTAATCTTTCCAAATGAGACTAGGGATAAGAACGGAACCGCGCTAAGATGATGCAGGTCCTGCAAGTTGGACTTTTTATGAATAAGTAGTGATTACTGAAAAACCATTTTTGGTAAATGAAATCAGACCAAACTATCGTTATGTAGATGAAATTTCATTTTCAGGTTTGTAATGTTACTATGCTCATTTTAAAATGGTTACAGGGTGGTCCCATAAACCAAATTCAGGTTATTCATAAAAACCTTTATTTTTCGGGAATTTTTTTTACTCTGTCCCCTGAAGGTTTCGAACTCCTCCACTTTCAGGAATACTTATCCGTTTAATAACCTTTAATTACCTAATAAGGAAGTTGTCGGTTGCTTGGTTATTAAGGGTGAAATGCTTCTTGATTATTGAAAAAATGTAAAGAAAAATAAGTTTTCTTCCAAAAGATGTAAGATCTCTTTTGATTTCCGGGTTCTTATCTTGATATTATAATTTCTAAAATGAATTATCATCCCACAATGTTATTATACCTCTAGATAAAACTGGTTAAATTGTTTGAATCAGTCAATGTCCAGACTGAAGTGACTACTGCTTCCTCCCCCTCCATATCTCAGGCTATCTCTGAATGGGAAGGTAACTCTGATCCACACTGAAGTAAATTAGTGCAATAATAAATATGGTTATTTAAAGAAACGTTTTGATAAAAAAAATAAGGTTTAAAAGTATTCACCTCTATTTGTTAAAAGTGTCCTATGTACAGTCATATTGAAACATTAAGCAGAGCTGCTTCTCACTGAGTGCTAAGGCTTGGGTTAGTATCAAATGGAATCAGGACTTGCTCAAGGATCTGCCATGAAGCTCTTTCTCTCCCTATGACGGAACCGTGCTGTTAGGGTACCATCTGGCATATTGCTGGGCGGTTTCTGATGGATTCTCCTGTGCTTCACCATAATAAGATACCATGTTGGATGTTACCTACTCTAAGTAGGTAAAATGTATGGTTAACTTACAAGAGAACACCACTTCAGAATGTTCATTGACTTATTCAAACAATTTAGCCAGTTATCTTGTGATTGAGGATAATACTTAATTCATTGTAAAGATTAGACTACCAAGATAAGGCCCCGAAAAGATAGTTTCCATGGCAGTCAGTACCTGTTACATACCCATATATGACCAATAAAATGGATTATTTTTTTTTTTTTTTATTTATTTTTTTTTTTTTTTAGAGGGAAAAAACTTGTTTTGGAACACTCTGTATAACTATGAATTTCAACACCACTGAGTTATGTATCATTCAGTTAACAAACATTTAAATTACCGTTGAGTGTGAAATAGTTTATTTGTTTGTTGTTTCTTTTTGTAATGATGTCATCAAGTTGGGACATCATTTTCTAAAATCCAGAGCACATTGGTTCTCAACAGTCTGCATCAAAAAATTTATTTCTTTCAATATTAGTTGCATTGGTGAATAATCACTGTAGCAAAGTTCTATTTCAATGCTCTATTTGAAGTCAACTGTAGCTAACTGAAACCTGCTGGAAAAATGTACAGAAGAAAAGTTCAATGCCTTTTCAAGTTCTTAAAACTATAAATAAATATATATATATATATATTTTTTTTTATAGATCATCAACCACTAAGAAGATACATATATACACAGAAAAACTCACTATGGATCCAATTATTGCCGACCTTGCTTCCCAGCTGGAGGTATGGCATACTTTTTTTAACCATAAGATGTTATAAAGAACTATGGCTATGGGTTCTGTGGCTTCATTCAATCTTAGCTACATAAAATTCTGTCATGCAGGAGCTGCATTTCTAAGCAGGCATGTACATACATACACAAACGCGGGCACACACACACATATATATATATATATATATACATATATATATATATATATATATATATATATATATATATATATACATATATATATATATATATATATATATATATATATATATATATATATATATATATATATGTAGAAATGCAGCTCCTGCATGACAGAATTATGTATAATTTTCTTTCATTAGGATCCATTTAAATTTTGTTTAAATTTATAATTGCCATATGTGTCCTATGAGAAAAACTAAAATTTTGTTGAGCTACTTTGGTATTCTTCGTAGGATAAACGTACTGAAATTCTCTATGTAAGTACATGTTTTATAAATTCTGTATCACAAAACCAGCTCTACATTCATTCAAATCACCCAACACATGCGCGTGTGCACACACACACTATCTTTTTTTAAAAAAGGTGTACTATTTTCTTTCATTAGTATCAATTTAAATTTTTGACATGTTAAGGATTATCCACAGGAATTTCCGAGGTATAAATTACATTAGATCATCACCTCAGCCATTTTTATTTATCAGCTAATTAATTTTTTTACTTGATGTTTCGGCCTCAGGGCCATCCTCGTAAAACTAGAAAAAAACCACATTACATGCATTAAATTACATTAAAATTACCCCCTTTATTCATACAATGTAAAATGTCTTAAAATCATCCTTAACTAACATTACCTTCACCTATACGTCCACACACTATTAATCCTATTTCAACAAGGGCTTGTCATCCCTTTTCTTCTTAAAACTGCTAACCTTTAAATTTTAGTTACATTTAAATTAGCCCATTTGACTTAGTATGTCACATATATAACTAAAAATTTGTTACGTTCTTTTAACCCTTAAGCTACACCAGACCATGTGGCCACCACATTCCACGATTTTCCATTTTCACTATCATAAAATTCTGTTTCTAATCCCATATATGAAAAATTGTTCAAATCCAATTCTACTTATCTTAATTATACACATCCAATATCTCTATAAAATTTACATTAATATATATATATATATATATATATATATATATATATATATATATATATATATATATATCCATATTACATACCTATATACATCCTTATACGCACATATCCACTTTCAGACATACATATATATATATATATATATATATATATATATATATATATATATATATATATATATGTATATATGTATATACATACATACATATGCACAGGCCCATATATACCCACATACACACACACACACCTCCTCACAATTGCATACATACAAACTTCCCCATATATAGTATACTAGCTGTTACCCGGTGTGCCCTGCTACACCTACTTTATATTAAATAGGTGTTACCGGGTTTGGCATGCTACACATGTTTCATATTAAATACCTGTTACCCAGCATGTCATGGTACTCCTACTTTATATTATATATTAAAATGAATGATTATATGACACTTGTTCAAATTATGAGAAAGTAAGTTTATAAGTTGAGAGCTCAGTTAAAAAAATTATTTTTCAAATTTTCACTGAATGTGGGGTGGAAAATAAATTAACCCTTATTTTAAAAAGTATACTGGAATCATGTGATTGTAGTACCACTTTAAAGAAAATCCTAACCAAACTACCTGTGTATAATTTTTTTAAAAAAATAATGTGTGGTCCATATATAAATATATATTAAAAAATAGCAACAAAATGAAGCATTTAATTAAGGTTATACTTACTTAGTTATAAGTTTTAATCTAGTATAACTGAAACTATTCTTTATTTGTATTGTTTTTGTTTTTTTAAATATAATATTAATATGTTATGTTCTATACCTTTTCATGTAATAATCTGTAACTAAGGTTTTTCTTTCTATGATTTAAAAAGTAATTGATGCAGGATTTATGTTAATTGAGCCAAAAGGAAAGTATTAAAAACTTTTTGTTCCAAATAAACTCACATTTTGTTGTTGACATTTTCCATTATATTAAAGCTTCTCTTTCAAATCTTAAGGTTTATGAGCTCTTCTTTAAGGATAGCCCTTTTGTCATAGGAAATAGGGGTATCTATGAAAAACAAATTTAGATATTTTTGTTGCAGCTATAGACAACAATGAATTAAAGCTATTTGGGAATTTCAATAAGGACTTATACTAAATAAATTAATGGGGGATTAATTTGATTTGGCGAGGGGTCGAGGTTAGCTCAGTGGTAGAGCACTGGACTAATAAACTGGAGCACCTGAGATCGAATCTCGAGCAAACAATAAAGATTTTTTCTTCTAATGTCTTCGTTCTTGGGTTGATTTTGGCCTCACTGGCAGTCCCTAGGCCAACCCAGCCTTTAATAAATTTAGCAATGGATACCCTGGGTGCTAATGGCTTGAGGTGTCGAAGCAACCTAGGGGAAAATCAGGCGGCTGGAGCATTGTACTGACCACACTATCTCCCTAGTGTGCTGTACAGTCATGAATCAGATTCATCTATAGTATCTGCCACTTAGGGTCCTTGTGGCCTATTTTTTTTTTTTTTTTTTTTTTGATTTTGCAACAATATTGTGCTCAAATTGCAAGCGTATTTAAATAATGGAGTAGTCAGAGGATATAAATATCTCAGACAAAAGAAAGCAGATATAAAAATATAATAAAACTGCTGGATGTAAATATGTCAATAATAAAGAGGCTTGGCATATTTAGATTAATAGAAAATTGCATGGAAAATTCAATTCACCTGGGGGGGGGGGATAAATGAAAGAATTCATTTTAATAAGAAGGAAATGGTTTAAAGACAATTCCATGACAGCAAATTAAAATGATATAAATTTAAATATTAAAAGTGAAATTAAGTAAGGCTTGCGATGGACAAAACGTTATGAAACAATAAAAATGATATAAAACTCCATGGTTGCTGCCTTCTCCTTAATGGAACATATTTTTTTAAAGGTTCTAAGATTGAGGGCTTGGAGGAATAATTTATGATAATAAAGTAAATATTTTTGGTACAAATCTAGAAGAGAATGTAATTGATTCCTTTTGGAAGTTATTCATATTGGGTATTACTACCATATTTTTTAAAATTAAATGTGCCTTTTTATAATTAAAATTGTTGAGATAAGAAATTATTTAAAAGTAGTAAAAGTGTGGGAGATTCATAAAAGTTGTCAAGTTCATATTCATTTATTACACACACAAACAGCAAGATGTACATCACTTTACATTATAAATTGTATAACCGACAAAAATGTTCCTCCCTAAGGCAGGAAGTATGAACAATATATGAAATATAAAATATCAAATTTAACATATTTCTGAATTTCTCAAATGTTTCTTTACACAATGAGTTTGTAAGCATGTCTCCAATATATTCATTTGACTCAAATGTTAGACAACTCCATTTTTTTCAATTGAAAAAAAATGGAGTTGTCCAACTTTGATACCAATCTCCTCAAATATACACTTCCGAATTGATTTTACCACTTAAGAATGCAGTCGCTATGTCCAACTGGTAAACATTTTGCATTTACAACTTTCTTATTTTCAACTAAATCCCAAGTATTATTTTGTTTAAAACTATACATTTGTATTTATCCAAGGCTTTCATCTAAAAATTAATAAAGTCCGGTTCCTTTTCTTCATTAAAATTTTTCATCAGTTCCCACTAACCTAACAATTAACTAATCATCATCATCAACATGCATAGTGACTATGATTTTATTATTCAAAAGTACTCCCGAGCTTCACTATAACGGATTAAAATGCAAATATTCACCTTCTTACCCCATTTAAAAGTAGTTATTTGTTCTGGTTTCTTAAGAACAACTTTACTACCATATAAACGTAACTTAGAAACATCTGGTTTCTTTCCAAATATATTTTACAGGATGTTTTATGCTCAATGGTTTTAGCTAAAGTGCGATTTTTCAAATAAGTTGCTCCACAAACAATTTTAGGCCAAAACTTTTTTACAACAATAGATTCTGCCAGTAAACAATGACATATATTCATAATTGTTCTAAAAAATTGGTCAGCAGTTCTCTTTAATTTGTGAATGTATGAGGGCATGGATAAAGTTAGATACTCTTATTCTTTGTAAAAGCATAAATCATACTATTTAAATATTCCTTACCATTGTCACATCTCATAATTTTAATTCTCTTATTGGTTAATTTTCCAAGCAATTAAACACTTCTATATTCTATATTAACACCATGTATGGCATAACTAAAAGATGAAAATAGACAAACAAAGGTTAAAACTGAAATGTTTTAAAACACAGTTTTAACGAAATGTTTCGAAAAAGATTTGTTAAAAACATAAACCGTTTAAATGTATTTGCAAGCTTTTACTAAGCAAATGCATGTGATAAAACGGAGGCATAAATTAATTATTAAAGGCATAGTTTTTAATAAGCAATAAAATGGAATAGTAACAAAAATAGTAAACAAAGGGAATGGAAGTTAAACTTATAGTTCTATTTACTTGACTTACTTAAGGCTATAAGATAAATGAAAACACCAAACTTAAAAAAGTTTGATACAGATACTTTTGCAAACTTTATGAAGTTTGATTAACGCACGTTTGAAAACTTAAAAAGTTTGCAGACACTTAAAAAAGTTTCATGAAACTTAAAAAGTTAGATGTATGAATGTTAGATATAAACACTATGGCTAAAAAAAGAAAAAATGTTCAAGCTTAAAATGTAAATGTTTTATAGCAAAAGAAAAATGGCTTCTAAGCCCAGTGTTGTCCTACAGAAATAAATTTATGTTATACGATATATTTACTTTTTATTACTTTAAGATAGACTTAAAAGGCTAAAAGGTAGACTTAAAAAATGTTCAAACTTAAAAAAGTTCAAAGTTAAAAAAGTTTGATACACACGTTTGCAAACGTAATGTAATTTAAATTGTAATTTGTAATTAAACAAACAAAGGTTAAAACTGAAATGATTTAAAACATAGTTTTAACGAAATGTTTCAAAAAAGATTTGTTAAAAACTTAAACCGTTTAAATGTATTTGCAAGCTTAATTCTGTCACAAAACTGAATAACATCTAGGAGCCCAGTGTTGCCTTACTTGATATATACTTCTTAAACAGAAATATGATTTTTCTCCAAATTCTGAGAATATAAGGCTATTTTGAGAATAGGTAAAACTTTAAAAGAAGTTAAAATAAAACTTTAAAAATAAGTATAACTTAAAAAAAGTAAAACAAAAACAAAAAGAAAGTAAAACTTAAAAAAAAAGAAAAGAGTTTTGTTGGCTTGCTAATTTCCATCTATATTGCCGTTCTTCTTTGAAAAAGTTGCAACACTGGAAGAAAATGGCTATTTCGGAGAATTTACTCCTTCATAAATGACATTTTCGAAGGCGTAACTCCCGAACTGTGAATCCTAGAAGATTTTGAGCTAGACTACGAGATTTCCCGGATCAAGACGTATCTATGTGCGAAGTTTGGTCAATATCAGTCAAACGATGTGGATTTGTATAAGGAACAAACAAACAGAAAAACAGACCGAACACGTGATTTTTATATATATAGATATCCAACCTCTCTCTTTATCACATGTTAATAAAATAATTATTTAAGTAAAAAATATACTAAATTTATACAAATTTTAACAACACAGTATAAAAACATTTCATTACTGCAGATTACAGGTTGTTACAGAAGTTTATTTTTTAATTTTGTTTAAGATCTCCGCGTAATGTTTATTTATGTTTTGAGTGTCTGTTTTGAAATTGATTGCACACTCATGACTTGTAATGTACAAGGATTCCAGAATCCTTCTCCTTCTCATATTCCCTTCCCTATGCAGAATCCTAGGTGCCTCCAAATCAAATTTATGCTCTGCCACCATGGTATGTTCCACCATAAGGCAGTTTTATTAGGATTTTTAGCCTTATTCTTTATGTCATACTGGTGTTGGTTTATTCTTTCCCCTATGTACTGCCCCGTTTCCTCTTTGTATACCGCTGGGCAATTTAGGCAATCCAATTGGTACACCAACTCTGCTTTCTTTCCCATATTTACTTTATCCTTAAGGTATTTACTTTAACCAACACCAGTATGATATAAAGAATAAATCATCTCAATGATGGAGCTGGAATCTCTTCTGGGTGGGACTTCATCCAGTATGTTCGTATCCACATAAATGCTCTGCCGACCACCGTGAGAACGACAAGAGGCCGGCGTGAGGGCTGGATTCTTACTTGCAGGGCGGGTTGCCTTGAGGATGAGACCGGCACTCATGCTGTTCAGCAGTGCTATGTTTCACGGGGAGGTCGTTGTTTGAGGCACGATACTGTGGTGGATGTACTGGGTGAAGCCTTAGCCGGGAGGGGGTACGAGGTACACCTCGAGACAGTCCTGAGAGCTGATGGCCGACGTTGGAAACCAGACATAATTGTGGCAAAAGAGGGTAAGGTGATGATTGTGGACGCACAGTTTGAAAATGGGAATTCCTCTGATCTGAACTCGCTGCACCGGGCGAAGTGTCGGAAGTATGGGAGACTTGGTGTGCGTTTGGCAGTGGGACGAATGTTTGGCGTGCCTGTGACCGACGTGGAGGTAACGTCCTGTACATTGAGCTGGAGGGGTGTGTGGAGCGGTGCTTCTGCCAAGAGTTTAAGGCAGCTTGGTGTCCCGATGGGGGCGCTGAGAAGCATTACATTGCGGGTATTAAAGGGCTCCTCCATCATCTTCAGTCGATGGAGGACACTCCTCGCCGGTGAGGGCCGTTGAGGATCGCCAATTTTTTTTTTTTTTTTTTTAATTTATTTATGTGTTTTACTTGTTTATATTTTAATTTGGGGTGTGGGTATGTCTGTGGTTGTTAGATGTGACAGCACCACGTTAAATCCCCATCGAGTGCTCTGGTCTAGCGGGTGAAGTGTTTGGGTTCAAAACGTAGTATTATTTTATTATTATTATATTGACCTTGTTATTGTTAGTCTTTCTTTTTATTTTTTATTTATTAATATTTAGTATTAATAGTATTACTATTAATAATAGTATTTTTACATTGTTGTAAATTCTGAATAAATAAATAAAAATAATCCATCAATATATTTTTTTTGCTTTATTTTATTTAGTTTTATTTTATTTATTGTTTTTTTATCTATTTGGTTATATTTGTAATAATTATATTAATTTATACTATTATATATTGTTATATTATCAGATATACTGATTTGTAAGGCTTTTTTTTAGTGTTATTTTTTTGTATATTATTTTACTTTATTTATTTAATTATTTTTGTGCCTTCTTATATTCGTTATGAGGTACTCTGAAGACTGATGAGGACATATTATTGATTTAGGTCTTCCAGCAACTAGGCTTGTGTTGTTTTCAAGCCTAAATAACGAGGGTGAAGGAGACACCCAATTGTTAATTGACTTATTGCATTCTAGAAAAATAGTAACAATTGTGTGTATGTATTGTATCTCCTAATAAATAAAAATAAAAAATATATATATATTTATATATATGTCTGTAAGTGGATATGTGGGTATAAGGATGTATATAGGTATGTAATATGGATATATATGTATATATATATATATATATATATATATATATATATATATAATAATGTAAATTGTATAGAGATATTGGATATGTATAATTAAGATAAGTAGAATTGGACTTGAACAATTTTTCATATACGGGATTAGAAACAGAATTTTATTTTCTTAAGTGTTAAAAGAACGTAAAAAATTTTTAGTTATAGAAGACGTGACAATCTAAGTCAAATGGGCTAATTTAAATGTAACTAAAATTTAAAGGTTAGCAGTTTTAAGAAGAAAAGGGATGACAAGCCCTTGTTGAAATAGTGTGTGGACGTATGGATGAAGGTAATGTTAGTTAAGGATTATTTTAAGAAATTTTACATTATATGAATAAAGGGGGTAATTTTAATGTAATTTAATGCATGTAATGTGTTTTTTTTTCTAGTTTTATGAGGATGGCCTGAGGCCGAAACGTCAAGTAAAAAATGTAATTAGCTGGTAAATAAAAATTGCTGAGGTGATGATCTAATGTAAATTATAACAATTTTTCATATACAGGATTAGAAACAGAATTTTATTTTCTTACGTGTTAAAAGAACGTAAAAAATTTTTAGTTATAGAAGACGTGACAATCTAAGTCAAATGGGCTAATTTAAATGTATCTAAAATTTAAAGGTTAGCAGTTTTAAGAAGAAAAGGGATGACAAGCCCTTGTTGAAATAGTGTGTGGACGTATGGATGAAGGTTAGAATATAAGGATTATTTTAAGAAATTTTACATTGTATGAATAAAGGGGGTAATTTTAATGTAATTTAATGCATGTAATGTGTTTTTTTTTCTAGTTTTATGAGGATGGCCCTGAGGCCGAAACGTCAAGTAAAAAATGTAATTAGCTGGTAAATAAAAATGGCTGAGGTGATGATCTAATGTAAATTATAGTGGAAACAATTTTAATTTTGTTTAACACGTTAACCGCCATGGGGGTCACCCGTGACCGGCAGTGATATATTTCATGAGGCCGTGGGGATCACCCGTGACCGGCAAAATGCCCCTTTCTTAACCGAACTACAGATCATTGCCGGTCACAAATACTTTGTATTCTACTGCTGCGTGGTGACCGGGGCGACCCAACGGAACTGCCAAGTACGTTGGTTTTCGGAAATTTCAACACTATGACTTTTGGGCAGCTTATAATGTATAAGATAGAAATAAAATAAAAATAAGAAAAAAAGATCTATGAAATTACATTATAGTTTTAAACGTGCATGATTTGTAAAAAAACGAAAAATAATTGAATTTCAAATAATTGAAATATAAAACCATTCAGAGACGATGTTCTCTATTGAAACATGTCAAAAATAGTGTATCTGGCGTTTATATTCAGGACAAAATGTTGACACTTTTATCGTTCTATTTTTGACCATTATTTATTACCATTTCGAGTTTGTTGGGAGTCTTGTTTGTTTCATATAGTTTTGACATTTTATAGGTTTAATATTTATAGAGTTTGGGCTTTTTTTTGCGATCTTGTGGAAGATACGTTTACGAAAATGAAGTTTGATGATGATGATTTCACTCAGTGTTTAGTAGATGCGTTAGATCAGGCAGAATTAGAATGGAGATAAAAAACGAAGTTTATCGTGTAGTAGCGATGACTCATTGGTTCTAAGAAATGTGCGGAAAAGAAAACACACACGGTTTCTAGATAGCGCTGTGACCGACAACGTGCCCGACTCGGCCCACTGAAATAAAATCTATCAGTTCTCGCCAAGGCGGGCACGGGTGACCGGCACCAATCGATATCTCTTGCGGAAATAAATAAAAACACATTTTCTTTACCCAAAACATTGAAATAAATTTAAATTAGACCAAAAAAACACAAAACAAAAAATTACAAGAAATGTTTTGTCAAAAAGTTGAATGGCGGTTAATGTGTTAAATTTATACTTGCCATATGTGTCCATTTAATCATCCTTCAGTGTTCTATTTGATTTATTTTTATTTTTATTTTTTTACAAATTTTGTTTTTATCATTGTTAAAATTCTATTTTAAATTTTATGAAAGTTTTGGTTAACTATGAGCAAAACGCTGAATAAAGCTTCTTTGAACTGTTTGGGTATCTTTCTTAGGTAAAAGCGTTCTGAATTTCTCTTTGTGAATTCATTTTTTATAAATTCTGTATCTTAAAACCAGCTATACATTCATACAAATCACACACACACACACAATCTTTTTTTTAAAAAAGGTGTACAATTTTCTTTCATTAGCATCAATTTATATTTTGTTTAAATTTAGACTCGCTATGTGTCCATTTAATCTTCCTTGACTCATGACATGATCATGTTTGTTTGAATTGTTCTATTATTGCAAATTAGTTCATTCAGCAATTTAATTATTATAATTCCTTTTAGGAGAATGTTTATGTGGATCAAGCAAGAATGGAAACAATGAAACTTCTGGGATATGAGAAATATTTTACCACTGATATTACTAGGTCTCGAATTTTTATATCTAAGGGATATATTCAGAAAAGGTGTGTTTGTCTTACTATTTATTTCAAAATCTACATATAGTCTTATATTTCTTCATTTAATTATTATCTTAAATAGTAAATTAAGGAGACAAAATTAGTACTAAAATGGGTGGGAGTTGTTTCTTGTATCAATGCAACAACTAATTACTGATACAATTTTTTTTTTGTTCCCTTCCCTCCGAGACATTTTATGTCAGACTTCTAAGCATGTGAATTCGTGGTCACAGTAGGATTCCACGAAAAGAGTCCTAATTTTCAGTTATAATTATTAATGCACCTTTTGGCTGATAATACGGCTGTGTGATTTATAGAAAGTCTCTAGTGAGCTCGAGGAAGTAATCAAGTATATTTATATTATGTAAATATGGAAATACAATTTTGTATCTACTCTGTATTGTTTTGGCAACAGTAATATGCATTAACTGCATAAAATTAATCTAAAGGAGAGTAACCTTTCATTCTGAATCTCTTTCCTTATGCTCAGGTAAACATCATTCTTCACCAGAATCTTTGAACTCTATTTCAGCAAAAATTGAATATAGATAGAATTTTCTCAAAATATGTTTTCAACACAAACATATCTTCATATTTTTTACTCTCCTATGCCATTCTTCTGGTCTAATTGTATAACATGCTGCTCTTGATAGATGACAAACTTCTTTTAGTTTGTTGTCCTAACCTTTGTAACCTCACCTTTATAACTTGTGCTCAAATTAGTTCAATAGAATTAAATTGATAATAACATGGAAACAAACTAATGACTCAGCATATCTGACTCTTCCTAATTTTATCCCAAACAAAACTTCTATTTTATGGGTTTGGACATTCCTGAGAGAGACACCAGGGAGGAAAAGGGTCAGAAAGGGGAGTAAGGTCATAGAGAACAGATTTTCTGGTTTAAATTCTGGAACCAGAGTTTGATGAGCAGTATTATTGCAGAATAATGATTATCAACCTTAAAAAGATTTTAGATTAACTCTCTTAGAGTATTATATAAAATAAAATTATACAAACTATTACATTCAAAACAGCAAATTCTGGCAAACAAAAGTTAAATAAAGATTAAAATAAGTATAATTAGTTCAATGTGGTGCTAATGGCCTAGGTAGTCGAAGCACCCTAAAAGAAAAAAAAAAAAAAATTAGTCCAATGTCAATAATAGCTGTAAAATGCTTGATTTGAATTTTATGAATTATTAAGCCTAGCATGCTTTTGTTTTTAGACCTAATTATGTTTTATTATTACTTTTTTCCAGGGGAGCTCAAGATGTTGTGATCATTTTTCACCGACATGAAGAACCAACATTAGAATTTGAACCGTGCAGTGTAAATAAAGCAAAAAATATTTTTAATTTTCACTTCTACTGTCACAGTAATCATAAGGAATGCTGTTATATGATTAATATTTTAAAACCTGAAAAGTTAATTCCTATTCATTCATCTTTCATTGACAGATCTAAATTTACTATAGCACCTGTATTGAATTCTTTGGGGGAAATGAAAAGTTTCTCTGTTAGTAGCTCTTTTAAAAACACACAACCTCCAAATTCCTCCACTAAAACTCAAGCAAGTACAACAGAATTTTGTGTTAATAAATCCCCTCTTATTAAAAAAGAAAATTTGGCGAGCCAATTATCACACAACTCAACCAGGCTAAACTCATTTGTTCGAAGAAATTTATTTAGAAATGGAAATAGTGTAAAATCTATCAAAATTGATGAAAAATGTCTGCATACACAGATAGGTTGTGAACAACGTGCACTTGGCTCTAGGATTACCCTAAAAGAAGATATCCAGAACACAACATTTAAAACAAATATGAGGAAACCAAATAAAACCCTACCTGAAGAGGTGCATGAAAATAATAATAGCGAGCTTGTCATTGCAGCTACATTTTCTCTGAATGAACAGGAATCACTTGCCAACAGATCCAGCAACTCTGCAGCAGGATATATGGAATTAACCCAGAAGAAAAACAATTTAAGATATCAAGATGCAACTATTTCACTTCTTTCAAATAAAAAGTTGCCTGAAGAACACGATTTGGAACAAGGAAATCTCCAGGAAAATAGTGATACTTCTCAAAAATTATTAAATGAAGGAAGATTAAAAATTCGTAATGTATCAGAAATAAATTTATTATCAGAAGCAAAAAAAAATTCTGCTCAAGTAACATCAGAAGATCAAAAGAAACAACATGTTAGTATAATGATCCCTGAGACATTTGATAATAAAAGAAAAAGTGGAGTTCAAAATACTACTGAAAATTGCTTTGCAAAGGATGCATCTTTACTCTCGCTCTTAAAAGTTAGCGAAAAACCCAAATCTATTTTGTTATCTAAACCTAAAATAAACAAGCCATGTGTTGACCATTTAAAAAGAAATAAAGAACATGAAAATGACAGTTTGAAAATAGATAAATCTAATTTAGCAAATTATAGGGATACACAGAAGAATGATAAGTTGAAAAAAAAAGTTAAAAAGCCATTATGGACAAATAGGCCACTTTACATTTATGAAGACAAAAGAATTATACCTGCAAAGCAGCAAATAAGTCTGTTGACTAAAAATAACAAAAATAATGTTGATGAATTGAAATTCAATGAAACTAAATGTGGAATACTAAGGAATGACGCTAAAGTTGCAGAAACATTAAGTTTGAAAAGCATATTAAAAATCCAAGGAAGAGAATCTCCTGATGATGCCAATCACAATATTAGAAGTACCCAAAACCCATCAAAGTTAACTGAGAAAGTTGAACGAATTTCTTATCCATCTTTTAATGGAAACACCCAAACTTTTTTACTTTCAAAATGTATGAATACTAATGTAGTTGTAGTCTCTATTAATGATGTCAGTAATATTAAGCAAAGTGATGCAGATGTAAAAGATCTTCTAGACATTACAACTGAGTCTCCTAAAACAGATATAAAATATGAAAAGATGAATTCCCTTTATGAGTATGATCATCTTAAAAAAACAAAGGAAAGATCAAATATTAATCATAGCATAAAATCTATTTCAATTTCAGGGAAACTTATTCAGGAGGAAAAAAGGATTCAAAATTCTATAGCTTCATTCATGCAACGACTTGAAATTTATAATAAGCTGGATAAATCAATCAACCAAACTGAAATAACCAAGGAAACATCTGAAACCCCTTGTCAACCTTCTCTTTCAAAAATTCTTAAAGGGACAAGAGAAAACTCAAATAATATTCAAGACGTTATTACTATTTCAATTCCAGAAAAGTTAATAAAAGGGCAAGATAAGTTTGAAAATTCAATTAATTCTTTAATAAAACAAATTGAAATTATTAATAAGCATGATAAGGGAATTAACCAACCCAAAATAACCCAGGGAAGCCATGATACTCTTTGTGAACCGCATCTGTCAAAAAATAAATTGGTCAAGAATACACTAGAAAATATGACTTTTAAATCAAGTGCCACATTTTCTATGAAAGACATTTTTGTAAGTTCCCATGATTCTGAGAATAACTCATGTGAACATGACATAGTCGTTGATCATAATCTTGATGGCAGGCTTTCGAATGATAATCATTCCAATCATCCTTGTAAGGAAAGCAGTGATAATTCTGTACAATTAATAAAACAGATAGATTCTGATGAATTTGTGAGCTCTATATCTTTGTCTAATGAAAATTCGGGATTTAGTGAAACAAAAAAAAGGAAAATAGATTCTAATGAAAGTGTTCTGCATAAAAAAATGAGGTCCTTACGAACTACTCAGATTGATACCCAAGAGATTATGTCAAGGACTAATGGTGCTTTTATTGAATCCTCAGATTCAGAAAGCTCAGCTCCAGGTTCAACATGTATTAATCAAGAAACGGCTCATAATTTAGATTCTTCATTACTAGAAAAATATCAAATCAAACCGTGTATGGTCTTGCTTGATAGAAAAGATATTTCAAGGCGACATTTTTTTTCACCTATTCATGGTGCTTATGTTGCCAAATTTTATGGTTTTACTAAGACTGAAATTAAAAGACGAAGAACTACAAACTACTTGAGAATTTATAATAGAGTCAATCATTAGTAAACATTTAAGATACAATTGTAAATATTAATTTTAATTAGTTAGAATTTTGTTTATGTAGTGGTGTATGTACATAAGTAAATGACATTGGTCAAATGTGTAAATAATTACCCATGTATGTATCTTAATTATTTATTGTTAAAATATTTCGTGTTCGTTTCTTAAACAAACATTTATTTAATATTAAAGAAAGAAAAATAATAAATTTATTTTTTACTGATAATTTGTATTATCTCATTTGATTGGGTGGTACATTTTCCTTTGAGATTATGTATTCATTCTTCTTTTCAAATTTACACTTATGTAATGTTATTTATTCATTCTATTTTTCTTGCTGTGAGATATCTGAACAATCAAAATGAAATTATTTGGTATTTAAAGAATCTTATGGTGTAGTACTATGCTATAATCAATATTTTAGAAACAATATTTAACAAATATTATTCTACATTCCAAGTTCAACTAGGCTGTTCTATATTTAATTGTAATTACATTTAATAAGATTCGTATAAAAAATGGTATTTATGAGACTCTTTATTATTATTTTGTTGAAATTATGATAAAAAATACATATTTTCTAAAAATAAATGAACTATTCCAAGAAGGTTAGTTAACATTAGATATGTTTATAATTGTTCATTTAAAACAACACTTTACTATTACACAATATAATTGTACTCCAAGCATGTGACTATTTAGGACCTAGTAAATATTAGAATCAAAATTCCTTAACACATTCACTGCCCCTCAAAATTTTAAAACTTCCTCAGGAGCCAACTACTTTTTTTGTTATTTTCAATAATAAATAGCTAATAGTATAAAGTATAATGAGTTGAAATGCATTTCTAATGATGCTAACATCCGGTTTGAAGCACACCCCGGGAGCCGGGGCGAGGGCACCGTGCGAAGTCTCACCCCGGTAGCCGGGGCGTGAGCACCAACTCGAGTCCCATACAGTTACCTGAAATGGTTAGTATCATTGTCTTTCTTGGGAAATCTATTGTAGAAATACCAATAGAGTGATATTATACTTATGCCCAAGTTAATATAATATGTTTTTATTGTATAAATAAACACGCAATGTAGGTGTAATTTATTACTATTATTACTTTATTTTATTTATTTTCAATTTTCCTAATTTATTAGTGAAACCTGTAACTATTATTTATTATCTACCTTCTGCTCCTAATATCTTACTAACTAAAATACTATTCTAATTATTGATTCCTATACTTATACTAACAATTCTTACTTATAGTTACGAAATTCCCTAAAACAGAAACCTAAACTAAGTCTTGGTTGATTTGAGCAATGAGTACAGCAATACAGCGTGTTTTCTCTAATTTTCTGTGTTTCCGATCAGTTTTTGCATCTCCTCCAAATTGTTAACCCTTTGTAACCTTTCAGACACGGTTCCGACAAATTCGATGTAATCCGCCGACTAGTGTTTCTATTATTGCCAGCTTGAAGTCATAGAGGGTCATAGATTTGGCAGGCCCTCTAATGCGTTGTACAAAAAATGTGATTTTAGCAGCATTACTTGAAAAATGTGCAATCTCAATTTTTTCGATTTCTAATTCGAATCGATTTCTAATTCTTCATCAGAGGCATTGCAAATTATGTCATGGATTTCCTCTACTGTGAAAATAAAGCGGTTTTTATTACTCTAAAAATATAAAATGACTCCAGAACATTCAATAAAAAAAAGTATAATAGCTTTTTCTGAACTTTTCGTTTTTAGCGTGATGCCAGAAAATCGTATAGGAATATTTTATAAGTATTTTTCTAAATTCTTTTCTCCATTTTTATAATTTAATGACAAAAATACTCATAATTTCGTACCTGAAGCAACAGGAGAGGAGATTCTACTTTCTGTTGCGCTACGTTGACTTGTTGGGCCGAAAGTAGGAGACGCTTTTCGGCCGACTAGTCAACATAGCTTCACTTTCCATTTATCGATTTTTAGTAAACTGAGAAATATATTATAAAGATGCAAAACGCGACATTAAAACGAATAATTATTCATTTAATTAAATCAGAATTAAAGCAATGGGATCTGTTATAACTGTTATGAAGAGAATTTTTTGTTATATATATATTAAAAAAAGTGACAACCTTAAATAAAATCCATGACCGCTGTTGTTTTTTTCCACTACGCCCAGACATTGTAGGAACTAAAGTACAACTTTCCACAATAATTAACTCTACTGAATAATTATAAAAAGGTTTTACACATTTAATTTATTGTCATTGGATACTCACGTAAATTTTGAAGAAATTGGTGAAAAAAAGTAATTTCTTCAGGAACCAATGACATTCCCTCAAGACTTGTTCATTTAGCAATGCCCAGAAGCAATCTAAACCCTTCTGCGAGGTGCCCAGCCTGTGCTAGAGCAATAAAACGGGAGGTAGGAGGAGGCCCCGGGAGCCGGGGCGAGGGCACCCGGCGAAGGTATAGGTCGCCCCGGCTCACGGGGCGTGGGCAGTGAACGCGTTAATTGAAATATTAGATAAAAATAATGTAAATCTCAAGTATACAAACTCTTAAAATGTTAACAGTTATTTATAAATAACAAAAATAATTGCAATCTAAGGGTTACCACCCTTGCCAGGATAATAATAAAAGAAAACCCACCACCATCTGGGACAAGCCTAGGCTCGAACATGCTGGCGGGAAACATTCCTCAGTGTTTCCATTGTTACTTTCCAAAAGGTAAGTACATTTTCAATTTTTTTTTCATTAATTTTGTATGGTCCTTCATATAAGGGTAATAATTTTGCACTTAGTTCTCCTTTTTTAGGAATTCTCTTTGCTCTGACAAGCACCTGATCATTTACCTTGAACAAAGAATATTTGGTAAGTTTGTTATTCCGAATTACTTTTAATTTTTTTATTGATCTTTTAATTTTTGGAAATTATTTTTAATTTTCTGCTCTATTTCTTCTAATGTTAAAGTTTTGTTTGAATCTTCTACAATATACAAATCCCAAAAGTGTCTTGGTTTAATTCCATACATAGCCTCG
The DNA here is from genome assembly GCA_946811695.1 of Gonocerus acuteangulatus. NCBI lineage: Eukaryota > Metazoa > Arthropoda > Insecta > Hemiptera > Coreidae > Gonocerus > Gonocerus acuteangulatus. The sequence goes on from OX328123.1 coordinate 79,026,443, forward strand.
ATCAGAGGAAACCCTTTAGTAACATGATATATTGTATTTATAAAATGTTCTATTTTTCTATTGGTTTTCTACAAAGACTGATCTTTATTTATCATGTTTCTTAAATTGGTGAGGATATCTCTTTTAGTTCTCTCGAAATTGTTTCCATGGATATCTGTGGCCATATTGACATGGATATGTCTTAGCTATGGCCTAGTGTGACGCTAAAACTGTAAGGCTTTGTAATATTAAGCATTAATAATGGGCTCTCTTCCAGATGAATAAGAAATTGTGTGGATAACTCATTATGCCCCCTTTAGACATATCCATGATACGAGCTATTTCCCTGGTGGAAACTGACCTAGCCTATGACATTTTTGCTGGATTCCCTTTCGGCTTCTGGTTTCTAAGGGAATGAGACCGTCATCGGTATGAGCCCTTCTTATCCTTTTCAGTTGCAAACTCTGTAGCCAATGAGATAGGAGGGCTCTCGGCCAATAGGGTTTTGCCTGTCTTCTTTTTCCAATATAAATTTCAGATATTTTTGTTTTTTTACCAATTTAAAACTAATAAATACACCTTTATATTTTATTAATTTTTAAAAAATGTATTCTTTGTCTATAATTTAATACTTAAGTTGGGCGCCAAAAGTATAGTCGATTTTATTTATAAATTTATTTACTTTGATTACTTATCGAATTGAATACTGATTCAATACAAAATCTCAGGTCATGATACGTTCCAGCAAATTAAGCATTATGAATTATTGTTCAAATTAAGCATTATGAATTATGGTTAAATTAAGCATTATTATTGTTCAAATTAAGCATTATGAATTATGGTTTTCAAATACATTTATACTAAACGTATTTAACTATAAAATATGTTACTATCTCAAAATAATATAAATTTACACTATATAACAAATTTTTACCTTGTATATTTAGACAAATAAACATGTTTGTCGTAGACAAATGTACGTTAGTCGAAGTAGACTATATACCCGCTCCTGAATTCAGATCTTCTTAACTTGCATGTCTTCAACACTCAACATTAATATTGAAATGAGTTATTTCAAAATTTCTCGAACTTCTGGTTATGTTGACCTGGGAGTGATCCGCACAGATACTGGCTGAAGCGATGTGTTCCGAAACAGAGTGAGGACGCAATATTGCTGTATAGCATCTCATTTGTTGCACAACCTTTTTAATTAATATTAAGGGAAATTATATCTACATCTCTAATATAATATTACTATGAAATAATTTTTGTATATGTAATATTGTTATTCGTTCAAAAATGTATGCATTTGACATTAAAGTATTGAACAAAAATATTCTTTTAATCTTTAGCCCCCCCCCCATAAATTTAATTTGTTCAATGTGTACTTTATATATTTATGTTAATTGAAATTATTTATGTTTGAGGTACCACAACAAAATATTGTGTACTCTATTCCTAATGTATTTGGAAATATATAATTTAATTTCAAATGTCTAGTTCTATTTTATGTAACTGTTTATTACACTTTTTAAGAGTTACATCTACAAAATGTTAGGAAGTATTCACTATCCTAATTAACTTTTTCACTATTTTTTTTCTTACTATATTGGCCTTAAATTTACTTCACCTGTTCAATTTAGGCATTTCCAGGCTATACATTATCTCTTTATCCATTAATGTGCACTTATTGAATATTTATTTACAAAATATTGGCATAATTTAGTTGACATTTCTGTGTAATTAAAAGATTATTTTATCTTCCATCTGGCTTCATTAGTTCACAGAATGCTGAGTTATTTAAAATAGGTTGACACTTCTATTAGATGTTGTGGTCATGGATTTCCAAAGAAATGAACACAGTTTGAAAAGTCAGCTTATAAAAATTTATTTATTTGTGGTATCTTCATGATTGTTTAAAATTGCATTTAATCATAATATTTTTAATAATGACATGTTTATTGTAATAAATATGTACACACATACTAAATGTTCAGGAGTTTGAGTGAATAATATGCAAAGGGTAAATTTTTTTTTTTTACGGTGCATCAACAAGTCTTGGCTATTATCCAGGGTGCAACCAGGAATTTTCTCAGCGAGCCCTTAGATGAGAAAATTTCTGGCACCTGTGGGGATCGAACCCACCATCTCCCGTGCAAAGGGTAATGTTTGTTTGTGTGTGTGTGTGATATATATATATATATATATATATATATATATATATATATATATATATATAAATAATTAATTAATTAATATACTGTGTAATTGTGATTCATAATGGATGTTATCGATGAATTCCATATGAGCCCAATGTCATTCTCATTTTCACATGAACCATGTCTTTTCTATCATTTAGGTATGTATCCTATTTTATTATTCCAATACTTATATATTTTAAGATAAATTACAGTTGATCTTATTTTTATTTTAGGTCAATTTTAGCATCAATCTGTATCTTATATTTGTCCCCACAATATAAGTTACATGGGAAGTGGTATAAGAAAGTAAGTTTTAGAATGCCAATATTGAAGGTTTTTACTAATTATTCTTTCTTTTTTTCAGAGCAGTGCTTCAAGGTATTGTCTAGCCGAGGCCATAAATTAGTTAAGTGGCCATGAAAAAATCAGTATATTCAGTTGTTTCAACATTGGATATTAATATTTTTATTTTATTGTTTATTCTTGAAACAAAAAATGTGAGTTCATAATTATGATATTCTGTTTCCTAACCTTAAATTTCCAAGAATTCTTGGTATCATCTACACATTTCTTAATACAGCAGTCTGTAATTGTAGAGGAAATCCTACGGGCAAGAAAACACTCTTCAAGAAGATTAGAATCATCCCTTCTATAAAAATTGGCTCACAAAGACACTTCATAGACTTCGAATGATTGCAAAAACAGTGACTAAAACTGCAGCAGAAATAATTAAGAAGAGAAAGTATCTTTTTTAAAGCATTGAAAAATCTTAATTGTGGATTAATGTTTAGTTAACATTAAGGCCTGTCAAAAATGTTACTGTGGGGCTGCAGAAAAGAGGACAGTGAAGATCCATTGGACCCAGCTCAGAGCCTTCATCGCAAATTGAATCCAGCTCCAGTAACTTGCCTAGTTCTGATGATTTGGATGCTGCGTTACTTTTGCTTAACCTCGAGTCCGAATTAGACAAAGAAAACACTACACATTTTTTGTCGACAGTATCTTTAAAAAAAGAAAGAAGTAAGAGTTTTTGAGAAAAAGAGAAACTCATGGTGAGTACTATTTTAAAAAATAGTAATAGGCCTTGTCCCTAGGACAACCCAGCTAGTAGTGCGACTACTAGTGGACTTTATTTTAGTCAAATAAGGTGAGAACCACATTTAGGATAGTATTTTCCTTGAGAGGATGGAGAGAGTACCTATTTTCTGTTAGGCTACTGTCAAATATTGCTTCTCTTTGGGATTTAATTTTTCCCGAAGTATTAAAACAAAACATTGACTGTTTTCGTTCTTAAGTTTTCCAAATGACACAAGGGAAAAGAAAGGAAACGTGCTCAGATGATGCGGTTCTTGTGATTATGCCTTTTTTTTCTATACTCTAAATGTCCGAAAATGTATCCTGGAATCTTTATGTGCCCCAAATTCATGCGTAGACAACTTAAAGCGATGATATTAAGCAGTGACAGTATGTCAAGGATTGAATAAATGGGAATCAACCGTAAAGTTCGCTCATAGCGATTTGATTGAAAGAGCCGCCGGCGAATTCACATTTTGCTTATATGCTACTTGCAGCTGAGGGTAGAGCTGACAAAGGACCTTTACAACAATGACAATGTGTGATCTACCCTGAAGTGTTCTGTTCAGTAGGACAGTTCTGATATGGTATGGGGGATTGGTATCACTACTCGGATGAGAGTGTGCAACTTTGTAAACACAAAGTAGGAAAACATATTTTCCTCGTGTATGACAATCGGCCTCCATATGAAAGACGTATGTAGCCTGGGCAGAACAGTTCGTGGCCTTCACCTGAATACCAGTCTTATAGTACGTACTTAGAGACTTCACTACAGCCTGCTCAGATAGACAAAAAAGTTCAATTCCGCATGACTGAAATTTTGGGAGAAATATACCCGAAAGTTTCGCCATTTTCAAATACCATAATTGTCTCACTTAACCCGTAAGTAGGGAGGTGGTCTCTTGTGAGTACCCCAATGAAAAATCATCTCCCCAAAAAAGTTTTTTTTTTTAAATTAGCACCTACCTTATTTCAATTTTTTAAACCAATTTCCTATATTATATAACGATATAATTAATTAAAATGCTCAAATATGGTATTTTTTTATAATAACGAAATGTTAATCGTTTTTCTTCATTTGTAATTTTGTTTTTATACAATTATCAAAAAATATGACTTAATAATGAAAAATTCTTAATCAAATTAAAATTGATTATAAAGGGGTAGAAGAGGGGTCTCGCGTGGTCCAGTTGCTAGCGCCTTAGATTCATAAGCGGGAGATCCCCACCGGTGGCAGGAATTTTCTCATCCCGCGGCTCGTTGGGAAATTTCCTCTCGGCGCTAATGGCCTAGCCGTCGAAGCGCCGTAAAAACTAAAAAGGGATAGAAGACAAAACAAGTACTTAATTTAAACTATATTTTTTCAAAGTATACAAATTTAATCTGTAAAATAGTACATCCGACTTTTCACTTAATGTTTCATGCAATGGTTTTTCAAAAATATCTTTTTCCTCTTCATCCCTATCAATAAACTCATTTTTTCCTTCCTCTTCGCACTCTTAAAATCCTTTTCATTCGCCGCTTGATCATGACAGCTAGAACAGAGATGCTGCATCTGAACAGTAGGCCATGGCGTACAGACGGACGTGCACACTGCTCCACGTGGAATCTTCAAGAGGAAGAAGACACTCTGCGCTTCATTGCTCGATGTCCTGTAATGAAGGAGCTCAGAAGATTGCATTACAGCAAGGATCTCCTCCGGAAGGAACTGGGATACACTTTATAAATATTTAAATACTACGGTCAAATACAGGCAATTTCTCATTAGTCAGTTTAGTTATTAATGTAAAGTTTATAATTTTGTCTCCACGTATTATTGTTCTGTTCACTATTTAATCATTATTTATATATTTTTTTATTGTTATTTTCTTTTCTGTTTTTGAATATTTTTTCTTTTCGTAAGTTTTTGATGAAAAGGAGTATATAAGTTTCCATTTTTTTTATTGTTAATATTTAATTAATTAATGTTTACATGCACTCAGGCTGATGGACACTGTCCAAGCCTTTGTAAATTGTATTGTAAATCCTTTTTCATATTTATATGTATGTATACCTAAGGCCTCAGTGCCAAAGGTGACTAACCCACAATTAGAAATAACTGAGAAAATCGGATTTAAAGCAAGGAGAATCTGAAAAAAATATTGTTGGCAACAAAAATTATTTCAATTGGACCAATTAAAATCATTTTTGTCACCAACTTTAATTTTTTTCAGATTCTTCCTTGCTTTTTTTTTTTTTTTTTTTTTTTTTTTTTTTTTTTTTTTTTTTTTTTATTTGAAAATTATACAATACAATAACATATTTTATAATTATTTTGTTCATGATAGAGTCATGATGTATCGGTAGGAAAAAAAAACCCAGTGGCCAAAACCTGTCAGCTAGGAATTTACAGAGATATTTACATTTGATTTTTTGTATGGCTATTTACAATATTTACATTTGTAATGTTTACATTTTACAGGCTTAGTTTACAACAGGTCTCTTGGCCATTTGCGCTTAAGGCGACGGTGAGGGTTACCGGGAATGGTGCATGAGGATAACTTATTGATTAGGGGATTGTCGTGACCAGGCAAGCGGGAGTGGAAGTTAAAAGTATCGGGTTTTGGATAGGGTCTGGACAAAGGGGATTTCTAGGTCGTTATGGATAGTGAGGTTTGAGACATAGAATGGAGCATTGACTATTTTACGGAGTATTTTGGATTGGAGAGATTGGATTCTGAGGATATTGTATCGCTTGGCACACCCCCAAACTTCCAAGCCATACGTCCAGATGGGTTGAAGTATTGTAGTGTATATCCGTCTCTTGTTCTGTAAAGATAATTTTGAGTGAGAGTCTAGTAGTCTGTTTAGTAGTCGAAAACGTCTGTTTGTTTCCTGTCTTTTCTTTTGTATGTGTTGGCTCCAGGTAAGTCGTTTGTCAAGGGTAAGTCCTAGGTAGGTAACTTGGGTTTTTTCACAGATTTCACTTTGGTAAAGATTGACAGAAGGGCATTTGGATCGTCGAAGAGTGAATGTTATGTGGGAGGATTTTTCAGGGTTGACTTTAATCCGCCATTTTATAAACCATGGTTCAAGCAGTTGGAGATGGGATTGAAGGTGTTTGGACGCAAGTATAGGATCAGAATTGGACGAGAGGATGGCTGTATCGTCAGCAAAAGTGAAGAGTCTTGTGGAATCATTGGTGGGCATGTCCGCAGAGTACGCAAGGAATAAGATAGGACTTAAGATACCGCCTTGTGGAACACCAGCAAGCTGAGGAAAGAAGGAAGCCAGAGATGATCCGAACGATACGTTGAATGATCTGTCGGAAAGATAGGAATTTATTATTAGGTAATAGGTCGAGGGGAGGATTTTTTTGAGTTTGAAAAGCAAGCCCTGGTGCCACACCCGATCAAATGCTTGAGCGATATCAAGGAATACACCAGAGCAATACTCCTTTTGCTCAAAGGAAGAGGATATTGAGTCAACTATTCTGTGACATTGGTGAATCGTGGAATGGGCTATTCGAAACCCAAATTGGTGGGAAGGGAGGCAGGGTTCAAGAATTGGGATTAGACGTTTAAGGAGAAGCTTTTCGAGGATTTTTCCCATAATGGGAAGGAGGGAGATCGGGCGATAGGACGAAGGATAATTTGCAGGTTTTTTTGGGTTTGTGGATCATTTTCCATGAGTTCCATGGATCATAATTTCCAGGAGTTGGGAAAGTAGGTTGTTCTGAGGACTGCGTTATATATATAGGTTAGGAATAGGATAGCTTTTTTAGGTAGGCGTTTAAGGATTAAGGGGGTGATAAGATCGGGTCCTGGTGCCTTGCAGATTTTTAGTTTGTGGACAGCTAAGGATACTTCATGAGGATGCAAGGAAGAAGGAGGAGGAGAAAGCGGTAATGCTGAGTCTAGGAATTCTTCTACATTTGAAGAATGGATAGGGTTTTGAATGGATTCGTGGGGACGGAATACTTGGGAAAGGTGGGATGCAAAAGTTTCGGAAATTTCGGTATCTGTTTTAGCACAGCTGTTATCATCTCGACGGAGAGGATGTGATGGATTGGGGTGGGATAGAATTCGTTTAGTGGCTGTCCATAGGGATTTGTCGTCGGGAGTAAGTTTTTGAGTGTATTCAGCGATTTTGTTGTTAAAGTGGTTGTGTAGTTCGTATTGTAGTTGTCTAGTCAGTTGGTTGAGGCGTTTCTTGTCAGATGGATATCTGGTGGTTTGCCATATTCTTCTGGCTCTGTTTTTTTTCGGTTCGAAGGAATTGTATCTGATCGGGGAAATAGGTTACTGGAGGTGATCTATGAGGGCATTTCTTAGTGGAAATAAGGAGTCCAGTCTGAATCTCTGTAGTCAGTTTGTTTATGGCTGTGTCAATATCATTTTTAGTCTTAAGAGGGATGTTTAGGTTTAGAGAGGAATTTAGGGAGGATTGAAATGAGCACCAATCAACTGGGCTGTTGATGAGGGATGGGCGGTGAGGACGAGTGAAAAGTTTAGGATCAATGTTAAAGGAAAGCAATATAGGGCTGTGATCAGAGGATAAATCAAATAGGGTGGAAATATGGAAAGGCATGTGTCTGACACCATTTGTAATGAAATAATCCACAATGTCAGGAGATTTGGATCTGGAAGTGGGCCAATAGGATGGGTTGGGAGGAGAAATGGTGTTCAGATGGTGGGAGTGGATGGTGTGGCAAAAAAGGTTTCCTCGAGAGTTGGAGGTTCGACATCCAAATTCGGGATGTTTGGCATTGTAATCCCCTCCTGCAATAAATCTGGGACCTAAAGAGGAGAAGAAGGAATTGAGGACGGAAGGAGAGACTGCTTTATTGGGTGGGCAATAAGCAGAAGAAATGGTTATTGGAACGTGGGAAGAGGATTGGAGGGTAACTGTGGTACTCTGCAAACATTCCAAGGCAATAGGTGTAGGATCAGGATAGTGGGAAATGGAGGATTTGATTAGGATGGCAGTCCCGTCTGGGTGGTCCGTTCTGTATGTCCTATATCCAGTAATGTAGAAATGTAGTCGGTTGGTCAAGTGAGTTTCTGTAATCAGAGCTACGTCAATGTTTTTGTCTTGAAGTAAGTGAGTCAGTTCGTCTTTGTGGGCTGGAAGTCCATTGGCGTTACAAAGGAGGATTGAGAGGGATTTAAAGGAAGGAGCAGTCATGGATGCAGGACGGACAGGATGCTGGTCACTTTGAGGGGTATATTAGGGCTTGGAGATTTTGTATTATTTGATTTAAGTTGACAAGGGCGGTTGTGATTGAGGAGAAGTCAGGGGATGGTTTAGGTTGAGGAATAGTAACCCTCGGGGGAGGTGGACAATGGGAGGCAGGTGTGGGAGCAGAGGTGGTTGTTGATGGCTTGGGAAGATTCGACCGGAAAGCAGAGGCGTAGGTTGTTCTTCCTGGATGTGGTTGACCGGAGGGCTGGGGCTGGTAGTCCACTGGAGGCTTCGGTAGGGGTGGAAAGGTTGAAGTGTCCTGGCTGGGTGCTGCTTGGGAGGTAGTTCTAGCAGGGCCACGTTGTCCACTCCTAGATCTTCTCCGCTTGACCAACTCCTGATAGGCGCTACAACCGCGGTAGTTAGCAGGATGGGCTTGGTGGCAGTTTATGCACGTAGCTGGAGTGTCTCTGGTCTTTGAACACTCATTCGATAAATGAGGGCCCGCACACTTCACACACATTGGATTCACTCGACAGAATATTTTCGTGTGATTGAAGCTCTGGCATCTTGTACATTGTGGTATGTCCTCTTTTATATGTGGTCCACTTTTATTGATGTAAACAGGAGAGTCTTGAGGGAAAATATGTCTCGGTTATTTGGTGCGGGTTGAAGGTTGATGAAGAATAGCGGGAGTGGAGTTCTTGTCGTTTTTTGTAGTACATTGCAGGCGTCTAAAACATGGAATCCTAGTTTTCCCAGTTCTGATATAATCATATCTTTTTGCGTTGTGGGATGTAGGTGCCTGATAACCACCCTGTATGGTTTATCTTCCTTAAATTGATAGGTGTAGTATTCTATATTTTTGGCTTGAAGGAGTCTGACTATTTTTCTATAAGTTTCAGGATTTTTTGCTTGAATTGAAAATGCGTTTGTTTTAGATTTGCAAGTAAATGCTGTTTGGCCGACTTCTAATGCGATTGTGTTGCAGATGGCGAGGAAATTAATGTCTGGCTTTAAGTTTATGGGTGGAAGTTCACAGGAGTCGTTAAAGTCTTCCTGGTCCGGCTCGATATCTTCGTCTTGGTCTTGTGGGGCTAGCAGTTGGAATGAGTTGGGTGAGGTGAAGTCTGGCTGATATTGAGCAGGTGGAGGTTGGCGGTAGGTCTGGCGGGTTGATGAAGCACTCGATGAAGAGCCGTCAGTCTTGGCTTGTTTCTTTTTGTCCGGCGAAACATTCGGCGAAGTAAGGTCGGAACCTCTTGACCTCTTTGAAGTATGAGTGCTGGACTGAGTGGAGTTTTTTTTTTTTTAATCGGATCCTTCCATGTTTTTGTTGTCCATTTTGTATATATATTTTTTTAATTAAGAAAAAGAAAAAAAAATTAAACATTTAACCAAAACACGTTCTAGTTAAATATTTAATTTAAAATAAAGTTTTTAATGAATTTGCAGCAAAAAAATAAAAAAAATATAGCCGATAATGGGAGATACGATCTCGATACTCTCGGCGTGAGAGTAGCGAGCGTTACCCCTGAGCCAAGGAGTAGTAGGCTGAAGAGAGGGGAGTAAGCCGGGTCCTTGGATGGAGACAGTAGCCTCTCAGCTGGGGCAGAGGGTAGACCCTAGACCGGCAGCAGCAGGAATCCCCCACTCCTGGGGCACAGCATAAATCACTTCGAAAACTATGAGATTTTACTTACAGTTTTCCAGTGAATTGCTGAAGAAAATGCTGTGAAACTTTACACACTGAATGTTTAAAGTTATGGTAGGTTCTCTACCATTTTTTACGAACCAAAACGGCCTATAACCACTATTTTGACGTAAAAAGGAAGGAGCACTTATAAACGCTGTGACACTTGCAATGGCTAGGACACAACTCCTTCCTTGCTTTAAATCCGATTTTCTCGGTTAGTTCTAATTGTGGGTTAGTCACCTTTGGCACTGAGCCCTTCAAATATAAACCTATACGCATATGATATATATATATATATCATATTCGTTTAAGTACATTGTTTACAATCATATTCAGATTCAAATTTTCGCGCGTCACTAGTCACACTGGCATGACCGATTTTAGACTTACACGCATAGATTTAGAAAGGATAGATGTCTAACTCCCCACTTTTTAGTGAAGCACCCCTAACATTCTGGCGGCCATCTTATTATGGTGATAAACAATGTCAGTAGTGCTTGGACAGTTCATGTAATTCCTTCTTGATATTTTTTTGAATATTATTCTGATATTAGTGCAACTATGGTACAATCATGCTGTGCTTATGGGTGTACTAACAAAGCTAAATAAGGTTCGGATATTCACTTTTTTTCGTAAGTATTTACAACTTGATTATCAAAGGTTCTTTCCCCAAGCTCAACAAGTGACTTGTTTTCTCCCTAAAAAGCCAACAAATCCTCAACCTTAGGCCATTGTACGTATTAAAATAGTTTCTTTACATAAATATGTTCCATCCTGCTAAAAAGATTTAATTCTTCAATGAAAAAAAAGCGCCCATGCACTTTTCAAATAATTCATTACGTTTTGTCCATCAAAGAATAGTTTTAAGTCATAATACACAGATCTGAAATTCAGTTTCATTATATATCATGAGTTTTATTAATTGTACATCATTATAACATATATAAATACCAAAATTTAAAAAAATACATTAAACAAATTTAGTATCAAATATATGGATGTTTCTTTTACATTGAGAAAGTTTTTTGTTTGTTTTTTAATAAACTTTTTAAGTGCTTAAGCCCTTAATCAGCAACCTTATGTTGATATAATCCTTTCCCCTTAGGCTGTTCCATAATTATTGTTTAAATTTATACATGAGTGACAAATTAACATTTGATCTTTAAGGGATAAGAAGTACCCATGCAGCCATTTAATAATTTTTTATTGTTTCATAACGTTTTGTCCATAAAAGAATATTTTCAAGTCTTCATATACAAATCTTAAATTGAGTTTTCTTCAACTTTACATCATTATAACATAAATGAAAAACCAAAATTTAAAAATGTAGTAAAAAAATACATTAAACAAATTCAGTATCAAATAAATGGGTGTTTATTTTTTATTGAAGAATTAAAAACGTTTTTTGCTTGTTTTTTAATAACATTTTTAAGTGCTTAACAAGCTCTAACTTAATTCCACTAATATTTTTATTATTTGCTGTCGTGGAATCCATCTTTGGTCGCTGTGACCAAGCAGTTATTATTTGTACCTATCTAAGTTTTTTTTTTAATTATTTACTTTAGTTGCTTTTCTAATTTATAAAATGTTGTTTCAGGTTCCCACTACGTGTGTGTAATTTTTTAAGGCACTTACATTTATGAACAAATTACTCTTACAAACCTCTTAATTACTTATGTAAATTGTTATATTTAAGTTATTTGTTTATTCACATTTAGATAGATGTATATAATAAATTACTATAAATTATGGTAAATCTGAAGGAGAGCGTCCTCAGCTCTCCTTCAGATACATATAATTATATATATGGTATTATATTACAATTGCTTCATAATGAAAGTGAAGTGAAACATTTATTTTTAATTATTATTTCTTATGTATGTTATTTATTTTTATTTTTTTGTCAGACAAATTAATATATTAAAATATTATGTCCATAAAAAGAACAGGTCACTTAAATTGTGGTTCTCTATTAAATAAATGAGTAATTAAATTTTACATGAAATTTCTTATTAATTTTAATATGCTCCCTCTAAACTTTTCATCAGAGTATCCCTAAAGAAGAGCTCACAAAACTTTGAAAACAGTCAGGACTTTAGAAAAAGCCAATAACAACATGTGAAAGCGTATTTCGAACAAAAGTTTTTAAAACTTACCTTTTAGCATAATAACATGAATCCTGCATCACTTACTTTTTCATTCATAGAGAAAAACCTCAGCTACAGATTATTACATGAACAGGTATACAATATATTATATTATATTTAAAAAAGAAAAAAAATTACAAATAATGAATATAATTTAAGGTAGGGATTGTCGGGGTTCGGTCACTGCTACTTAATAAAACTACATTTTTATGATAAAATGTAGTTTTATTAAGTAGCAGTGACCGATATATATATATATATATATATATATATATATATATATATATATATATATATGCCTACATACACAAATACACATACATACATATATGGAAAAAGACAAAAACAGTTTTTTTCTTTTTTATGATAAAATGTAGTTTTATTAAATAGAGAAAATCGGTCAAATTAAAGCATTAGGGCTAATGGACATATGACCCTCTCTCCCCACAACAAGATGGCGGCTCTCCAGTTAGGCCTGCTTCACTTTTTCCCGGGAAAACCAGCGGAGTTAGTCATCTACTCCTTTCTAAATCTATGCTTACACGTTTTCAGAATTGGATGATACATAAACATTCTCTCCACTATCTACTAACTCAATGCAAATGACCAATAAGCATTGAGTTAGTAGATAGTGAAGGGAGTGTATCTTCCAATGTTAAAAAAGTGTAGGTCTGAAATCGGCCATGCCAATATGACTAGTGACGCGTGAAAATTTGAATTTAAATATGATCGTAAACAAATAATGAACTTAAACAAATATATATCATATTCGTATTGATTTATATATGTATATATATGTATATATATATATATATATATATATATATATATATATATATATGTATATATATATAATTACGAATGCGATATATATATATATTTGTATCATTTCATTATTTTCATTGTCACACTGGCATGGCCGATTTTAGGCTTCACCTTTTTTCCTTTAGACTCCCTACTAACTCAATGCAAATAAGTTTTTTTTCAGAAGCGAATGCAACCTCAATGTGAACACAACTACTATTTAGGAAAATACGAAAGAGGTAAAAAGTATTGAAAATCTTTAAAATGAAAAATATAGTTAATTAAATCATTGGGTACTTAGTAAACCCCACCTCCCTACTTAAAGGTTAACGCTAGCTAGGCTTTGAGTGTTCATGTAAGAGAGATCTAAATTAATCATGAAATTTCCGTAAATATCGACGAATTTCTGTTGTTTTTGTGTGTGTGTGTTTTTTGCTCTATAATGAGTTTTATAATGGAATTGGTCACTCCAAGTATGTTTTGTTTCGGTAATTGACGTTTTTATGAAACAAATTGTGTGAAGGCCTATTCTTATACCTTATCCTTTATTTTTCATCAATTCGAGCTCTATTAATTAGTTTTAAGTGAATTAAACCACTGTTATTCTGATATTTAAATGATTTATGAAAGAAAGTGTAGTATTTTGTAAAGATATTTATTTTCAAGCCTTTTATGCTCAAAAATGAATACTGGTGAGTTGAGAATAGTTTCTTTTAAGCTACAAGTTACAAAACACATATTTAAAAATGCATATAGAAACATTAAAAAAATTATAATGCTGGCTATATTTTTCTCTCCACTATGGAAAAATCCGCGGTGCATTAGAGGGATAAACGCCATCAGAGCAATCATATTGGGATGTTTGTGCAAGGACAGTGGTCTAACATTAGGATTCAACGTCTCATGAGATTTTTTTTTTTTTTTTAAGAGTCTAGTTTTTCCAGTTCTTCAATGTTTACAATAACCTTCTTGAAGGATTGTAGAACATAACCTACAAAATGTAACTAAAGCTTATCTTCATATATTTGATTTTATAATTAGCTATTTTTCGATGTCTAATTTTTGCGAACGTTTATAACGTTCGCAATAGCACTAAAACTAAATATCTACAACACTTAAATGCCGTTTAAGTCACTATTAAGAATACACGAAATAATAACAGTAAATAATGGCTACAGTATCGGTCACTTCTATTCTCAGTCTAACAGGTCTTTTGGTGATTCGATATCATTCGTGCTGCTCCTTGTGGCTAGTTTATGTACTACTGACGTACAGTACTATTATATTAAATAGAGAAACTAAAAAGGAACCAGTTTCCGTATAGAACTCATATTTGCAAATTTTTTACTAAACCAATTTCATTTTAACCAGATATGATTATTAAAAGGAATAGCGGCTCTGTTTAATGCAAAGATTGATCAAGATGGCGTCCTTGCATTCCCATGATTTATTCACCTCAAATATGGACGCAGTCCTTATAATATCAGAAGATATTGTGATAAATTACAAAATACCTGATAAAGACGTAAGTATTGCCTTTTTAAAAGTTGCATTTTTGTTTTCATTTTGATTGTTGAGCTATTAAGGTTATTTAAGTTGTATGAGGATTGTTGTTGACTTTTACTTATTTCTTTGTCTTTTTGGTGCTGAATAGTCTGAAAACGTAATAGTTTTTTTTTTTTTTTTTTTTTTTTTTTTTTTTTTTTTTTTTTACACATTTCATGTATTCTTTTTTATTTTGTAATCACGCTTTATTTTTTATTTGTAAATACCTAACCCTGAATTCTTTAAATACTAATATTTGAATGTAACTCTGTATTTGATAGCAATTTCAAATGAATAGAACTGTTGAATGTACTTTCTAGGCCTTTTTTTTTCGATAACATTTCCAATTTTTTTATGTAAGAACTAAACTAGGTTCCTGAAAAACCTAAATTATACTACATCTACAAAACTGTATTTCTTTTTCTGGAGCATGTGGCGGCCATTTACCTCTCCCTCAATAGAAGATAAGTGGTGTATTCTGCATCATTAGCAACTTCTGAGTAAAGGTGAACTATTTGTTTTCATTATAGAATTATGCCTGATTAGATTGTTTTAATATTTATTCTTTAATTGTGAGACAAATTATTGATTGTAATTAGATTTCATCATTTAATTCAAATACTTTTTTTTATGGTTTAAGTGAATTTATTTAACATTGATTAATTACTGCGGAATCAAAATATATGTCAACACCTGTAATGAAAAAATATTATAACCTGTAGGAACACATTCTAATATTAGCAATATAAACATGGCTATAGGAAGTCTACAGCAGAGTACACAAATAAAAATCACTGATCATAACTTCAAAATGTCTTTCTTCATCTTTTTTGTCTAAAATAGTATATTTTGCAATTTTATCACAGCTTCGATTTCAATCAAGAATGTCATCTTCCAGGTTATGACTAAGCATAAATTTACATCTTTCTACATTAATTTTTCTTACATAAAAAATAAATAAGTATCCAATATTTACTTGAAATTTGATTTCTGATTAAAAAAATTGTATTATATTTTGCTTTAAATTTGTGTGGGACCTTCTGGTAATACTAAGTGCACATCCCAACAGCACATTAGGATAGACCTGGTCAGTTTATGATAAAAACTTACTTTTTTTAATATATTATTTGGACGCATCAGCGCTTTAATTTCTTAAGAAGACCAAAAGAAACAATAAATGCCAAATTTAAAGTTTGACACCTCAATACAATTTTAGACATCTGGGAGAAATATTTCTGGTAATATGGGATATATCAACTGAAGTAATAAAATCAGCTCAATGGCGGAGGCTATTTTTATCCCTATATGCAAAAAAGGATATATAACTGTTATAAAGGATAACTTAAATGCAAAAATTATAGGTGCATAGCGCTTTCCCTACAATCTACAAAATCTTGTCAGTGGCAATATGACTGAGGTTAATGGAAACAACTAATGGGAGAATATCAGAGTGGGTTTCGCTCGGAACGGTTGTCTGTATATCATCTGTTTTCCCTTAGACAAATGTTAGATAAAACATCATATGCTGTTAGATATGCTACACCTCTTCATTGACGTCTGACCAGCTTATGGTAGTGTGGGCAGAGGAATGTTGCTGAAGGCATCAGTCCCTAGGAATACCTAATAAGCCAACAAGAATGACTCTGGAAGGAACAAGATGCAAGCTCAAAAATCAGAGCAGGCGTCTCTGATAGCTTCGAGGTTTGCTCATCTATCACAAGATTTGGAACTCATTATAAAGAAGATGAAATATACGAAAACCTCAGGAAACACCACGGAAAGAGAAGGCACTCTGGATTTGACCGAGGATATTTATCATAGCTGCAACACATTTAAGTACCTGGTGGGAGTAGTGACAGAGCAATAACCTGGAAGTGGAGATTAAGGGTAGATTGGTTACAGGATACAGACTTTTCGATGGCTTGCAAAAAAATCTCTCCAGGAGAGTAAAGCTCTTAAAGTATAAAACACATTTGCCGACTTTCACCAAAGATATAAGGAGAGGCCTGCTGGTCTAGGAAGGAAGAGCCTTAAGAAAGATTTTTGGAGCTGTGAGAGAGCAGCACAGATCAGAAGGAATGCTGATCTAATGGAACTGTGACATCCTGTATATTATTAAGGAAGGTAGCCAGGCACATGGACTGTGTTTAGGGCACATGGAATGAATGGAACTCTGTAGCAAAAACATTACACAAAGGGCTAGTATATTTGATGGGCCTAATAATTAAATTATTCAGAGGAAGTCGGGGCTGGGAGTAAATCCCTGGTAGATGAAATGAGGTGAAAGTGTTGTTTTTACCAAAACCAGGCAAACCCAAGAGCAAGGGAAATCTTTCAGACCAATATGCCTGTCTTCATTTCTGTTAAAGGAAATTGAGAAGGTGCTGAATAGTACCTAACGAATCCTCGGATTAGCAACCTAAGATACCAGCATGCCTACCAGAATTGTTATATAAACAAAATTGTTGTTGAATGAGTCAGAGCTACACATTAGTGAGATTGAGGACTCCTTACTTAGAAATATCTGTAGAATTATTTCTGGATATTGAAGGAGCATTTGATATTGCATCAATTGATGTTCAAATAAAAAGGTGATTGAATATATTAACATGATGATTAGATAGTTAGCCGTCGAGGTGATAAGTAAAGATGGAATGGTTGGGTTTCGGCTAAATAAACCTCAATATGATTTTGTTTTAAAAAATCTATATTTCGGACGTTTCGGCTACTCATTGGTAGCCTTCGTCAGCTAAAATGACAAAAAAAAGAAATTAATACAAAAACAAAAAAAATTATGATTGTGATAGGTAACAGAGCTATAGATACAATTAACTTATAAAAGAACATATCGTCTTAAATTATCGTCACTTTTTCCTTCTAAGAATTTAAGACGATATGTTCTTTTATAAGTTAATTGTATCTATAGCTCTGTTACCTATCACAATCATAATTTTTTTTGTTTTTGTATTAATTTCTTTTTTTTGTCATTTTAGCTGACGAAGGCTACCAATGAGTAGCCGAAACGTCCGAAATATAGATTTTTTAAAACAAAATCATATTGAGGTTTATTTAGCCGAATCCCAACCATTCCATCTTTACTTACTGAATATATTAAGGATTGAACTATTGCAGATAACGTAAATATAAATTCAAAATAATAAATTAACTATTGATACTAATTTATTATTCAATTTTGAAAACACTAGAACTCATTTTATGTTGAACGTTCTAATATTTGATCTTATTCTGGGAAGACATTGTTTGTAATACTCACATATGTTCAAAATAATGAATTTTAATGGTATTTAAATTGATTCTTTGATTTCATTGCTTCTAATATAATTGGCTGTGGTATAGTTGCTTGAAGCAATGTAATCTAACCTAAACTCCTGTAACCTCCTTAGAGTTACATATTAATGTTTTCCCAGGCTACCACGGCTCAGCTATAATAGACTCTATTTACTCGACAAGCATCGTCAAATAAATCTAAATACAATTGGGTATCTCAGCTGAAACAATTATTTCGCAATATCTGGCTGGGCTCATTGCCATATATCCGATGTGAAGTCCCTAAAATAAAATAAATAAAAGAATATCTGGCTAAACCGAAATCCAAACATTATGAGAACAATCTGATAGTGCAAATAATTAAATATATATATATATATATATATATAAAATGTATATAATGATTTTACAAAAAAAAAAAATCAAAAAAACTCAAATTTCACTTATTTCTATAAAGATCTTCTACTAGTTCCCATTGTTCCTCAAAACTAGTTATCACCAGGCCTACCATTACCTGTCCTAAAAATAATCACCCAACTAAGAACATCCAGCAAATATGCCATCCGATTCTCTTAGAATGCCATGAATTTAAGACAATTCTTAATAGCAATCAGAAAGAAACATTTCTCTGACTTGCCAATTTTATTTTGAGGGTAGTAAAATTACGACCACAAATACCTTACGATTATTATCAGATACCAATATATAAATGACTAAGTTTAATATATAAATAGTTATAACAAGTATAATATACAAATAACTATAACATTCAATGTCAAAAAAAATCCAATTATGAATATACGTATCCTTTTTCTTTCTTTTTAGAAAAAGTTTATTTCTAGTTGTTGTATAAACAAAATAAAGTATTTAAAAGAAATAGTAGATATCTTATGTCAAATATTCTTGATAATTTCTAATATAATATAGAAATATACAAACAGGAATCTTTGAGACTGCTTTAGATGAATCCAGGTCTTGGATTTTAGGATAATATTATAAATCTCCCAAAATGTGGTAAAGAAGTTTTTGTAAGCTTAGAACTACAGGGAGCTTAAAATAAATACTTGGAAATTTCATGCCAGGATTGAGTCGTTACCCAAGATATACCAACAACAATGGGGGTAGAGGAAGAAATCGAAGATTATAAAGAGAAAGACCGCTTTAGTGTAAGGCGGATGGAACAGAAGGATAAGTAGAATGGGATAGGAGGGATAGTGAAATAGATAAATGCTGAAAGCACAAAGAAGCAAGCATAAAGGACTCCACAGATCAGGAAGAATCAAAAGCTAGCACCTCAATGTGAGCTCTACTTGAGGGAGTGAGATCAGAACACCACCTAGGCGTCTTGAAACCACACCACTTACGGTCAGAAGGTGTGTTCTCTTCATTAGAGAGTGTGGGATGGAGGTAAGAAACAAATGGTTGTTATGCTAATGCTCATAACGAATAAAGGAAAGTACCATGGAAAATAAAACATGTGAGTACCCAATCAGGGCTCTAAATCCACCTTTGTTACAGCAAACAGAAGACATGTCCTTCACCTCACATTATTAAGTGACAGGAATAGTGGATTGGCTCTCAACAGAACTCTTTGATAGAACATAGACAGATTAGGGCTGAAATTGAGGAAAGATATTCTGGTGTAGAAATATGAAAAAGGATAGACCAAATGGAAAGAAGATGTTGGCAATATCAAATATTTTGGGAAAAAGGAACAAGATGTTGGCCTAGAGAGAAAAATCATTAAAAAATTGGGAAGAGTTTGAAGGAGTCGACATGATCTCACCTACCATACATGACTTATAGTCATCACCATCAATAAGTTGGGGCCCAAGAGTATTTAAATACAGAGAAAATATCTGACCTGTTTATTATTTAAAGGATTTCATATTTTAGTCACTATAAACTTCTTCAGGCATCTCATGGCTACTGTTAATAGGGATTTTACAAAACATTTAGTATTTCCTCAAGCTGATTTCTCAGATCAGTTTTTCAGGACCTTATTCTAGAATATAAAAGTTTTGAACTTACTAAGTCACTGAAGTAAAGTTTGTATACAGTCACTACACTGAAATAACGTACCAGGCACTGCACTAAATGGCAGTTAACATAGACCTGTGAATAAGATTTGAGTCTAATAACAAGCAGTATTTTCTAGACTTATGCCCTCCATTATTTAAAAATTTGAAATTTCTAGACAATAGTTAATTTTGAACATTTTTAAAAATAAAAATAATGACAGCATTTTACTTTAAAACTTTAGCAACAAAATTAAAAAATACTATTCTAAAATTCAAGACCTTCTAGATTCATCTACAGCAGTCTTAAAGATTCCTGTTTATATTATATTAGAAATTATCAAGAAAATTTGGCATAAAATATCTAAACATATTTTTTAAAACGCTTTATTTTGTTAAAATTATGATTAAAAATAAACTTTGTCAAAGAAAATATAAGTAAGTCTAAGGAGGTTACAGGAGTTCAGGTTCGATTACATTGCTACAAGTAACTATACCACAGCCATTAATATTAGCAGCAATGGAAATCAATCTAAATACCATTAAAATTCATTATTTTGAACTTGTGTGAGATTACAAGCAACAGCTTCCTAGAATGAGATCAAATATTGGAACATTCAACATAAAATAAGTTCTAGTGTTTTCAAAATTGAATTGTAAATTAGTCTCAATAGTTTATTTATTATTTAACACTTATATTTATACAATCAACAATAGCTTAATCTTTAATATATTCTATGTTAGTTAATTAAACTATTCCTTGGCGAGGTTACAAAACATACATCAAATAGCAAAATAAAGCAATAAAACTATAAATTTCTTACTTCATGTTCAGATGAAAAAGACGAAAGCAAGAAAAAGGAAAGGTATATTTATACTTGGATTTTTTTTTTTTTTTTTTCTTTACATTAAATGTTATAGTTATTTGTATACTTGTTAGAACTATTAATACATCATTCTTAGTCATTTATAATTTAAAAGCAATGACATCAAAAAATCAATCTAAATACCATTTAAAGTCATATTTTGTACATATGTAAGTATTACAAACAACATCTTCCTATAATATGATCAAATATTAGCAGTTTAAAAGATTTCTGTTTGTATATTTCTATATTATATTTTAAATTTTCAAGAAGATTTGGCATAATATCTATAAACATATTTTTAAAAACACTTTAATTTGTTTAAGTTACTAATAGAAATCAATTTTTTTTTAGAAAAATATAAATAAGTCTAAGGTAGGTTACAGGTGTTCAGGTTTGATTACATTGCTAAAAGTATACCACAGCCATTTATATTAAAAGCAATGAAATCAAAGCATCAATCTAAATACCATTAAAATTCATTATTTTGAACATATGTGAGTATTACAAACAACATCTTCCTATAATATGATCAAATATTAGAATGTTCAACATTAAATAAGTTCTCGTGTTTTCAAAATTGAATAGTAACTTAGTATCAATAGCTAATTTATTATTTTTCATTTATATTTATGTGATCTGCAATAGTACAATCCTTAATATATTCAATCTTCTTTTTATTTGAACATCAATTGATGTAGTATCAAATGCTCCTTCAATATCCAGAAATAATACTACAGCTATATCTAAGTAAGGAATCCTCAATCTCACTTAGCACTATGTGTAGCTCTGACTCACTCAACAACAATTTTGTTTATATAACAATTCTGGTAGGCATGCCGGCATCTCATGTTGCTAATCCGAGGATTCGTTAGGTACTATTCAGCACCTTCTCAATTTCCTTCAACAGAAATGAAGCTAGGCATATTGGTCTAAAAGATTTCTCTTGCTCTTGGGTTTGCCTGGTTTTGGTAAAAACACCACTTTCCCCTCAACTAATCTGCCAGGTATTTACTCCCAGGCCAGACTACCTCTGAATAATTTAATTAGTTGGCCCATCAAATATTCCAAGGTGGTTCTTGGATTAATTGCCCAATCTTTAAGAAGAGAGATTGCCTTGAATGTAAAAATTACAGAGAAATATCTCTCCTACTCTCCTTGTATAAAATTCTATCTAGAATCCTCTATAACCGACTGTGCCCTCATGCTGGACAATTTGTAGGAAAATACCAGACTGGCTTTAGAAGGAGAAAATCGTCAGTAGATCAGATCTTTGCTCTGAGGACTCTCATGGAAAGAGGAATAGAATATAACATGACAACCTTTCACCTTTTTGTCGACTTTAAGAATGCCTATGATAGTATTAATCGCCAAAAGATATATGACACACTGGAGGGTTTTAGCATACCTAGTAAGCTTATCCACCTTGTTAAGATGACCATGCAGGAGTCATCGTTAGAATACAAGGAGAGTACTCAAGCGAGTTTTGTGCTGATAGGGGCAGGACCGCCACAAGGGGCGGACAGCCGGGAACATTTGGCCGGGCCTCGCTAAGTGGAAAAATTGTATAGGTTATGAGCTTGTAAAAAGAACTGCTGCACCGATTGTCGGCTTTTATTCTCATTTCGCTCGAAACTCAAGATGAAAATAATTTTAAAATGGCCAAAGTCCTTTAGCAAAGTACTAGAATTTTCAGTCTGGCTCTGAGAAGTGGGGGCCCGTGATCTGGTCCCGGGCCCGGCTCTGAGATGTGGCGGCCCTGGATAGGGGTCTGCAACAGAGTGATGGGTTGGCTTGTCTACTGTTTTTTGGGACTTGAAAAAGCACTAATACAGACATCAACAACTTTCGATCGAAGTGTCCAGCTCTTGGGCTTTGCGGATGATGTTGATGTTGTAGCTAGATCCAAAACTGAGTTAAAGAATGCCTTTATAGCACTCCAGAGAGCAGCTTCGCTTCTTGGACTCGAGGTGAATGAGGCAAAAACAAAATATATGGCGGCGAGGGCAGATGAGACGCATCAAGGCGTAACCTTCATCGAAATAGGCCTCTACAAATTTGAAAGATTGCAGGAATTCACCTACCTTGGATCTCTTGTAACATCCACAAATAAGATGCCCAAAGAGATAAGCAGGAGGATAATGTCGGCCAATCGTTGCTATTTGGTCCTAATGAAGCAAATCTGGAGCCGACAACTCACAAGGCAGACAAAGATCAGATTGTACAAGACCCTGATTAGACCGGTACTGACCTACGCCTCGCAAGCATGGGCCATGACCAAGGCCGATGGGAATGATTTGCTCATTTTTGAATGAAAAATCTTAAGACGCATTTACGGCCCTGTGAAGGAAGGTCAAATTTGGAGGAGACGTAAGAACCGTGAGATGTATAGTTTATATAACGGCTTGAACGTTGTCAACTTCATAAAGCTCGAACGGTTAGGTGGGGCTCGGTACATCATGCGAATCGGGGTAGGAGAGTTACCAAGGAGTGTCCTCGAAGCCAGGATGGAATGAACTAGCAGGAGAGGGAGACCCTGTCTAAGATGGGTGGATAGTGTGGCAGCTGATGCAAGGATCCTTCTCAATACACCGAACTGGAAGGGGGCGGTAGCAGTAGAGATGGTTGGCGAAAGCTCATAGAGGAGGCCAAGGTCTAGGGTTGTAGCGCCAAGAAAGAAGAAGAAGAAGAAGGTTCTTGGATTAAAACAATATCTATATTGTGACAACGCATACTGCTGCATAGCTCCTAGTGCAGCCTTGTTGTGGTGAAGGTTCAACTTCAGCAACCGGACCATCAGTAGTACGAGGGGGAGAGAGGGTCCTCGGAACGTTTGCCCTTGTCCTGGGCCTTATTGTCGTTGATTCTGATTTCTGTACCCTGCACAGGGGAGGCCTCAGTCCTTCCACCCTCAGTTTCGGATTTACCTGAAGGTCGCTTCGGCAGGTGCACGCTCAAGGCGGATCGCCTTTTCTCTGCATCTTGCCGCCCTCCATCATAACATCCACGAGTTGGTCAGACTTCTCCTCCTCTGAGGTCTTTGACCAACCTCTGCATCCATGTTGTCGGTATATATATATATATATATATATATATATATATATATATATATATATATTAATGATATTTTACATTAGAAATTAAAAGTTCTAAATTCGAATAACCGTTAAAGGTAAGAAAGGCGGGTAAAGACGAACACAAGGTTCGAGGAAAATAAAAAACAAATTAAATTGTCTTATATTAATTTATATCAAAATTAACAGAAAATTCTGAAGATATCCAAAAGACTCATTAATATGTTAAATTCATTGCTGGGATAAGCAAATATTATTCTGTTATGATGTCTAGCAGCTTATACAGGTAGCAATGGTTACCGGTTGGACACTCCCGCCAAAAAACTCGTTCAGTTGGTATGAAGCTCTACTCGCGTGCAGTTGTAATGACGCTATAGTCTTATACAGTGATTGGCTTGTTGAAGAAAGAAGATTTATTTGTTTGTCATCAGAAGTAATTGGGAGAAGATATCCCAACATATGCTGTCTGCGGCTTTATACCAGGTAATGTTTGTTTGTCCAACTGCATGGATGTAACTTATCGATGAGTTTTTTGTTTACATTTAAATTTATCCAACACAGAATTTTCTCTGTTCTCATTTACTTAATTCGAACCCGAACCCCTGAAATAAATAATTTTTAAAATTAAATATTACTTTTTGGCGCATCAACGTGTGGCTAAAAATTTATTCTTTATTTTTATTATAACATTTTGGCGCCCAACGAGGGGACGCGTGAACATGACTTAATTCCTGTGTGCTGCGACTTTTAGCATGTTTCTTCCCTACCTACATAGGGATAAAATAAATAACGAAAAAAGCAGTGGATCAATACAAAAATCTTTCGTATAATTTGAAAGGTCAAGCTCGTTAACCTGCAAAATCCGCCCACCGGAACATGTTTTTTGGAGCGAATATCACGCGAAAAAAATCTTTCCGCTATTTTCATATGCTTGCAAGTACTCGTTTTATAGGGTTCTTGGCCTAGGAAAACGAATGAAACCATTTTTAGGGCGATAGCTTTAACCGTTTTCGAGAAAATTGGAAAAATAGTTGTTGAAACCCGTTTTACCCGGGTACTTAGAATCGTGGGATTCAGTTGAAACATTTTTTGCATGTTCAACATTCATCAAAACTAATATGTGGAAATTTTGGTTACGTTTGGAGTGAAGGAAGGGTTAGAATAAAATATTTTATTAACAGACATGAAAAGTTTTGGTAACTTTGTGTACTTTCCTTAATATCTCGAAAACGCTTGAGAATCTTGGTAAACGGAAGATTACCATTCGAAAGCTTACTAAATGCTCTACAAAAAAGGCTCTGAACAAAGTTTTGATCAGGCGATGTCAATTGGAGAAATAAATGCTTAAAACTTTGAAGTAATTGATTTAGTTTATTTTTGTTTTGGGTACTTAGAATCATTGGATTTAGTTAAAATATTTTCTGCATGTTTAAAATGCATATAAACAAAGATGTTTATATGCATTTTTGTTGCACCGGCCGGCCGGTGCAACAAAACATGTCTCCGCGACTTTTTGCCTACTAGCCCAGTCAAACGGCACTCAAAAAGGGGTCGAAGTGAAAAGTGTGTAATTGTTGTGATTGCCGTAATTCTATGTTGATGGACATTTTTCAAATCGTTTTTTTTTTTATTATTGCTGTTTTTAATTATGGAAAGGTTTTCTTTGATCTTCCTTTTTAACGTGCTCCTTTCTCTATTTAAAATATCAACGTCTGTATAATTAAAATTATGTTTATTATTTATTGCGTGTTCCGTCAATGTAGTCCAGTTCTCGTTTGTGTCTATACTTCTAGCATGTTGTACAATTCGTTTTTGCAATAGTTGTTCTGATTCCTCTATGTAGGATGAGTTGAAATCGTTACAACGAATTTTGTATATATTGTTTTTTGTGGCTGTCAGTTTAACATCGTCCTTAATATTGCTAAAATTATTTTCAATTTCATTACGAAATTTCCAACCTATTTTGCCAACTTCTTTAGATATTAGTTTCAGTCTATTAGCTCTTAAAGGGTGGCAATGGAAACTACTTCGTCAAATAATATTTGTTTAAAAGTAAAGTAATTTAGAGAATCGATAAATGTTTATTATTGTACAAAATTTGATTTTGGGATTTACAAAAAAATATGTTTGCATAGGAAAACCCTTTAAGAGGTGCGAACAACGGCACGAAACATGTCGGGCAAAATAGAGAAAATAAAGAAATTGAATATATAAAAATATATATATATATATATATATGTGTGTGTGTGTGTGTGTGTGTGTGTGTGTGTGTGTGTGTGTGTGTGTGTGTTGGTATTCGAAGTGGTAATCTATAGAGGAAAATATACTTCAAACTACATCGGTCCATTAGAAGGGGGTGGGGGGGTACTCCGGACTTACATTGCCAATTCGCCACTACTAGCCGTAATTTTGGTTATATTTCAACAAAACTCAGTACTCGTAGTGGTAATATAAAGAGAAAAATTGGTTTTAACAATAAACTAAATTGGTTCATTAGGAGGGGGGGGGGGGGGGGTTACTCTGGACCCAAACTACTAATGTACTCATACATGTGGTAATTTCTGCTGTTTTGTAAAGAAACGTGTAATCTGATGAGGAATAAGTGTTGTAAACATGAACTAAATTGGTCTATCGAAAAGGAGGGTTTACTTTGTACAATGTTTCTATAGGATTAGCCCGCCAGACGTAGGTTCGCAAAGCTGCCGCTAGGAGCTCTTCCTACCACTAGGGGGACTGTATCCCATTCCTGCGTCAGATCAAAATGCAATAGAGCAGAACTATTCATGTAATTGTTTTATTTATGTAGGTTATTTAAAGCATAATATTCAGGAATGCAGTCTACACTACCCAAAATCAGAGGAAATTGCTTAGTTATGCAGCTCCTGCGCGAAGGATTTATTTTAATAGTATCATCTAAAGTTTGGACTACTTTTTCCTTGGCCCCTTTCTCGAGATTCTCGCTCAAATATTTTTAAAAAAATAAAGCACTTGTCACTGGACATTGTGAAAACGCTCGAAAACTACGAGAGTAGCAGTGAACGAACTGAGTAACTGAGGAGAACCGTTAAGCGCTTAGGCATGAAGACTTGCGGTTGGCGCCTATCCCCACAAATCTGGAGACCCGGACTTAAATAAATACGCTAAACGTCCAGGCGCTGAAGATTAATTCATTCACTAAAAGAGTCAGTTGCATTGATTCATTTACTACTTTTTGCTTTTTTTTTTTTTTTTTTTTTACAAAAATTACAGTGTTCTCCCATCTTTCAACGCTCTTTTGCGTGGAAACCTCGCGATGTACGTAAATATGTTTGGGCCCATAAATTGTAGGCAATTGTGTCCTTTTTATTTTACTTCCGATTTTTTGCGTAAATAACTTCCTTTGCACGTTACAAGCTGAAAACAACTAAAAAACATTATTTTTGGTGATTTCTTGATGATTTCTCATATCTGCCGAGCACATTTTTGGCGGAAAACTTCTGATTTGTGTTCAGCACCCCCAAAAAACATAGAATAAGCCAATCAAAACAATTACACCAAAACTTTCTGCTTGAAACCACCGTTTGACTGGGCTATGTGGTAATGGAATCAGCCCGCATCTTGTGCCAGGACCACACGCATGCGCAAAAGACCGTTTACACATACAACCCTGTCTAGCGGAGTAGGGAATTATTCAATACATTTTTTATTCAATAATCATTCAAATAAAATTTTATTTAATTAGAATCTATTCATTCAATAACTTATTCGTCTACTGATTTATTTTCATTCAACGAATAATGGGGTTGGCTCGTTATTCAATACATTTTTATTGAATAAGCATTTATTTAGTTATTCATTGACTGATTTTTTTTTTAAATTTAATGAATAATTAATTATTTTGCATTCTTCATTCATTATTTTTATACATTTAAAATAATATGGTTCATCTATTTATTTAAATTTTAACATCCATTTATTGTTAACTACAAATTTTAGGACGGGTTATCTATTGGTTACTACCCTCTTCTAGCCAGGATAGGGCTGATGCCTTAAATAATACGGTTCATGTAACAACAAACTCAGATTCTTTAAGTTCAAGAAACAATATCATTTGAATAAAGAATTTTCAGTAAAAGTAAGAAAAAGTTCAATGAACTTAGTATTTTTTTCAGAAAAAAGTGAAGAAAATCTCTTGTATTTAACAAAAAATTGCAGTCAAATAAATCAATTTCATTCAAAAAATTGTTTCACTCGAATAAATAACTGTATTCAATAAAAATTTTCATCGTCATTCAATAAATAGGGACAAAATAATTAATTAAAAAGTATTCATTATTCAGAATGAAATAACAGAATTATATATTATTCATTATTCTGAATGATTTTTGCTCTGACTGCTGTCTAGTGTCTACAGAACCTAACCTAAAACGTGTCTAATCTTCACATATTATTAACATATGTTAACCTCGTTCCTCCATCAAATACTTCTGCGACATGTCACAGCGACTTTTTCCCTGCAACATGTCGCAGAGAGTGGCCCCTGCGACATGTCGCCGAGCCTTTGCAACAAAACTGTGCAACAAGTTGCAGCGACATGTCGCCGCGACTTGTCATAATGGAAACGTACCTTAAGAGACATGTAAAGTTTTGGGAATTTCGCATATTTTCCTTCATATCTCAAAAACAGTTGTGAAATCGTGGTTAGTGGATAGAGACCATTCAAAAGCTTACTAAATTCTCTACAAAAAAGTCCGACTCGCATAGAAAATAATTTCGGAGGGGGCTGGGAGAATTTCGGGGGGGGCTGAGAGGATTTGGGGGTATGGAATACTAACAATCTAGAAGTTGGAATAGTTAAACAATTAAAACGCTATTAGGCCCAAAAGAAATTATTTTTTTGTGAACTGAGTGATCTTATTATTATTTTTAAGGTTTTTACGACACATTATTACCAATTGCGGGAGGTGCAGTCCTCCCAGCCCCCCCCTTATATACGCCCATGCATGTTTTTTTTATTTTTTGTTATTGATGTATAGAGTTTTGCTTTAGAATGAGAGCTGGATTGTGTAATTTCCGCTTCTGTGTAAGTTACTACCGCCGGTTTCCCTGACGCCTTAATATCACTTTCATTCGAGATGTTCGAGAGGATGTTGACAATTTTCACGAGATTGACAAGTTCATTTCTATGGAAGCGGACCCGACCAGGTAAAGTCATAAACACCTTTGAACAAAGGCCAACCAAATATTATGTTTCTATTCTAAGATTTTCAAATTACATTAGGGATAAGAACGGAACCGCGCTAAGATGATGCAGTTCCTGCGAGCAGGGCCGCCATATGGGGGGGACAGCCGGGTACAGTTGTCCCAGGCCTGGGCGCCGTGGGGGCCCGGGCCTATCCTCGCTAATTGGAAAACATGTATAGGTTATGAGCTTTTAAAAAGAATGGGGGTTAGAAATATAGACGAGCGTATTTATTGGAATGGGATCTAGATATTTTTTTAATGTACATAAACGACCTTTGCTGCACCGTCTTTCAGCTTTTTTCTCATTTCGCTCAAAACTCAAGATGAAAATAATTTTAAATTGATTAAGTCCTATAGCAAAGTACTAGAATTTTCAGTCTGGCTCTGAGAAGTGGGGGCCCGTGATCTGGTCCCGGGCCCGAGTCTGAGATGTGGCGACCCTGACTTTTTTTGGTTTTTGTACTTAAAATCATGGGATTCAGTTGAAACATTTTCTGCATGTTTGGACTTCATCAAAACTAATATGTTAAACTTTTGGTTACGTTTGGAGTGAAGGAAGGGTTAGAATAAAATATTTTATGAACAGACATGAAAAGTTTTGGGAACTTCGTATACTTTCATTAATATCTCGAACACGGTTGGGAAATTTTGATAAGTTGATAGAAACTATTTGAAAGCTTTCTAAATTCTCTACAAAAAAGATTCCGAAACAATTTTTGATTAGGTGATGTCAATCGGAGAAATAATTGATTAAAACTTCAAATACGTCTGTTTAGTTCTTATGAACGGGGTTTTGTCGTTTTTGTTTGTTTTTTTTTTTTTTTTTTTTTTGTAATTTTTGTCTCTTTCCCTTAGTTTTTTATTGCTTTTTATTTTTGTAATTTCTTATTTTAGGAAAATGTATTTGTGTGTAAAACAAGATAGGTAAAATGAGACCAATTTTCTGTTGCTAGAAATAATGAAAAGTTTTGGTAACTTCGTATACTTTCATTAATATCTCGAAAACGGTTTAAAATCTTGGGAAGCGAAAGGTTTCAATTCGAAAGCTTACTAAATGCTCTACAAAAAAGTTTCTGAAGAAAGTTTTGAATAAGCGATGTCAATCGGAGAAATAAGTGCTTAAACTTTGAAGTAATTGATTTCGTTTATTCGAACGGTTCTATTTGTCTGTTTTTATTCATTGTTATTTTTTAATTGCTTATAGTTGGATAATGTATTTGACAATAAAACAGATTAAGTAAAATAAGAAAAGCAATTCATTGTTAGAAGTATAGCTTGCCAAGAGAAAGAGATTTGATGACGTATTTTAAATATTTTCAATTGCCTTTATGCTGTTGGTTTTTATTTTATTTTTTAATTGATTTAATTTGCAGAATTATTACTATAGGTAGTAGAATAACACAAGAAAATGTGAAAATTTTTGATATTTTTCAATGCATTGAAACGTATGAAATAGGTATCTCTAGAAGAGGATTCTGGGGTCTGGCGGACCCGACCAGGTAAAGTCATAAACCCCTTTGAACAAAGGCCAACCAAATATTATGTTTCTATTCTAAGCTTTTCAAATGACAAAAGGGATATGAACGGAACCGCGCTAAGATGATGCAGTTCCTGCGAGTCGGACTTTTTTGTAGAGAATTTAGTAAGCTTTCGAATGGTCTCTATCCACTTACCACGATTTCGCAACTGTTTTTGAGATATGAAGGAAAATATGCGAAGTTCCCAAAACTTTTCATGTCTCTTAATAAAACATTTTATTCTAATCCTTCATTAACACCAAACGTAACCAACATTTAAACACCTTTTTATGTATGAATTTCAAATATGCAGAAAATATTTTAACCGAATCCCATGATTCTAAGTAACCAAACCAAAAACTTGATTTAACAACTGTTTTTCCGATTTTCTTGGAAACGGTTAAAGCTATCGCGTTAAAAATAGTTCCATTCGTTTTACTAGCCCAAGAAGCCTATTAAACGAGTACTTACAAGCATATGATGTAAGCGTAAATATTTTTCGCGCGAATTTCTCTCCAAAAACCATGTCCGGTGGACGGATTCTGCTGGTTAACGAACTTGACCTTTCAAATTAGACGAAAGATTTTTGTACCAAATTTCATCAAAATCGGACCATTATTCCCTGACCTATGCCGCGTACAGACAAATAAATAAATATATATATATATATATATATATATATATATACATATACATACAAATTTGAACCACCATCATTTTTGGTCTCTAGGGGTTCTGAAAAGCGAAATTTTCTAGTCGGCACTTCCGGATTGCGTCATGAGATCAACCTTATAAGCGGGGTTCCTCCCTATGGAGGGAGCGAGGAACCGCGCTAACAACCTTATAAGCGGGGTTCCTCCCTATGGAGTGAGCGAGGAACCGCGCTAACAACCTTATAAGCGGGGTTCCTCCCTATGGAGGTAGGGAGGAACCGCACTAAAATTAGAATAAAATATTTTGTTTATAGACATGAAAAGTTTTAGGAACTTCGTATGTTTTCCTTAATATCTCAAAAACGATTGGGAATCTTGATAAGCAGAGGGCTACTATTCAAAAGCTTACTAAAAGCTCTACAAAAACGATTCTGAAGTAATTTTCGATTAGGTGATGTCAATTGGAGAAATAAGAGATTAAAACTTCAAATGAGTTTGTTTTGTTATTTTGTAGTTGTTTGGCTAACTTTTTAATTGGATTAATTTGTACAATTAGTACTATAGTAGAAGAGTACAAGCAACCTGAGCCTTCCAGGTAAGGCCATAAAAGGCATTTCACGAAAGCTTGAACCAAAATAATTACTGCTTCTATTTCAATCTTTCTAAATGATACTAGGGATAAGAACGAAACCGCGCTAAGATGACGCAGTTCCCGTGAGTCGGACTTTAAGATGCCTTATTTTCAAGTTTATTAAAGTTTTCAGGAAAAATAATTCTTTTAGAGGATCGGTCATATTTTTTTCAGAATGTTGAGGAAAAAATACCTCTAAGTCATGTATCACATATTCATAACCGACCTCTGTGAGTGCCTACAAAAAATCGTTTTAATTTAAAACAATAAAATTTGAATCGCACGAAACTCATTTGATTTTAAAGATATCGAAGTGCGGTTTGCGGCAAAGGTTTTGTTTTTTAATTCCCTTCAAAATGATGTGCATAATAATAGGGGTCATCTGCAAACTTCAACATTACATCTAGCGCCAAGCGCACATGCGCAGTCAACATGTTAAATAGTTGACATATTTAGAAAGCTTAGGTCAAGCTCTACAACTTTTTCCTCTGGCGTTTTTTTCTCAGATCAACAGTTTGGCCGCAAAATTAGTTTGAGCCGTCTTATTTGGGACACCCTGTATATCTGAAGTAAATGGCAAATTATATTCTCTATATTTTTTTTTTTAATTTTCATGGAAGTTGACAAAACACGAGCGTTTTAGAATGATTTTTCTACCTTCTGTATTTTTTTTTTAATTAAATGAATTTTTTTTCAGGATGCTTTACATTTTTTAACCCATATTGATGTGAAACCTAATCACCCTTTGAAAAGTCTCTCAGAATATATCTCTCCTACGGCTGGAAGAATTTTAACATCTCGTTTTAATGCATGGTTTCTAAAAGCAAATTATGGTGTAAGTAATTTATATATATATATATATATATATATATATATATATATATATATATATATACTGCGTATATATATTTTTTCATGTATTACAACTATTACTAATTCTTGAACTCAATCTGAATAAATAGAATTATTTATGGTTTTTTTTGTTTTTTTTTTTATCCTAGAAATTTATAAAAACGGTTCAAAGAAATGAAACCAACACTTGTGTCTATCAAGCACCGATTTCTCCCACTGAGATTGCATTTAACATTAATTTTTAATATATGTTATCATTATCTATATCTTGGTGAAAAAAAATCCAAATTTTGTTGTTTGTAGTCAATTAATAGACTGAAAGATATGTTGTTTTTTTTTTTTGGTTTAATTTAAGGCGTGAGTTTAAGATATGTTTAATTTAAATTTATTGACATTAAGTATTTTTTTAAATTTTTACGTCCATTATTATTAACTAAGAATTTCAGGATGGGTTATCTATAGGTTATCACCCTTTTCTAGCCAGGATAGGGCTGATGCCACCACCCCATAGTGGAAATCAAACCCATGACTCTTGGCATGGAGTGTTAAGTGCTCACGCCGTAACACTCAAGACCACTGTGCCTCCCATTAAATATTTAATAGAACTGTGCCTTTGGAGTCATTACATGTCAAATCATGAAATTTTGGAGTTTTTCAGAACTGATGTCTCAGATAAATAGTCTCAGAATAATTTCATGATATTTGGTATGAAGCAATATATTATTGACTTATGGAAAAATACCAATTTTCAGTTATAGCACAATTATTTTTGAAGTTATTACTTTTTAAAGATTTAAATTCTTATGAAAAAAGGGCATGTTTTGCCATCTTCGGATGCCAATAGGCTGCGAAACAGTGAAGATACAAACCTGGGGTGGCCTAATTTTAAAGCCGTTGTGTTAAAATTTTAAAAAATAGAAAATTTAAATTGATTAAAAAGTGTCAATTTCAAAAAAGTACAAAAAAAATGGTTTGTAATGTCTAAGTACATCTAGAAAAATTCTATCTTGAGATCTGATATCAGGAGATACAGGACTTCAGGAATGCACATGTTTTGTAAATAATGTACCAAATTATAAAATTTTATTTTTGAATTACCAATTGGACGCCTTTAAACAGAAAGGAACCAAGCGCCATTTTTAACGAAATTGAGTTTTTGGTCCTATCTTGTAGAGAATTAGAGATGTTATATAGTAATAAAAAAACTGGATAAAATATAATGTTGTCATTAAAGCAAGAAAAAATACCAAAAAAAAAAAAAAGAAAGTGAAATGGTGTATCCAGTATGCTGTAATAAACAGAAAGGAATCAATCACCATTTTTTCAATAACTATAAAAATAAAACCCCATTACCATAACAACAGTTTATTTTAATAAGATAAAATGAATGAAACATTTCAGATAATGAAGGAATTTCAGACCCACAAAAAACTTTGAACCCAATTCTCTAAAGAATGAACAGATGGCACCTGGTTCCTTTCCGTTTAAAGGCGTCCAATTGTGGTATTTGGTATGCTGGGTACTATTAAATTATTTATTTAAATTTTAACATCCATTTATTATTAACTACGAATTTTAGGACGGGTTATCTATAGGTTACCACCCTCTTCTAGCCAGGATAGGGCTAAAGCCTTATCTTTTTTCTAAAGAAAAGCCACCACCCCTAGTGGGAATCGAACCCATGACCCTTGGCTCGGAGTGTTAAGTGATCACACACTATTAAATTAATAAAACGCAATCAAAGACCTTTTTTTAAAAAAAATTAATAAAACGCAATCAAAGACCTTTTTTTAAAAAAAATTAATAAAACGCATTCAAAGACCTTTGAAAAAATTCTTCTATTTTCCAACGGCTCTGCAGCCCAATACAAAATTTAAAAAAAACATTGTTAACTTTTGTAATGGCACTTTTCCGCAACAGCACATGACAAAGGACCATGCGATGGGCTGACAGTTAAAAGTCCGACTCACAAAAACTCTATGTGCTAATTTTTCTTTAATACCCCAACATTGATAAAATTATGTGAGTCAAGCACCTTTTCTTTTTTACTTTTAATATATTTAATTTAGTATCACAGCCATGCCAAAAACATATAAATTATATATTATTTCAGTATAAGTCAATTGTTTCCAACTCTATTTTATTTACTATGAACCTTTCTCCTGGTATATAATATGGACTCGACACAATAACAGGACAGATGGTAAGAAGTGGTTATAATTTAACATTTCTCATGCTTTTCTTTCAGGAAATTTTATTAAATTAAAGTAATTATTCACATTAAATAAATGTTGAACACATGAATGTTGTTGTGTTTATGTTGTTTTTTTGTTTTATTCATAAATCCAATCATAATAATAGTATGTGGTGAATTTGGTAATATTTAAATGAACCCTGAGATATAATGAAAATATAATAACAACCTTTCCAATCAATTTTTCCCTAGAACATTTAAAATATAATTCATTTTCTTTTTCTTTCCACCAAAAAAAACAACTATATATATATATATATATATATATATATATATATATATATATATATATATATAGTGGTGATTTTGTGGGAAGAAAGAGAAAATTAATTATATTTTAAATTTTTAATATATAGGTATATATATATATATATATATACATATATATATACATATATACATATATATATGTGTGTGTGTTTATATGTATACATAAATTACTTAGGAAATTTGAAATATGTTACTAGAATGGATTATATTCATATCATTTACTATATTTTTTGTAGGTGGAAAATTGTGAAGGATACAGTGTTGATCAAAAGTTTAAAATTGTATTCAAGGGTACTGAGTACATCTTTTTATTGATTGATGCCAAATATTCTGTAGGATCTATATCTGTGGTAGTATGGGGTAAGTTTTGTTTAACGTGATTAAAAAACATATTATCTGAGTGATGTTTTCCTACTAAACAGTCTAGGCAACAAACAGTTATAGATGGAAATTTTTGTAAAAAAATTTTTGACTTTGTAACTTTGTTTGGGCTGGTTAGGAGGATATCAAAAGTTCCTGCCCGTAGCCTTTGAGCCGGGGAGAGGGGGTTTAGAAGGTCCCATTTTTCGAGTTTTCACTAATATCTTAGAAACCCTACGTCCCAGCAAAATGACTATTCTATAACAAATGAAAGCTGATTAAATTTGCTACAAGTTCTACTCAATGAAGTTTCTCGAGATATCTTTAGTTTTAGAAATATCTGCTCTTGAAAGTCTGTCAGTTTGGGGAAAAAACACTTTTGCCGCACATTTTTTGCCCTTTGTGATCAGATAA
This sequence comes from Gonocerus acuteangulatus, assembly GCA_946811695.1. Taxonomy (NCBI): domain Eukaryota; kingdom Metazoa; phylum Arthropoda; class Insecta; order Hemiptera; family Coreidae; genus Gonocerus; species Gonocerus acuteangulatus. The sequence continues at coordinate 79,062,472 of OX328123.1, forward strand.
CTCTTCAAGGATGTACCCAAAAAATAAATAACGGTTATAAGGCTGTAGAGCATTACATTCCCTTCAAGAATATATATTACTTTACTGTTTTATGCATTTTCTTTCAAAGGTTATATACGCACACACATGGTCTTAGCAAAACCAATGCCAATAAAATAGACAAGATCTTCTCTAATCGAGTGTGATTAACTGGTCAGTGGCCCCAAAATTATATATTTTGTGCTATTTATATGTCCAGCACTCACTAGGTTTACATAATGGAGCATATTTTGGACAATACATTGACTTGAAATGGTGCGAGATTCATCGGTCGACAGATTTTATGATGAACACTGAAACTGTTTTAATATCTGGTCAAAAAGGGCAAAAAATGTTCAGCAAAAGTGATTTTCCCTAAAATCAAAAAAAAAAAAACTTGTAGCAAATTAATTCAGCTTTCTTTTGTTATAGAATGGTCATGTCGCAGGGTTTCTGAGATATAAGCGAAGTCCCGAAAAATGGGACCTCATAACCCCCCCCCCCCCGGCTCAAAGGCTACAAGTGGGGACTTATGATATGTTGACCTCCTGAGAATGTTATGAAATCGAAAATTTTGTTCCAAGCATTTCCATCTATAGCTGTTTTTGAACATTCGTTGCCTGGACTGAAATCTTCTAAGCTCAAAATCGCATTACAACATTTATTTTTATTATCTACCTTAATCATTTCATTCTGTCCCCTTCTTTTACATAATTTTTGGTTATAGCCATTATTAATTGAAGGTTAAATTTTCCTTGAGGGAGGAAATGGACTGGTAAATGATGCCAGATGCCAATGAAGACAATGACTTAATTATTATCAGCTTTAAATATATCAATTACTTTCAATGAAGAGGACACAGAGTTTACAAAGTCATTGACTTAAACAATAAATATTTATTGTTCATCAATGTATCCTATATCAGAAATTATAATCTTAAAACAAAGGCTGTTGAGCTGATTTTGGTTGAAAATGATCACTTAATATTAAAGAATTTCTAAACTGGTTTCTTTAGCTCAACATATGAAGATTGGAATTGCTAAGTGATCTAAGTACCAAAATCAAAATTTTTCAGGAAGCTAAAAAACTACACAACTTTGGTAGAAATTATTTTTAATTTAAACAAAAATTCCAAATGGCTCTTTACATGGTAGAACGAATATTTATAAATTCATTTTTAAAAATCAGAGACCGAGAAGCTGAGCCCAGACAATAAAAACTTGTGTTAAATTAATTTATTTTTTAAATTTTAACGTCCATTATAATCAACTCAGAATTTTAGGACGGGTTCTAGCTGTTGATGCTTTTGTCCATAATATGTTAAAGTTGGGTTTTATAAAATATAAAACTTCACACTCCATGATCACTTTTTACTGAAGAAACAATAAATAAAACTTTAACATAATATAGCATTACTCGTGCTTTACTGGAGGAACACAAGACTGTTACGAGAGAGGTTACATGGCCTTCCTGATATTCATATTTATAACACAGGTTCATAATAGTATAATGTATACTTTAACATCTTCCTTCATTATCTACTTATGAAACACTTAATACACATACAGTTTATCTCTTCATTAAGTCTCTTTAATCTTGGACTATGTAGGGGTTTGTAAAGCCATCAGCTAATTGGTCCTGAGTCCCAACTCTTCTTATCTTGATTGTACCTTCTTGCATCTTCTCTCTCTCAAAGAACTTCCTCTTTCTCTTTATTTGATGCAGCTATCAACCCATCATCAACATGTAGAACAAAAAGATTTTTATTCCCATCATTATTTTTAACATATAAGCATGGATGTGCTGAACTTATTTTAAAACCTGAGTTCTGAAGCAAACTATTGATCTTTTGGTTCCAACATCTGGGAGCCTGTTTTAATCCATAGAGACTCTTATTTAATCTACAGACACGGTTGGACTTATCTCGAAAACTCTCTGGCAGTCTAAAATAAATTTCCTCATTTAACTCACCATTTAAAAAAGCAGTAGACACATCGAATTGATACAGATGCATGTTCTCATCCACAGCGATGCTAAGAACTGTCCTGATAGTAGTCCCTCTAGCAACAGGACTGAAGGTCTCTTGTTAGTCCTGACCCTTCTTTTGAGCAAAGCCCTTCACCACCAATCTGGCCTTATAACGATCCAATGATCCATCAGCATTATACTTCTAGTATATACCCATTTTGAAGGGATAACTTTTCTATTTGGGGGTAATTTGCACATCGTCCAGGTTTGATTATCCTCAAGAGACTTCAGTTCTAGTTCCATAGATTTCGATCAGTGCTCTGCTTTCTCCTCTCTCCTTAGCTTCATTATATGTTTGAGGAATGCTATCAGTCTCAACAATGTTGACATAATCTTTTAAATGTTTAGGTTCAATCAGTTTACATATGTCTCGAAGATTTTTGCCTCTTTCCCAAGACACAAGCTTATTATCTTGTTCGATTTCTGACTCATAATCATCTGAAAATCTAAAAAAATCTTCCTCATCTGACTCTTGGACATCACTCTTATGATTATCTAGTTCTTCTTCATTTCAATTTTTATCCGAATCATCTTCTGCAGTTTGAAGATTTACCGTGTTTTGATTAAGCCCTTTTTCATGTTGAACATCCTCAATAATAGGTGTATTTATTTATTTATTTATTTATTTATTTTTTTTTTACTGCGCTTCGACATCTAGGCCATTAGCGCCGATTATAATAGGTGTAGTAGTCAATTCTTGAAATATTACATCACGGCATCTTATGAGTTTATTATTGGACAGAACCCTGTATCCATTATCTCCATCGTATCCCAACAGGATTCCTTGTGCCTTTTAGCGCACACGAAGGGGGGGGGGTTCCTCCCTCCCTCATAGGGAGGAACCCCGCTTATAGGGTTGATACAATGAAACAATCCGGAAGTGCCGACTAGAAAATTTTGCGTTTCAGAACCTCTGGAAACCGAAAATGATGGTAGTTCAAATTTGTATATATGTATATATTTATATATATATATATATATATATATATATTTGTCTGTTCGCTCATTTCTGGCTTCCCTGATGGTCCGATTTTGATGAAATTTGGTGCAAAAATCCGTCGTCCAATTTGAAAGGTCAAGTTCGTTAACCAGCAAAATCCGCCCACTGGAAGATGGCATTTGGGGCGAAATTCGCGCAAAAAAAATCGTAACGCTTACGTTTTTGAGTTCATAAGCTTGTAAGTACTCTTTTTATAGGCTTCTTGGGCTAATAAAACGAATGGAACCATTTTCAAGGCGATAGCTTTAACAGTTTTCGAGAAAATTGGAAAAATAATTTTTGAATACCGTTTTTGGTTTGGGTACTTAGAATTACGGGATTCAGTTGAAACATTATCTGCATGTTCTACTTTCATTAAAACTAATATGTTGAAAGTTTTGTTACGTTTGGAGTTAAGGAAGGGTTAGAATAAAATATTTTATGAACAGACAAGAAAAGTTTTGGGAACTTCGTATACTTTCATTGATATCTCGAACACGGTTGGGAAATCGTGGTAAGTGGATAGAAACTATTTGAAAGCTTTCTAAATTCTCTACAAAAAATATTCTAAAACTATTTTTGATTAGGTTATGTCAATCGGAGAAATAAGTGCTTAAAACTTCAAATACGTCTGTTTTGTTCTTAAGAACGGGTTTTTGTCGTTCTTTTTGTAATTTTTGTCTCTTTCCCTTTGTTTTTTATTGCTTTTTATTTTTGTAATTTCTTATGTTGGGAAAATTTTGTGTGTAAAACAGGATATGAAAAATGAGACCAATTTTCTGTTGCTAGAAATAATGTAAATTTTGGGAACTTTCATTAATATCACGAAAACGGTTGAAAATCTTGGTAAACGGAAGAATACCATTAGAAAGCTTATTAAATGCTGTACATAAAAGGTTCTAATGAAAGTTTTGATTAGGCGATGACAATCGGAGAAATAAGAGCTTAAAGCTTTAAAGTAATTGATTTCGCTTATTCGAACTGTTCTTTTTGTCTGTTTTTTATTCCTTGTTATTTTTTAATTGCTTATAGTTGGATAATGTATTCGAAAATAAAACAGGTTTAGTAAATTAACAAAAACAATTTATTGTTAGAAATATAGAGTTCCAAGATTCCAAGACCTTGTAACTAGCGGGAATGTTTCTAGTGATGCCGACCCTTCCAGGTAAGATTGTAAATCCTACCTTTCAAGACTGGTGGAACCAAAACAATAACTGTCGGGGTTCGGTCACTGCTACTTTTATCGTAAAAATGGTTTTATTGTGCCGACGTTTCGGCTTGAACTTCAAGCCTTCATCAGGGCTGTAAATACAAGTAGGACATATTTAACACTAATATATGCACATATCTATGTAAATATACCTAACATATATATATATATATATATATATATATATATATATATATATATATATAAATATATATATATACATATAATATATATATATATATATATATATATATATATATATATTTATAAATATGCATATACACATACACATATACATGCACACATATGTACATATATATGCCCACATACATACACATATGGGGTATGTATTATTAAGTAGCAGTGACCGAACCCGGACAATCCCTACCTTGCATCATCAACGGTCAACGATCTCCTCTCAACAAAATAATAACTGCTTCTATTTTAATCTTTCGAAATTAGACTAGGGATAAGAACAGAACCGCGCTTAGATGAGGCAGTTCCTGCGAGTCGGACTTTTTATCAATGTTTTTCCTTTTTTAGCGCCCTCCCCCATAGGGAGGAACCCCGCTTATAAGGATGATCTCATGACGCAATCCGGAAGTGCCGACTAGAAAATTTTGCGTTTCAGAACCCCTAGAGACCGAAAATGATAGTGGTTAAAATTTGTATGTATATATATATATATATATATATATATATATATATATATATATATATATATATATTTGTCTGTTCGCTCTCTAGCACCCAGACGAATGGTCCGATTTTGATTAAATTTGGTACAAAAATCTTTCGTCTAATTTGAAAGGTCAAGTTCGTTAACCAGCAAAATCCGCCCACTGGAAGATGGCGTTTGGAGTGAAATTCGCGCAAAAAAAATCGTAACGCTTACTCGTTTTATATGCTTCTTGGCACAAGAAAACAAATGAGCATTAACCGTTTTTGAGCAAATAAAAAAAATAGTTTTTGAATCCCGTTTTTGGTTTGGGTACTTAGAATCATGGGATTCAGTTGAAACATTTTCTGCATGTTCTGCTTTCATTAAAACTAATATGTTGAAATTTTGATTACGTTTGGAGTTAAGGAAGGGTTAGAATAAAATATTTTATTAACAGACATAAAAAGTTTTGGTAACTTAGTATACTTTCTTTAATATCTCGAAAAAGGTTGAGAATCTTGGTAAACGGAAGAATACCATTAGAAAGCTTACTAAATTCTCTACAAAAAAGGTTCTGATGAATGTTTTGATTAGGCGATGTCAATCGGAGAAATAAGTGCTTAAAACTTTAAAGTAATTGATTTCCCTTATTCAAACTGTTCTTTTTGTCTTTGATTTTGGTACTTAGAATCATGGGATTCAGTTGAAACATTTTCTGCATGTTTGAATTTTATCAAAACTAATATGTTGAAAATTTGGTTACGTTTGGAGTAAAGGAAGGATTAAAATAAAATATTTCATTTTTAGTCATGAAAAGTTTTGGGAACTTCGTATATTTTCATTAATATCACGTAAACGGTTCGGAATCTTGGCAAGCAAAAGGTTACCATTCGAAAGGTTACTAAATTCTCTACAAAAAATGTTTTGAAGACATTTGCGATGGGATGGTCATATTTGGAGAAATAAGTGCTTAAAACATAGGTAATTTCGTTTATTTGAACGAATCTTTTTGTGTGTTTCCTACAGTTTTTTTTCACTGCTCGTTATTTTTGTGATTGCTTATAGTAGTCAAATGTATTAGTCAATAAAACAGGATACGTATAAATAGAAACAATATTTTGTTTCAACGGCATCTTGGAATTCAAAGATGCCCTATGAATATCTAGATTACTGTACTGGTGTTTTTGGTAATCCCTATTTTCAGCAGTTTTTATCTATTTATTATTTTTTTTTTTTAAATTCATTGAACAAAATCATATGAATTCGAAGGTGAGGAGCTAGGAGGCATAGGGTGGGGGGCATTTTCCCTGTCCCCAGGTAGCTACCTCCCAGTGTACCCTCGTCATCTGTAAGTCCCTTTCTAGAGTCATAAAGAAAAGCCTCCAAACAACTTTAGGAATGTAGGATTTCTAATTTTTGCCAGTATCAGAACAGTCGCTCTTTACATACCACAGTGTTACTGACGTACCGGTCTATACTAGTTGCACTCCACACGGTGGTAGTACTTGGTGTATGTCACAGCGGATGGCTCATTATAACCTTATTTTATAAGTATTAAATAGGTACCTAAAAAAAATTTATTTGTGTATAAGTGTAGCGTTATTGGGATTAGAATAAAATATTTTATTAACAGACATGAAATGGTTCGGAATCTTCGTATATTGTCCTTGATTTTTTTTTTTTTTTCTTTTATGGTGCATCGAAATCTGAGCCATTAGCACCATTTTTTCCTTATATAATACTTAGATTTAGCTAGCAACAATATTTTACACCGCAATTAAAGTGACTTGCTCTTCTTATAAATATAATATTTATATTATAATATAAACATAATACATTAATTTGTCTGAAAAAAAATCCAACCCGCAGGAACTGCATCATCTTAGCGCGGTTCCGTTCTTATCTCGAGTGCGATTAGTGAAGGAATATAGCAGCAATCGGTAGGCGTTAGCACCATTCCCCCCCCCCCCTTAATATCTTCAAAACAGTTAAGAAATCGTGGGAAATACGATATAACCATTCAAAAGCTTACTAAATTCTCTACAAAAAAGATTCTGAAGCAAATTTCGATGGGGCAATATCAGTCGGAGAAGTAAGTGCTTAAAACTAGGAAAGTGTTAGTTTTGTTATTTTAAACGGGTTTTTGTCACTGCTTACCTCACTTTTGTTTTTTATGTTTATTTAACGGTGGAATGAGTATTTCATTAAAGCTGAGAAAATAAGAATCATATTGGTAATAGAGTTTTCCTAGAGTGAGCGTCGCGATGACGGGAGAGTCCCATCCGCTTAGAAAACTGTCAGTTTCCATATGTGGCGCTTTAAGCTTCCTTCTCTTTGAGATTTTATTTTATATTTTTAACGAAAGATCAAAACCTACCGATAGCTGCTACTATTCCTTTACTAATCGCACCTCGGATAAGAACGGAACCGCGCTAAGATGATGCAGTTCCTGCGAGTCGGACTTTTTTCTTTTTGGGACATGCATCCAACGATTCATAGATAAGGTTTTTGTCCAGTCCATAGTTCCAAGGGTGATTTTCCATCAAAAGAGGACACCAGTTCGATTTAGGATGTGAGCAGCAGAATTTATCTTTCAGCCCATAATTCTTTAGGCAATGATTATTTTCCAGAATGAATAAGGGCTCTAGATGCTTCAACCAGTGTTCTGTTCTCCCTTTCTGCACAGCCATTTTGTTCAGGTGTATAGGGCTTCGTGTATTTTATGTGTGTTTTATGCTTTGTGTGTTTTACCTCAATACCATATAATCTTAAGATATTTTGCACTCTTCCATTGTTGAACTCCCCACCATTATCCCATATTAGGGATTTTGTAGTATGCCCAGTTACTTTGGCTTCCTTAAGGAAATCTTTCAATTTCTCAGATACCAAATTTTTGTCGAGTACCTGAAACCAGAGTTTCTTTTCCTTCAATCAATCTGCACTTGAGAGTGGTTGATTCAAATTTGCTTTTGGGTCTATGATCCTTAGCAGCTAGGACAAACTAAATTTTTGGAAATGGTTGGCACATACCATACATTAGTTAATGAAAATTTCGTCCAGAAAATGTCTGAATATCAATAGATCTCTGACCAATGGCCTTTATATTTGTACCATCAGTGGTTATTATTACATGATCGTTGTCATTAAATCTATCATAAGTTTTGAACCAGAATCGTCTTCAGGCACAGCCACTTAGCTTTAAAAAACTTATTATAAAAGTCAAATATTCTGTAAAGATTTGCGGTTTCCTTATAAATAAACTTCAAATGATTTATTAAATTAAATGCTTTAATAAATAAAATAATTTACTAAATGAAATGAATTATTAAATTAAAAGATTTACTCGACTACATGATTTGTCAAATTAAATAAATTACTAAATAATTGATTGATGCTAAATTAAATAAATTAATGTTAATAATGACAAAAATGCTTGCTTACAAACTAGTTACTTACTATACATTATATACACTGGCCAGTGTTGAAATATATACATATGAAAAAGGCATGTTCTACTCGCTAAATATAATATTTCGCTACGTAGCAACAAGACACTAGAATAAGACTAGAAGGGCTTGTCCTGTTCCCGCGAAAAGGAAACACGTGCCGACCGCCTTGCCCAGAGAGGAAGGCACAATAACAGTTTTGCCACACTCCCAAAGGGGCAAGCCCAATAGAGACTAGCATCATTAGGAGTGTGACGTCATTGCCGCCGCAACATAGCTCCCCTCTAATGATGCAGTCGACAAATCTGATGTTGCACTTGACGACGCGTCCAGCCCTCGTCTGGTAAGCAGTTGACGCCGAAAGCAGAGGAGTTGGTTCGTCCTTTGTAGGTTGCTGCGGGATGGATACTGCCGGAGGTTCTTGAAGATCCGAAGGCGTGGTGGTGTCCCTGAGCTGGAAGCCAGGCTTGAGGCGATCAATTGAGACGGAGGTCTCTGTGCCATCCGAGCGCTGTATCCTGAACACCTTCCCGTCGCGAAGAGGTTTTTTCACTGAATCGTCCCTCAGGAAAACATGGCTGCACGAGGTGAGGGCACGGTGTACGAAGGGCTTCCTCGATAGAGTTCCGAAGGGGGCCGGCCTCAGCTGACTCATGATGTCCCTCAGATGATGAAGACTGTTTGACGGGTTGGAGTCACCACAGGGTGATACCAGGAACTCACCGGGGAGGCGCAGTAAGCCATAAGCTGCTTCCGCGACGCTTGCTTGAATGTCCTCTCTGACCGTGGTTCGCAGTCCCATCAGCACTGTAGGTAAATTTGCAACCTAATGCTCACTGTCCATTTGAGCGGTGAGGGCATTCTTTAAGGCTCGGTGCCAACGCTCCACGCAGCCATTAGCTTGCGGATGGTAAGCGGTTGTTCGGATGCGCTGTATCCCTAGCATCTTGCTGAGGTTGGTGAAGAGGGCAGATTCGAACTGACGCCCCTGATCAGTCGTTATACGGCGTGGTGCTCCGAACCGAACCACCCAGGCCTGGTAGAAAGCATCTGTCCCTGGTTTTCTAAAGGATAGTTTCGAATAGTCTTTTAAGAATATGGATGTGGCACTTAGATCCACTAGCAGTGCAGTTACACTGCATACATATGACCGGTGCTTTCTGTAACAACTACAATCAACAGGTGTAGCATCATTTAGCAGGACACTTGGCAGGAACATACATTACTTTGCAGTGAAAAAAAAAAAAAATGTTTAGAGCCTTCTGCACAAATTCAGGAACATAAATATACTTTATGTACACTCGACAAATGCATGTAATGTACTGTATAACATACAGTCTTCTTCTCAGTACATGGCCACCGCACATGGGAAATGCTCCTAAAATGCTGTATTTTTCATATTGATATAAATTTGATGTTTTAGGTCCTTTCGGAGCTTGTTTCTATACAGGAAATTTTTGTTACTACCCAAATTACCTTCGTTCATTAGCTTCAATTGTTCAGCGAAAAAAGGTGAACTCTATGAATAACAATGCTGTATAGATTAATAAAATAATGCCTTTTTTTGTTGTATCTGAACTAACTTTATGCTGTTTTCTTTATTAGCTTTTAAATACACTTTACTTGGATGCTACTTATTATGGACAGAAATCAAAATTTTATGGAGTTGAGCAGAATCTTGAAAAGGCTGTGAACATCATTAAGTAAGTTTTACAAATTAAAATAAAGCACCTAAGTATGAGCCCATAGCGAATTCTTCCATTCATTATGTGTTCAGCATTATATTACTAATTTCAAGTTACTTCAAAAAATATAAAAATGTGTTTGTGATAGCACAAATATTTTTCATAGTGATGTTATACATTTTTTAAATGCACTTATATATAATATAGCAGACAGAAGGTCAAACAATATAATAAATAGGATTTAATAAATTATTTTATGATTTATTATATATTACTCGAGACATTGCCACTGGAAAAAAAAACAAAAAAAAAAACAAAAACAAATTGTGGTCCTACTAGAAATTGTGAAGAAAGAATACAGATTTCATTTCCGAAAACAGACTACATAACCAATCTTAAAAATGTCCAAAAATCTTTAAACAGATATACAGATAAATTCACCAATATATGGATTCATAAAGTTAAGTACCTTGGTGAAATTATTCGAGAATTTTATTTACGCAAATTTGCAAATGAAGCACGTTGTCAAAAGCTGATGGCAGCCTTCATATTAACACAAAACATTTATAATAAAAATTGATTCTCTAAACATGCGAATAATTAATACTGAACAACAAACGTACATATTCTGAAGTAATAGGTTTATAGGAGAATACACTGACACACTCAGACATAAAAAAGTGAAGACTACAATTCTATGGGCACAACGAATGAATGGATCCTTTGAGACTAAGTAAACAAGTTGTGAAATTTTATGAAATTTATTTAGAAGGCAAAAGTAGAAATAAGTAACTAGATTGTGGTTGTAAAAGAAGATTTAAAAGCATTAGGTATCACACATAAAGGCATTTCAGATAGACCAGGGCCTCCACATCTCAGAGCCGGGCCCATGGCCAGATCATGGGCCCCCACTTGTCTTTCATGGTTAGCGGTTAGGTTATGAACTTACTTTGTTGTAAAAAATACTGAAAGTGATCTTTGCAGCACCGATTGTCGGCTTTTATTCTCATTTTGCTCAAAACTCAAGATGAAAATAATTTTAAAATGCCCAAAGTCCTATAGCAAAGTACTAGAATTTTCATTCTGGCTCTGAGAAGTGGGGGCCCATGATCTGGTCCCGGGCCCGGCTCTGAGATGTGGCGGCCCTGACATCATTTGAATTATTATACCTTCTAGTATGAGAAACGGAAGCTATTGAGTCGTTGTATAATGTTACTGTTGTATTAAAAGTCTGTTACTGCACATAGGTCACCAGGGCCTCCACATCTCAGAGCCAGGCCCAGGATAAGATCCCGGGCTCCCACTTCTCAGAGCCAGACTGAAAATGCTAGTACTTTGCTATAGGACTTTGGACATTTTAAAATTATTTTCATCTTGAGGTTTGAGCAAAATGAGAATAAAAGCCGACAATCGGTGCAGCAAAGGTCATTGTATGGTACTTGTAGTTTTATTACGACTCCTCATGAAATATACTATTCTGGGACTGCACTTGTTTTGTCGTTTATGTACATGAAAAAAATATAGATCCCATTCCAATAAATATAGGCTATGCCGCAAAGTGGTGCCAAACGCCCGATTTCGGGAAATAACCTCTAGGCAATTGAATCTTTCTGATTTAGGTGTAATTTTTGAAGTATTTTTTTGTGCTGAGTCGAATGAGATCACTACCAAGTTGATAGAATAATTATTTTGGAAGATAAACGGGTTTTATATTAAGTGAAACCTGAAAAACAGCAAGTGTTCAATATAAAAAGTCATATTCTACTCAATAAGTAGAGATATATATAATTCAAAATTGTTTTTTTGAGTGCTGAGTCGAATCAATTAATAACAAATGTAATGTTGTTAACTGTTCTCGACGGGTTCCTCATTCGAGCATATAACAACTAAATTTAGCAGTTTCGCATGAGATATTTGATGAATCTCACTGCTTATGTTTAGTTACTTGCTAACACAACATTTTTAACAACTCTCTGCAGAACAAAATAATGGTAAAGACATTTCTAATAAAATAATTGCATCACTTATTGAAATCTGTGATGCCGAGTATGGCGATGAAATTTATAGGACAGCAACTTCAAAACATGTACTTTTAGGTAAAAGTATGCGGAGAGCATAGCTAAGTACCGCTTCTTTTTATTTCCACACCAAATAAACTAAGAATAATTGAGTTTCATTGCAAATGCACCAAGTAAAAGAAAATTCGTTTAAAAGCTACGTATACTCATGAGACTTCCTGGGTAATATCAGTTTTTCATGAATAAAATAAGTGGTATAAAATATTGTTTTACTTTTCCCTAAAAACTGTGAGATTTTTACTCAGTGAGAAAACGGTCAACAAAAAGCTTTTTTCATGCCTATTAATAAAATGGAAAAGCAATATTAAAGCAGTATTCCACAACTAATTAGGTATAAAAAAATGTTAGTTCAAACGCGATTGAACTCCTTCGGTTTGGGAGGGTTTTTTTTTCCTATCGGCACCACTCTACGCCGGTCTATATTTCTAAACCCCATTCTTTTTACTAGCTCATAACCTATACATTTTTTTCCAATTGGTGAGGCCTGGCCCGGGCCCGGGACAACTGTACACGGCAGCCCTCCCCCATGTGGCGGCCCTGAGATACAGTAGGCAAAAAAAGTATTTGCACACTTACGTTTTTTGTTGTACTGTAAAGTATGGGTGCATTTTAGTTTTTTTAATGTAAATTACAAAAGATAAAACTAAAAAAATAGAACAGCACAAACATTTATTTCAAAAAAATACATTGGAAATTGTTATAATTAATTTTATCATTTTGTACCGCAAAAAAAGTATTTGCACACTTTGATTCTTATGATATATATGTACATATTTATTTTTTTTTTTTTTGTTTTAATATTCTGTGTGCATACCATTGGCACATATAAGAGCTTCCAAACGTCTAGGCATAGATTTTACAAGTCTTTGTGTGATATCCACTGATAAATTATTCCAGGACTCTAAAATTACCTGCCTCAAGTGTTCCTTGCCTTTTATTGATGTCTGACCCCTTTTCTGTCCAAAATGTGCCACAGGTTCTCTATAGGGTTGAGGTTCGGTGACTGAGGTGGTGTGATCAGCCGTCTATGGGCATTGTAGAGGAGCCATTCTTTTGTAATATTAGCTGTGTGTTTGGGGTCATTATCTTACAGGAAGTAAAAGGTATCTTGAAGCCCTAATTTTGCAGTACTCGCTGCTAGGTTACCCCTTAACACCTCCACATAGGACTGGGCTGTCATCGTACCTTCAATCACATGCAAATTACCAGGCCCTTTGTAAGCCATACAGCCCCAAACCATTATATTTCCTCCACCATGCTTAACCGTACTTAAAATATTTTGTTTTTTAAAAGCTTTATTTTTTCTTCACCATATATTGGTAACACTTGCTGGCTTGAAAACATCATAGGTATAGAAAGGATTCTAAATCTATGGAAAACATCAAACTCACTCTCATCAGAGAAAATAACCTGCTTCCAAAAGTCTAGTGGTTTGTCTTTGTATTGTTGTGCGAATTCTAGTCTTTTCTTTCGGTTAATTTCAATGATGAATGGCTTCTTTAAAGGTCGCCTACCTCGTAGGGTAGCATCCTGCAGAACATTCCGTACTGTCTGTGCTGTGACCTGTTTCCCTGAACATGACGCAATGTCATTCGCCAAATTTTAGGATTGTAGGATTTGTTAGGGCATTTTTAACAATTTTACGCCTCTCTCTTACCATGAGAACTCGTGGACGACTTGGTCGGGCCCTATTTTCAGTTGTTCCAAGTTCATTATTTTTTTCACAATATACCGGACTGTGGAAAACACTAAATTCAACTGCCTCCCAATTTCTCGATAACTTTTTCCGCATTCGTGCAGTGCTACCACTCGTTCCCTAACTTCCATTGATAACTCATTTTTCTTAGGAGCCATCATATGTGGACAAGTCTAAATCACTAGTTGTACTAAAGGAACTTCTAAAGTACAGAGGGGATTAGTGATAAAACCTAGAACTACGATCAACGGCTGAATTTAAAATCCCTGTCATAACCATAACACATCTTAGAGATGTGTGCAAATACTTTTTTTGCAGTACAAATTGTAAAAATTAATTATAGCAATGTGATATATATATATATATATATATATATATATATATATATATATATATATATATTAAATTGTATGTTATTCAATTTATTTTATGTTCATTTTTGAAGGTGTACATAAAAAAAATTAAAATGTACCCATATTTTCCCGAAAAAACAAAAAAAATATTGGTGTGCAAATACTTTTTTTGCCTACTGTAGACACAGTCACACTAAAATGTTTTGAATAGAAAGTTGGTTGGAGGGAGATTAAAAACAGGAGTGGAGCAACTTGGTCTTTAAAAAAGCCTATTAACAAGTCTGGGCACAAAGAAAATTAAACTTGTTAAAACAACATTAATGGTACTTTTCATGGCCCATACACCAATAATAATCAAATATATATTACAGCTCTACTAGTTTTGCTCATTTATTGCCTCATAAAAAGCTTCTTTCTTTAATACTATTTACAATCTAAATAGCAAAGTACTCATGCCACTACCATGGATACCCCTCTTTTCTTTTTTTTTTTTTTTTTTTTTTTTTTTTTTTTTTTTTTTGAAAATGTGAAGAATTTTCAATATTTAATTAATTAACTGTAATTTTATTAAGACACAGGATTTTTACTCAGCCCAAAGAAAACAATGCAATTACCATCTTGTAGTTTTCCCTATTTTCCCCCTTTTAGGTCATTAGCACTAGTTTCAACTAATGAATTAATGAAAAGATTTAGTAATCTAAAGTTTTTGATCTGTAATAGTGTGATAATAATGCTTTTGGAGCTTTAAGGTTTGAAAAATTATGTTTATATTTATGGATCCATCTCTGATGGTTCCACTTCTAATATCTTTATAGTGATACTTTGTTACTCTAACAAAGGTTTTATAGGTGGTTATAAAACCTGCTAGCAAAATTTAGGGATGAAAAGTATAATTTCATCATCATAATTAATTTATAAACTGGTATTTTTCTTATTTTATTTTAGATCGTCAACCAATAAGAAGATACATATATATTCAGAAAAACTCACCATGGATCCTATTATCGCTGCCCTTGCTTCCAAAATACAGGTATGTCTAAATGATTAACCACAAGAAGTTAACAAGAACCATGGAATCTTGGATAGAAAAAGGTGGGAACATGTATACTTTTTTAAAGTGCAGGGAAAAATACAAGCTATAAACTTATAGGCACTGGATGCGCAGAAGACTTAATTTACTCAAAAAAAAAAAAAACAAAAAAAAACAATGATGTGCTTTGTTTCCTTATTCCCGTGATCTCTGCTGTTTCACTTGTCAAATACAACATTCTCCAAAATTCTACCTTCTTTTTTTTTAGGATTACAGAGGCAGTATCTATAACTAACAAAATAGTTTTTGAGATCAATCACTTAATTTTGCATGTTTGTCTTCTTTGCGGATTGATAAATATGCAGAACCATCAAAGACTCTGATCTTCTTAAGATCATCTTAAACAATATCAGCATTCAGCAGGCGACATGTTGTCAGGCAAACTGAAGATCCAAGTTCAAGGCTGGTTAGATATCTAGCTATCGTTAACACTTTGCCACACATATTCTTATAATTATTTAAATTTTCAGAATCAGTCACTAAGGGCCCAGAGGGGCAGATACTGTAGAGATATCTGATTCTCGACCATACAGCATATTAGGGAGATAGTGTGATCAGTACTTTGCTCTGGCCGCCTGATTTTTCCCTTTGCAGATACCCATTAATTGATTAATTAAAGGCTAGGGATGATCTGAGACCCCAAATACACCCCCTCGAACGATGACACTAGAAGAAAAAATCTTTAGTGCACGCTCGGGATTTGAACCTGGGTCGTCCAGTTTATTAGTCGACCCTTGGATTGACATAAATCAACACAATTAGTAGAAACATTCTCGCTTCCTCGGCCACAACATAAAAATTCTCTATTTGTGAACCAAATTTAGCTTTAACTATGTCAATATACATTTTAGTTTTTCCAAAAAGCCTCTATTTTTTTTACCTAAAAGATAACTAATACAAAAAAGAGTAAAGCAATCAATAAACGTGAGAAAATAATTATAATTATCATTAGATGGGATAGATCTTGCGACCAACATCAGTAGAGACACTTTGAAGGACCTTGCTTGCCTTCCTACCATCAGTTATACTCTTCCAAAAAAACATCTTGGTTTTCCTTTCAAACTTCACAAATACAAATGTACTGTATCCCATCCTAATGGATGCATTATGTATTTTGTTTAAATACCAACAACATTTGCCTGCATATCTATATAAGATAAAGTTTTGTTCTTTTAATTTACTTAATGTCTTGTCAGCCACTATGCTGTCATTAAACACAGGATTAAAGAAGTAAATAATTTTTTTTAACACTCCTATCAGCTTTATGTGAACTCAACCAGAAACAATAGGGGAAGATAACTCAGCCGAGCCATCGAGGTGCCACCCCCATACAGGCAGGAAGGCGGGCTCCGGAGTCATCTTGTCTAGTTGCAATTTTTTAGAGCACAATGAAATTGGCACAACAAATTGTATGTGTGTATGGGCGTTCCTGCACGCACAGATGGCTGTCCTTCAATGACAGTTCAAAAATGGATTTGTTACGTTGTTTTAGCGCGGTTCCTCCCTCCCTTCATAGGGAGGAACCCCGCTTATAAGGTTCATCTCATGTGACAATCCGGAAGTGCCGACTAGAAAGTTTTGCGTTTCAGAACCCCTAGAGGCCGAAAATGACGGTGGTTCAAATTTGTATGTATATATATATATATATGTATATATATATATATATATATATATATATATATATATATATATATATATATACGTGGGGTGATCAAAAAGTTGCAGGACTGTTTAGATTGCGCGGCAATGGAGTGTCATAGAGCAGTGCGGTTGGCAGCATTGTTTATCGTGACTCTTCCTGAACTCAGCTGTTTATTCAGATTGTTGATAACCTTCTTCATTGTAAAGTTACTGCTGTGTTCGTAAAAAAAGTTTTTTGTGTTCGGCGATTTCTTGAAATGAATGAAAAGGAAGAGCAACGCGTTTGCGTAAAGTTTTGTGTGAAGTTGGGTAAAACGTTTACTGAAACTTTTCAAATGTTGCAAGTGGCTTTCGGTGATGAATGTCTGAGTCGGTCAAGGTGTCATGAGTGGTACAATAGGTTCAAGGAAGGCCGGACATCGTGTGAAGATGATTCTCGTTCAGGGCGCCCATCAACTTCGACTGATGACGATCATGTTGCAAGATTGAACAGTCTCGTGCGTTCTAATCGTCGACTAACCATTCGTGAGATGGCTGAAGAATTGAACATTTCATTTGGTTCGTGTCAACAAATTTTAACAGAAAATTTGCAGATGAGAAGGGTGGCTGCAAAGTTTGTTCCGAGACTGTTGACTGAGGAGCAGAAACAACACAGAGTTCAAGTTTGTCAGGAACTTCTTGAAATGGCAAATGACAATGAAAACTTGTTAAAACAAGTCATTACTGGAGATGAAACGTGGGTTTATGGCTACGACGTCGAACGAAAGGTCCAGTCATCACAATGGAAGACAAAATCCTCCCCAACCCCCAAAAAAGCACGTCAGGTCAAATCAAACGTCAAGGTCATGCTTACTGTTTTTTTTGACTGGAAGGGTGTTGTTTACCATGAATTTCTTCCACGAGGTGAGACCATTAACCGCTTTCGTTATCTTCAAACCCTGAGAAATTTGCGCGAGGCAATAAGGAGGAAGAGACCAGAGTTGTGGAGGAGCGGTGAGTGGTTCCTGCATCATGACAATGCGCCTGTTCATTCCGCACTGCTCATTCGCGACTACTGCACCAAAAATGGAATGACGATCATTCCCCAGCCTCCATATTCACCTGACCTTGCCCCTGCAGACTTTTTCTTGTTTCCAAAACTCAAGAGACCCATGAAGGAAAGGGATTTGAGTCCGTAGATGACATTCAAGAAAAATCGCTGGAGCAGCTAAACACCATTTCACAAGATGATTTCTCAAAGTCCTTCACGCAGTGGAAACATCGTAGGGAAAAATGTATAGCTTTCCAAGGAGAGTACTTTGAAGGTGACGACGTCCAATAGCCTGTAGATTTTTTAAATAAATTAATAAAAAATCAGTCCTGGAACTTTTTGATCACCCCACGTATATATATATATATATATATATATATATATATATATATATATATATATATATATGATTGATTTGGGAGACGGCTTCTCTCTCCAGCGGTGTTCTTCCTCTCCTTTGCGCAATATTTCGTCGGGTTCATCTCCGACTTCTTCGGGCTGCTATGTGTCGTCCTCGGTGGTTGCCATTCCCTTGACAACCACCGAGGACGACACATAGCAGCCCGAAGAAGTCGGAGATGAACCCGACGAAATATTGCGCAAAGGAGAGGAAGAACACCGCTGGAGAGAGAAGCCGTCTCCCAAATCAATCATATCAACCCCAGCGAAGAAACTTAAAACAATATATATATATATATATATATATATATATATATATATATATATATATATATATATATATATATATATATATATATATTTGTCTGTTCGCGTAGCTCAGAGAGCAATGGTCCGATTTTGATGAAATTTGGTACAAAAATCCATCGTCCAATTTGAAAGGTCAAGTTCGTTAACCAGCAAAATCCGCCCACTGGAAGATGGCGTTTGGGGCGAAATTTGCGCAAAAAAAATCGTAATGCTTACGTTTTTGAGTTCATATGCTTGTAAGTACTTGTTTTATAGGCTTCTTGGCCTAGGAAAACGAATGACACCATTTTTAAGGCGATAGCTTCAACCGTTTTCGAGAAAATTGGAAAAATAGTTGCTGAATAACGTTTTTGGTTTGGGTACTTACAATCATGGGATTCAGTTGAAACTTTTTTTGCATGTTTGAATTTCATCAAAACTAACATGTTAAACTTTTGGTTACGTTTGGAGTCAAGGAAGGGTTAGAATAAAATATTTTATGAACAGACATGAAAAGTTTTGGGAACTTCGCATACTTTCATTAATATCTCGAACACGGTTGGGAAATTTTGATAAGTGTATAGAAACTATTTGAAAGCTTTCTAAATTCTCCACAAAAAAAGATTCTAAAACAATTTTTGATTAGGTGATGTCAATCGAAGAAATAAGTGCTTAAAACTTCAAATACGTCTGTTTAGTTCATATGAACGGGTTTTTGACGTTCTTTTTGTAATTTTTGTCTCTTTCCCTTAGTTTTTTATTGCTTTTTATTTTTGTAATTTCTTATGTTGTATTTGTAAGGAAAATGTATTTGTGTGTAAAAAAGGATAGGTAAAATGAGACCAATTTTCTGTTGCTAGAAATAATGAAAAGTTTAGGTAACTTCGTATATTTTCATTAATATCTCGAAAACGGTTGAAAATCTTGAGAAGCGAAAGGTTACCATTCGAAAGCTTACTAAATGGTCAACAAAAAAGGTTCTGAAGAAAGTTTTGAATAAGCGATGTCAATCGGAGAAATAAGTGCTTAAATTTTGAAGTAATTGATTTCGTTTATTCGAACGGTTCTTTTTGTCTGTTTTTATTCCTTGTTATTTTTTAATTGCTTAAAGTTGGATGATGTATTTGACAATAAAACAGATTAATTAAAAAAAGAAAAACAATTCATTGTTAGAAATATATCATGCTGTACCATATGAAATGTCAGTTTTGGATTTGCCGATTTCCCTCAAATGTCTTGAAACTTTCGAGGCTCCTACTCCAAGTTCTTTGGCATATTCCCTAGTGTTTGCAATTGCTTGTAGTAGTCAAATTTATTTCCCAATAAAACAGGATACGTATAATTAGAAACAATATTTTATTTTTGCGGAATCTTGGGATTCTCAGATGCCGTATGAATATCTATTAGGCCCCCTTCGTATATTTTCCTTAATATCTCAAAAAGGGTTAGGAAATCGTGGCAAGTGAAATGTAACAGTTCGAAAGCTTACTAAATTCTCTACAAAAAATGTTTTGAAGAAATGTTTGATGGGGTCGTCACATTAGGAGAAATAAGTGCTTAAAACTTAGTTAGTTAGTTTCGTTTATTTAAACGGATCTATTTGTGTGTTTCCCGTGTTTTTTTTTTTTTTTTCACTGCTCGTTATTTTTGTACTTGCTTAGAGCAGTCAAATGTATTTGTCAGTAAACAGGATACGTATAATTAGAGGCAATACTTTGTTTGTTAGAATTCGAAGATGCCGTATGAATATCTAGATTACAGTACTGGTGTTGATTTCGTTCTTTAGAATTGTTCTTGGTATTCCCTATTTTCATCTGTTACCCATAGTTTTTTATTGCTAGTAGTTTTTTCTTATTATTATAGAATATAAATCTATTTGGCTATAAAACAGGATACGTAAAATTAGTAACAATATTTCGGAGATTTCTGAGCGAAATGCCTTGTAAGATTTTCTACCACCACGAACGGCGTTTTTCCTCTATTTTTATCCACTAGATAGGCTTTATTTGGCATATTATTCTATATATGTTTTATTAAGCAGGGGATTCTGATGAAATGTCGTCGTTTTGCTGTGGGTTTTAATTACGATGTATCTAAGATTGGGTAATATTGGCGAGTCTACATAGTTAAGAACCGACGACGGTGGTAGACTTCTTGCTATGATTAAGTCTACATATGTATATTAAGTCCTAAATCCAAAAAATAAACTTCACAACGGTTAGATACTATGAGCGAATAGAGAGTCGGTTCAGTGCCCATAGAAACACAAGGTCCCCAGGATATTTATCTACTAGGAGTTAATGGTCAAGAGGTGTAAATATACCCCAGGTATCTGCCGACACAAATACAAAGCATAGGCAGGGGGCAGAGAGCAATTTAATGATTTCATTCACCAAAATTTCTTAAACTATACTAGATTCTGAAATAACACAGTTCCAAACATAGGTTATATACTAAATATTCATATAGACTACTTAGTTGTAACCCGATTCATCAATTAGCAATCAATAGTTTTCAACACAGGTTATATACTAAATATTGATAAAAAGTATTTAAGTAGAAAAAGAAACAAGCCTTCCTGTTGGCTTCCTCAAGACTTGTTTTTGGTCCATTTGTATCTACTCCATAGACTTTATTAGGTTTATTATTCTATATATTGACTTGTTATTCGTCAAGACTTGTTATTTGTCCTTCTGTATCTACTAGATAGGCTTTAATCTGCATATTATTCTATATAGGCTATATTAGGCATGGTAATCTTCTCAATCTTGAGTACTTCTTCTTGATCCTTCTGCATCCACTAGAAAAGGCTGTATTAGGCTTATTTTGTATTGATTTATAGAGCTTTGCTTTAGAATTAGAGCCGGGTTGTGTAATTTCCGCTTCTGTGTATAAGTTAGCTACTGTCGGTGTCCCTGACGCCTTAATATCATTTTTATTCGAGATGTTCGAGAGGATTTTGAAAATTTTCACGAGATATATATAAAGTTTATTTCTTTTCTAAGCTTTTCAAATGACACTAGGGATATGAACGGAACCGCGCTAAGATGATGCAGTTCCTGCGAGTCGGACTTTTTTTTTTAAGGTGCATCGAAATCTAGGCCATTAGCGTCCAACATCCATGAAGCAGTGAGGCATTTTCTCAACGGACCATGAGACGAGAAAATTCCTGCTGCCGATGGGACTCGAACCTGCATGAGAATACTACATTATTATACAAAAATATAACAACAAATTCAATTATATTTTATTGCATTTTAAGCCAAGCAAACTTGGGGGCTGTTGTATTGGGACAGACTGAGACTTTGTGTCCAAGAGTGCACTAGGCCTAAACAAAAAAAGTCCGACTCGCAGGAACTGCATCATCTTAGCCTTCATTACATTGGTAGCCTTCGTCAGCATTGAAAGTGCCGGGAGGCAGAGGAGGACCAAAGTTGACAGTTCCATCTTTACTTTCAAGAAAGGTCTTATTTACGATCTTACCTGGATGGGTCCCCGCCCTAGGAAGGACCCCGCTAGGCAGTTGAAAAGCTATATCTTGGAAATCCATATCTCTAAGATTAAATTGTTTTTCTTATTTTTCTTAACCTGATTTATTATCAAATACATTATCCAACTATAAGCTGTTAAAAAATAACAAGGAATAAAAACAGACAAAAAGAACAGTTCGAATAAGCGAAATCAATTACTTTAAAGTTTTAAGCACTTATTTCTCCGATTGACATCGTCTAATCAAAACTTTCATCACAACATTTTTTGTAGAGCATTTAGTAAGCTTTCTAATGGTATTCTTCCGTTTACCAAGATTCTCAACCTTTTTCGAGATATTAAAGAAAGTATACAAAGTTACCAAAACTTTTTATGTCTGTTAATAAAATATTTTATTCTAACCCTTCCTTAACTCCAAACGTAACACAAATTTCAACATATTAGTTTTAATGAAAGTAGAACTTGCAGAAAATGTTTCAACTGAATCCCATGATTCTAAGTACCCAAACCAAAAACGGTATTCAAAAACTATTTTTCCAATTTTCTCGAAAACGGTTAAAGCTATCGCCTTGAAAATGGTTTCATTCGTTTTCCTAGCCCAAGAAGCCTATAAAACGAGTGCTTACAAGTTTATGAACTCAAAAACGTAAGAGTTAAGATTTTTTTTGCGCGAATTTTGCCCCAAACGCCATCTTCCAGTGGACGGATTTTGCTGGTTAACGAACTTGACCTTTCAAATTGGACGACGGATTTTTGTACCAAATTTCATCAAAATCGGACCATTCGTCTTCTACCTAGAGAGCGAACAGACAAATATATATATATATATATAAAAATTTGAACCACCATCATTTTCGGTCTCTAGGGGTTCTGAAACGCAAAATTTTCTAGTCGGCACTTCTGGATTGCGTCATGAGATCAACCTTATAAGCGGGGTTCCTCCCTATGGGGGAGGGAGGAACCGCGCTAACAAGAAAAAGAATATCTTACTCCTCGAATACAAAAATTTCCACAGTTTGTACTCATTAATACATTTTGTAATTTCTGTATGCGCTCTGTCAAACCACACATAAAAATCTCCCACATAAATACACACCAAATAAAAGCAGAAGTACATCTATCTATGCTCAATCATATTTGTATCCATTTATTGCTTCAAATTAGCGTATTGAACACATCAAATTTATTTTATTATTATTATTTCTTTCAGGAAAATGTTTATGTTGATCCTTCAAGAATGGAAACAATGAAACTTCTGGGATATGAGAATTATTTCACCACCGATATTACTACGTCTCGAATTTTTATATCGAAGGGATATATTCAAAAAAGGTTTGTTTGCTTGACGTATCATTTATTCCTAAAAGGGTCCGACTCGCAGGAACTGTGTCATCTTAGCGCGGTTACGTACATCTCGAAGAAATGGAATAGATTAGCATCACAAATCACAGGAAACTGACAGTAGCCAACTTACACAGAAGCGGATAATTCTTAATTTTAGTACATAATTGCTTAAGTCAATACAATTATGTACTAAAAACGTACTTACTCTTCGACTTCTGCTGAGAAGGCTCTATTTTAAACAACCAAAAATTCGTTGTCATTTTAAGTATCTTGTTTTACTAGCAAATTCGTTTTACTGTTATAATCAACTGTAAATACGTGCTTCATGGCGAATAACATTCCATTCTGTCGTGGGTTAAATCGTTCTATAAAATAAGAAATAACGATAACTTCAGTTTAAAGCTATGAGAAAAGTTATATAAATAGGAGAATTCAAAACAAACTACGTCATCATGATTAGCCACAGCCATCTTGATTACCACAGCCACTCCAAACTTATTATTACCAATACCTTTCACCGTTTCTTAGCTTATTTTACTACTATACTAATTTTACTGATAAATGCAACTTAAAACAAGAAATAACCAATTAAAAAGTGAGATAAACAATGAGAAAAACCCTTTCGAAACAGCAAAACAAACACTTTTTAAGTTTTAAGCGCTTATATCTCTGATTGACGTTGCCCCATCGAATATTGCTTTAGAACCTTTTTTATAGAGAATTTAGTAAGCATTCGAATGGTCACATTCCACTTAGCACGATTTTCCAACCGTTATCGAGATATTTACGAAAAACGTATGAAGATCCGAAAACTTTTCATGTCTATTTTTTTTTTTTTTTTTTTTTTTTTTTTTTTTTTTTTTTTTTTTTTACGGCGCATCTACAACTTGGCCATTACCGCCGGGCTATCTACAGGTTACCACCCTTTTCTAATGCCAACCGCACGTGGTCGGTCACCCATTCAGGTACTGACCACGCCCGACGTTGCTTAACTTCGGTGATCTACGGGAACCGGTGCACTCAACGTGGCTATGGCCATATATATATATATATATATATATATATATATATATATATATATGTGTGTGTGTGTGTATTTATATATATGCTTGTCTGTTCGCGCTCTAGCAAGCTCAAAAATGGTCCGATTTTAACGAAATTTGGTACAAAAATCTGTCGTCTAATTTGAAAGGTCAAGTTCGTTAACCAGCAGAATTCGCCTACTAGAAGATAGTGTTTAGGGCGAAATTCGCGCAAAAAAAATCGTAACGCATATGTTTTTGTGTTTATATACTTGCAGGTACTTGTTTTATAGGTTTCTTAACATAAGAGAACGAATGAAAACATTTATAAGACGATATCTGTAACCGTTCATGAGAAAAGTGGGGTCAATGTTTTTGTAAGTCATTATATTTTTGTGAGTACTTAGAATCGCGGGATTCAATTGAAATATTTTCTACAACTTGGAAATTAATCCCAACTAAGATGTTTAAATTTTGGTTATATTTGGAGTTAAGGAAGTATGCGAAAAAAATTTTTATTAATAGGCATGAAAAGTTTTCGGATCTTCATACATTTTTCGTAAATATCGTAAATATAACGGTTGGGAAATCGTGCTAAGTGGAAGGTGACCATTCGAATGCTTACTAAATTCTCTACAAAAAAGGTTCTGAAGCAATGTTCGATGGGGCAACGTCAATCAGAGAATAAGCGCTTATAACTTAAAAAATGTTTGTTTTGTTGTTTTGAAAGGGGTTTTCTCTTTATTTATCTCACTTTTTAATTGTTTTTTTCTTGTTTTAAATTGCATTCATCAGTAAAATTAGTATAGTAGTAAAATAAGCTAAGAAACGGTGAAAGGTATTGGTAATAAGTTTCGAGTGGCTGTGGTAAACAAGATGTCTGTGGCTAATCATGACGTAGTTTGTTTTGAATTCTGCTATCTATATAACCTTGCTCATAGCCTCTAACTGAAGTTATCGTTATTTCTTATTTTATAGAAAGATTTAATCCACTACAGAATGGAATTTTATTCGCCATTAAGAACATATTTACATTTGATTATAACAGTAAGACGAATTTGCTAGTAAAACAAGATACTTAAAATGACAACGAATTTTTGGTTGTTTAGAAGAGCTTTCTCAGCAGTAGTCAAAGAGTAAGTATGTTTTCAGTACAATTGTATTGACTTATACAGATTAAGAATTATCCGCTTCTGTGTAAGTTGGCTACTGTCAGTTTCCTGTGATTTATTATGCTAATCTATTCCATTTCTTCGAGATGTACGTAACCGCGCTAAGATGACGCAGTTCCTGCGAGTCGGACGTTTTTTTTGAGTTCATATGCTTGTAAGTACTTGTTTTATAGGCTTATTGGCCTAGGAAAACGAATGAAACCATTTATAAGGCGATATCTTTAACCGTTTTCGAGAAAATAGGAAAAATAGTTGTTGAATAACGTTTTTGGTTTGGGTACTTAGAATCATGGGATTCAGTTGAAACATTTTCTGCATGTTCTAATTTCATCAAAACTAGTATGTTGAAAATATGGTTACGTTTGAAGTTAAGGAAAGGTTAGATTTAAATAATTTATTAATAGAGATGAAAAGCTTTGGAAACTTCGTATACTTTTCTTAATATCTCGAAAACGGTTTAAAATCTTGGTGAACGGAAGGTTAGCATACGAAAACTTACTAAATGCTCTAGAAAAAAGATTCTGAAGAAAGTTTTGATTAGGCGATGTCAAACGGAGAAATAAGTACCTAAAACTTAGAAGTTTGATAAACGATAATTGATTTCGTTTATTTAAACGGTTCTTTTTGTCTGTTTTTATTTATTGTTATTTTGTTATTGCTTCTAGTAGGAGGATGTATTTCTCAATAAAACAGGGGAATAAATACAAATTCTCTGAACCTCTAACCGAACTGAAAACGTAAATATTCTGCATGTAGAGTCAGACATCTGTCCGGGTCGAGGTAGTAGGCAGGCTTCAGGTAGGCTTTTATTGCACTTCATAAATCAAGATTCATTGTTCTCATCCAGCATTCTAGGACAGGTGACAGTTACCTTTACCTGTAGGAAGTCATGCAGCTAAATTCTATAATAGAAATATAATTATATTTTGTGGTTGTATGTGGCCGTAGTTCATTAAAAAATAACACTACTTTCTCATTTTCTTGTACAATTTTATTTTATTGCATTTAAAAATTGCATTCGTAGACCGAAACTTGGGACGGCGGAAAGATTAATTTCCGCTTAGGATAGTTTCATTCCTAGCCAACAATCTTGTTTTTTTTTTGTTGTTTTTTTTTTTTTTTGTTTTTTTAATATTTGTTTACATTTGGAATGATCTAAACAAAGTAATAACTGATTCTATTCTAAGTCTACAAAATGACACTAGGGATATGAATGGAACCGCGCTAAGATGACGCAGTTCCTGCGAGTCGGACTTTTTTATTTATGAAAGTGATATTGATATTATTAAATGAGTATTCTATCTCTTAAGCTCTCCATCCAAAGTATGTCCTCTTAATTTTTTTTTAAAGTATTAATAAACTTGTGATTTTTCAGTTTTCTGCATGGGAGGACAACAATTTGAAATTTTACCTGGGGTCTATCACAAGTTAATGAAAATCCTTCAAGGGGATGCCTAGTCCATCTTGCAGGATAATGTTCATTGAGCCAGTTTGTTATAAATAATCCACATGGTATTAGGGATTAAATTTTACAACTTTTGTGAGATTTGGCGGTCTGCAGATTATTTTTGGGAAGAGTAATGATTTTCAAAAAGCTGTCACTGACCAAAAGCATTTATTAATTTCTAATTTTTGAATTGATATTATGGTTTGAATGAGAACATTTATTAAAGGAGGATATTGGTGCTTCCAGTAGGATCTCATTTGTTCTCAAAGAAGAGCATGCTCTTTCTAGTCATAGATTCTGTTTGCTTTATGCATTTTAAGTCACTTTTTACCTCAAGAAAAATATTGGACAATCTTCTTTCCCTGCATTGTCTTAAAACCATCTCTTTGGTGGTGACTCAGGAGTGATGCCCAACTTTTAATCATATTTAGATCCAGAAATGAACCACATAAAGGGATGAAATGCTCTCTAAGAAGTGATTGTAATTTTTTTTTTTTTTTGTTATTTGAAAGCTTTAATAGCAGGCTTCTCACAATGTGATTAGTTACTAGAATTTGAATTCATTTTAACATTTAAGTTACTTTGTACAGATTTCAGTTTATTCCAGTGGTCAAGTGGAAGGTCAAATTCCGTGTCCTAGTTTGATGACCTAAATTATTGCAGAATCATGTTAATCCACATGAAAGTTTTCAATTCTTAATCTAGGATACAAAATGATATTTTACAAAGTACCAGCTGACTACCCGTGCTTCATCACGGCCGATAATTAGTTTTTATATTGTGTTATATAAGGTATGATCAAAATTAACGCTACTACATAATTTTGTACAGCTTATTATTGCACGGACTTTAGAGTTACCCAGGCAATACCATGTGGAGGTAACCGTGCTTGTTTCCGTTGGGGAGTAAAAAAAAAAAAAAAAAAAATGCAACAACCACTTCAAAAATTAGGTAAACAGAGACAAATACACATTGAAAAGAATAAAACTGACAACTTTGAAGTTTTAAGAACTTCAATTGACATCGCCCCACCAAACATTACAACAGAATCTTTTTTGTAGAGAATTTCGTAACCTTTTGAATAGCCACCTTCCACTTACTACGATTTCCCATCTGTGTTCGAGATTACATTCGAGAAATAAAATAGGTTAGGACATTATTGGTTATTCAAAAAACAGGAAATAGTATTATAAGTTCAAAATAAATAATAGCTGTAATATGCTTGATTTGAATTTTATGATTTATTAAACTTGGTAAATTGAAGTGTTTTTTAAAAGTAATTATCACTTAGTTCTATTATTCCTTTTTTTCAGGGGAGCTCATGACATAGTGATAATTTTTCACCGGCATGAAGAGCAAACTTCAAAATTTGAATCTTTCAGTGGAAATGAAGCAAAAAGTATCTTCAATTTTCACTTCTACTGCCACAGTAATCATAAGGAATGTTGTCATTTGATTAATTTGTTGAAACCTGAAAAGTTAATTCTTAATCATTCATCATTCATTGACAGATCTAAATTAACTATAGCACCTGTATTGAATTCTTTGGGGGGAAAGAAAGGTTTCTCTGTCAGTAGCTCTTTTATAAACAAAGAACATCAGGATTCCTCCTCTAAAATAATTCAAGCAAGTGCAATTAGCCAATTATCGCACAACTCAACCAGGCTAAACTCATTTGTTGGAAGAAATTTATTTAGTAATGGAAATAGTTTAAAAGCAATCAAAATTGATGAAAAATGTCTGCATACAAAGATAGGTTGTGAACAATGTATACTTGGATCTAGGATTAGCCTAAAACAAGATATCCATAACACAACATTTAAAACGAATCAAACAAATATGACAAAACCACATAAAACCCTTCCTGATGAGTTACATGAAAATAATAACAATGATCTTGTTATTGCAAATACATTTTCTTTGATTGAACAGGAATCACTTGCCAATATTCCCAGCAACACTGCAGCAATATATACGGGATTAACCCAGAAGAAACATAATTTTAATAATCAAGATACAACTATTTCACTTCTTTCATGTAAAAAGTTTTCTGAAGAACACAATGTTAAACAAAGAAATCGCCAGGAAAATACTTCGTGTAATAATTCTCAAAAATTATTAAATGTAGGAAGAGTAAAAATTCTTAATGCATTTGAAATAAATGCTTTATTAGAATCAAAGAATATAGTTTCCGTACAAAAAGAAACTCCAGGGCTTGAGAAAGAACCCTATGTTAATATAACAAGCCCTGAAACATTAGATATTAAAAATGGAAATCAAGTTCAAAATACTACTGAAAATATCTTTACAAAGGATGCATCTTTACTCCCACTCATAAAAATTTGTGATCCTATATCTCAAAATAACAAGTCTTGTATTGGCCATTTTAAAAAAACAGATATTTCTGAAAATTTCAAATTTAAAGTAGATAAATCTAATTTCGCAAGTGACAGTGCTACCCAAAAAAATGTTGGTATGCCATTATGGACTAATAGGCCACCTTACATTAATCAAGACAAAAGAATTACTCCTGTGAAAAAGCAAATAAGTCTATTGAAAAAAAATAACAAAAGTAATGCTGCTACTCCTGGTTTGGTTAATGATTTGCATAAAGAAAAATATATCATACAATTAAAACACAATAAAACTATAGAAACTGAATATAGAGCACCTAGCAATGAAGTTAAACTTGAAGAACCAACAAGTTTAGAAATCCTAAGAATAGAATCTCCTGGCGATGTCAATTACATAAAAAACAAAAAAATGTCCAAAAAAACATCAAACTTAATTGGAAAAAACAAATCTCTTAATGATAATACCTCTACTCAGTTCACTTTACGCTCAGAAAGTATGAATACCTTTGAAGTTGTTAACCCTATTGCTGATAACAATAACATTAAGAAAAGTGATGATGTCAAGGATCATCTTGAAATAACAACTACCAAAAGTAATATAAAATACGTCAAAAATATGAGCTATAATGAAATAAATCATTTTAAAGGAACAAGTGCGAAATCAATAAATAATGAAGCCTTTACACCTATTTCAATTTCAGAGAACACTATACAGGAGGAAGACAAGTTTGAAAATTTGATAACATCATCAACTAAACAAATTGAAATATTTAATGAGCATGATATATCAATTAAACAATCCAAGATAGCCAAGGTAAAGTCTGAAACACCTTGTCAATCCGACTCAAGGAAAATATCAAATAATAATCTAGGCATTACTAGTCCCATTCTAGGGGACCCTATCCAATCCAAAATATCTGAGGGAAGCTATGAAACACCTTCTGAGATTGATCCAATAAAAAATAGATTAGTCAAGAATACAGTAGAGAATATGACTATTCAATCAAACTCCACAAAGAAAGACATTTTTTCGAATGCCCTTGATTCTGAGGGTAATGTTTGTGAAGGGAATATGAAAATTGATGAAAGGCTTTCGAATGATTCTATTTCTAAGCCCTGTTCTAAGGAACATGAAGACCCTGATAATTCTGTTCAATTAAGAAATTCTGATGAATCCGAGAGCACTTCACCCTTGTCTAATAAAAATTTGGGTTTTAGTAAAACCAGAAAAAGGAAAATACATTCTCATGAAAGTGTTCTACATAAAAAAATGAGATATTTACGATCTGTTCAGATAGATACACAAGAGATTCTCTCAAGGACAAGTAGCTCTTTTATTGAACCTTCAGATTCACAAAGTACAGTTCCAGCTTCAACATGTAATAATCAAGAAACGGCTCATAAAGTAGATGCTTCATTACTAGAAAAATATCAAATCAAACCTTGGATGGTCTCGCTTGATAGAAAAGATATTTCAAGGCGCCATTTTTTTTCACCTTATCATGGAGCTTATGTTCCCAAATTTTATGGTTTTACTAAAAACGAAATTAAAAGACGAAGAACTACAAACTACTTGAAAATGTATGATAGGATCATTCGTAAGTAAACAAATATATACAATTGTAAATATTAAATTTTAATTAGTTACCATTTTGTTTATATATGTATGTTTGTGCGTGTGTGTGTGTGTGTGTGTTTGTTTGTATGTGTGTGTGTGTGGTTAGAGTAAATTATTAAATGGCAATGTTCTATTGTAAAAATAGTAACCCATATTAATAATAATAATGTTTCCGAAAGTGCCAAATAGAAAATATCAGGTATCGGAATCCATAGGCCATGAAAATACTGGTGGTTCAAATTTGTGTTTATATATATATATATATATATATATATATATATATATATATATATATATATTGTAATGATTAATTATTATAAAAAATGATTGTGCCACGTTGGGTCGCCAATAACTGTTAAGATTAATTATTTTAATAAAAAGAATGAAACAATTGTAATTACTTTTATTATATGAATTTAAATTAATCTCAGGGATCAAAGTTCCGAGTGAATGAACGAAATAATATTGATTCTTAGACAATTCCGAAATACAAAACAATATTAAACTACACACAAACAATAATAAAATAATCGACAACTACAAAAAAAAAATAATTTTTACCTCTAAATCAATCCGCTTCCGACAAAACCTCAATACACTCGGTATTCCTTGGAGGAGAGCTCTGCATTCGACCAACACTGAGAAGCAACAGACTTCTTCTTCAATACAAGACTGCTGTAATTAAATGAGGACAGACCCAGCTCCTCATTCCATGAATGCTGGGAATAGACAGACTTGTTCTCCCTATGGCTGCTGAGACTAGAGTCAAGCTATTCGAGCAAGCGGGAAAGTTTAGCGTCCTTGCTTCTTAACTTCCGCAGTTTGCCGGATTATATATAAAGATAACAATTATGTTTTTTGCAATACAAATAATTAATTTATTGTTATCTGGATGTAAATTTAATATGGATATATTGTATACCAGTATTGTCCAAAAACATTATTAATTTTGATCGTATATAATACGATGTTATTTGTACATATGGTTTGTGATTTGCGCGGGCTTTTCAAAATATCGATGGTTATTTGAATTTAAAAATATTTTCAAGAATGTAATATATCATTACAATATATATATATATATATATATATATATATATATATATATATATATATATATATATATATATATATATATATATTGTTATAATATAAAATAAAAAGAAATATTTAATAGCCACACGTTGATGAGCCAAAATGTTATAATATTAATAAAAAGTTTTATTTTTAATAAGTTTATTTATGTTACGCATCTACGTTTGGAGCCAAAATGTTATAATTAAACTAAAATGAATCAATTAAAATATTTTAATTAGAGAATTGCGCCACGTTGGGTCGACAAAAGGTATAATATTTACATTTAAAAACTCTTTTTCTCAGGGGTCGGGTTCGAGTCCAGTAAAGTAAAACAAAGATAATTTTAAATAATAAAAACAAAACAAAAGAAAAAAACTCATAGATAAGTTACATCCAGGCATAGGAATAAACAAGCATTACCTGATATAAAGCCAGCTTTGTATTAACTGCATAGGACAGGATCTGCTTTACAACTGTATCTTCATTTACAGACTGAGCCTAGGCTTCATGAAAACTGATGACCATCTGAGACTAGCTGTGCACTGAACTAGAGCTGCATTAGGAATGGCGTTGTTTCTTTTAAACTGCACTATATGTGACTGTATCTTCTTTTTAACTGAACTGCACTTATGAGATTGTATCTTCTTGTAAACTGAACTGCTTTCAACAGACTGACATGTATGTGACTGTTTCTTCCATTACAACTCAACAGACTGCCATATGAAACTGGAGCCACCTTTCCACAGACTGAACTAAACTTTCATGGCGGGAGCGTCCTACCGGTATCCAATGCTACCCGTATAGACTGCTAGACAAATATAACAAATAATATTTGTTTATCTCAATGAATTTAACATATCAATGAGCTTTTTGATTTTCCGAATTTTCTGTGTTAATTTTAAAAACTTTTAAATATTTAATGTAAAATATCATTACAATATATATATATATATATATATATATATATATATATATATATACATACTTACACACACACAAATTTGAACCACTATGGATATACCACAAATATGTATGTAATAAGTATGTATGTACGTATGTGTGTATATTGGTGCTAAAGACCACAGCAGTCGATGCACCTACCAAAAATGTAGATTATGTAAACTGTTTAAAATATAACCATAATATGTTTGTAATATATTCCGAAACATGGAATTTAATTGTAAACATCTGTAGTAGCAATCGTACTAACAAATTTATTTAAGTTTTTAACACTTACATAAACAAAATGTTAGTAACCATTGACTATCCTAACTAACTTGTTCACTAAGCTATATTTGACTTTGATTCATGGAAACTGTTTTTTATATGTTCAAAATACAACCCTTCAATTCAATATAGAAATTTCTAGACAGTAGCGTAACAGTCCACAGCCAGGCTTGCGTTTTTGATTTGTCACCTTTATAAGATGTGATGGTCACATGTTATGTCCAATTGTAAATATTGAATTTTAATGTATGTTTGATATTATTTTGTATATTTGGAAGATCGGTCAAATGTAAATATTTAAATGGCTTTATTATTATTTGGCAATAATTACTCATATATGTACCTTAATTATTTATAGATAAAATCCTTTATGATTGTTTATTAAACATACATTTATATAATATTAAAGAAAGTGAACCCATAAATGTATTTTTTGCTGTTGATTTATATTTACTTTAATTTTTTAAATTTTTATATCCCTTTATATCACACTGTTTTTTTGGGTATTTTTCATTTTCTAATTCGTTTGAGTGTATTTTCCTTTGAGATTATCAATTCAGTGTTTTCTATAATTTACTCCTGTGTCAGTTGCTGCTTTCATTCTATTCTTTTTGTTGAAAGAAATAAGAATATCTCTGTATTTCTTAGTCATTTTTAAACTAAAATTTGGTATGACGTTTTTTTAGATATCTCGAGTTTTCTGGAAAGGGGTGTTTTTAGAAATTTTGAAAATGAGGTTTTATCTTAATTCTTTAAACTTATAATAAATACATTGGCTATTTATATTTATATACTTTTAATCCTCAATGTATTAATTGTTTATAAATTCCTAATTTGTATTTATCATCTGGGGTGAGTTTGGGCACATTTTCGAGGTTTCATTAATGAATGAACCCTTAACCTTCCTCTATCGAATAGTGTATTTTTTTTTTTTAATATCTCAAAAGTTTTCAATTTTTTGTTGTTGTTAAAATGTGTCCGAACTCACCCCTACCTACGGGGTGAGTTCGGACAGCCTTTAATTTCTGTAAAAATCTAAACTTAAACTATAGTTGGAGTGAGCTCGGTCATAATCTACTATATATTTGTCAAATACCACTCACTCACTGACTGACTGACTCACTCGCTGACCTATCATCCCCCCAGCCCAAACCACTCGACAGAAAATTTGGAAATTTTGCATGGACACTCCCAATATAATGTAGGCACTCACTAAGAAAGGATTTTTTGATATTCGAATTTTTAAGTATTTTTAGAGGGGTTTAAAGTTTTAGCTGGCTAGAGCAGGCAAGCCTAGGCAGCATGCGTTGCTAGGACGATAAAGAACAGCTGTTACCGTATATTATCTATTTCATGGTATTATTTTTAATTGAGGTTAATTTCCACTATGAAGGACAATAAGTTTAGAGTGTAAACACTCGCTAAGAAAGGTTTTTTAGATATTCAAATGTTTAAGTACTTTTAGGGGGGAATTATTAAGAAGTTCCTCATCGGCTCAAAAATGGTTCGATTTTGATAACATTTGGTACAAAAATCTTTCTTCTCACTTAAAAGGTCAAGTTCATTAACCAGTTGAATCCGTTTACTGGAACATGGTTTTTGGAGCGAAATTTGTGCGAAAGATTCCTTAACGTAGGAAAAACTAAAGAAATTCTCTAATTTCTTTTAATTCTCTAACTTCTTTTAATTCTCAAAATTCTCTTAATTCTCTAACTTCTCTTAATTCTCTAACTTCTCTACCTTCTCTAAATTCTTTTAATTCTCTACCTTCTCTAATTTCTATTAATTCTCAAATTTCTTTAAGTTCTCTTACTTTTCTACCTTCTCTAATCTCTTTTCATTCTCTAATTTCTTTTAATTCTTTATCTTATCTTAATTCTCTTCCTTCTCTAAATTCTTTTAATTCTCTACCTTCTCTAATTTCTATTAATTCTCAAATTTCTTTAAGTTCTCTAACTTCTCTACCTTCTCTAATTTCTTTTCATTCTCTAATTTCTTTTAATTCTTTACATTCTCTAACTTCTCTTAATTCTCTAATTTCTATTAATTCTCTAACTTCTCTAAATTCGTTTAATTCTCTAACTTCTTTTAATTCTCTAATTTCCTTTAATTCTCTAACTTCTCTAATTTCTTTTAATTCTTTTAATACTGCTCCTTGTGGCATACCAGCAGAAACGGTTATTTTGCGACTGATGATGTTTTTAACTCGTACTTGTAATGTTCTCTCGTCCAGGAACGAAGAAATAATATTCACAAGATAGCACCGTGGCCAAGTTTTTTTGAGTTTATACAGAAGACCCTTGTTCCACACTGTGTCGAATGCTGACTTCACATCTAAGAAAACAGCTGCTGAATACTTTTTTCCTCAAATCACTTTAGTATTGATTCAGCTACCCTCTGTATTTGGTGGACAGCTGAGTGTTGAGGTTTGAACCCAAATTGATGTTGGGGAATGATTTTTTTCCCCTCTAAGTGCCGGCAGAGTCTCTTCTAAATGCTTTTGTCGAAGACTTTAGCCATTGAATGTAGAAGGCTTGCTGGTCAATAGCTGTCGGGATCTTCCTGTGGTTTTCCGGGCTTGTGAAACACTACCACAAAATCATTTTTCCACATTTTTGGGAAGTAACCCCATCTCAAACAAGCATTAAATATGCTTGTGATGAGTGTGATACCCTTCTGTGGAAGATGTTTGAGGACGACATTGGATATAAGATTGTCTCCTGGAGATTTCCGATTTGGGAGTTTCCCGATGATCGTATTTACTTCGTAAGGAGTAATGAAGTCTATGTTTTTTTCAACTGTCGTAATTGGTGTTTGTAAGTAGGTATTTACGGTTACGTCTATGTCTCTATTGGTTTTAGTGTCGTTTGTGAATTATCGGTGAAAATGTCTAGCCAGTAATTGGCATTTCTCTTCATCTGTGTTAGCTGTCCCTGTCTGGTCAGTCAGTGAGAATATGTCAGTTTTCTGTCAGTCTTTTGTTTCTTTCCACAGATTTGCGTCACCACGAGTAAGACTTTCTGCAAATTCCTATAATTTTCGAATCGGGTTTGATCTAGCTACCACCTAATTTGCCTAGATGGTCTATTCACTATAGTTTTTAGAACGGGGTCTCTCGTCCTCTGCCATCGGTGTCGTAGAGTGTATTTTCCCGTATCATTTGTAATATGTGTGCTGGAGTGCTGTTTGAAAGTCCTGTCCGTTTGTCTGTGAATTGTGTTGCTTTCTGCATGGATGCGTATATGTGTTGAGTGAATGAATCTATTGTTAAATTTATTTCCTCCTTATTAGCACTTTCCTCCGAAGGAAAGTAGCTATTGAGGTTGGACTCATGACGGAATTTTTGAAAAATGTCTTCAAATCTTTATCGATCCTACCCAGTAGACACCGAAAATGACCCCCTTAAAATTATATATATATATATATATATATATATATATATATATATATATATATATATATATATTGTACGATACGCCACCTAAAGTA
Source organism: Gonocerus acuteangulatus (assembly GCA_946811695.1). NCBI lineage: Eukaryota > Metazoa > Arthropoda > Insecta > Hemiptera > Coreidae > Gonocerus > Gonocerus acuteangulatus. The sequence goes on from OX328123.1 coordinate 79,099,313, forward strand.
CTAATATACTCATACCGGTCGTAATTTCTGCTGTATTGTAACGAAACGCGGTGTACGTCGTGGGTATCTCATGAGAAAGAAGTCTTGTAAAAATGAAGTAAATCGGTCTATTGGAAAGGAGAGGTCACTTAAAACTCTTTTTCATTAGAATTAGCCCATCAGACGTAGGTTCCCAAAGCCGCCGCGAGGAGCGCTATCTCCCACTAGGGGGACTGTATCCTGTTCCTGCGTCAGACCAAAAGACGGAAAATGAAGTTTTTGTGTGTTTATTAAGTAGTACAGTATCATGTATTAACATAATTCTGGAAGAAAATTATTTACAAAATTAATAATTGAACAGTTCGCATAAGAAAGTAGGTTATTTACAGCAAATTATTAAGTAATGTAGTCTACACTACAAAAATTCTGAGGAAAGTGCTTAGTTATGCAGCTCCTGCGTGACGGACATTTATTGTACGTAGCTGGAATTGAGAATGTACACATTTCTTGAGAGAACAATTCTCAATTTATCTTTCCAGTTATTAGCCGAGGAAGTGGTTCTATGTAATGTCGTTGTGTTCCCAATGTGCAAATCACAGGCAGGTGATCTGAGTCTAAGTCTATAATTCTTTTGAGGTAAATAGGAATGTCAAGTTTGTGAATTAGAGCTATATCAAGTATGTCAGGTAAATGTCCTTGTCGAGTGGGATGGAAAGTAGGTTCGTCTGGAGATTCAATGTGTATTCCAAGATTTCCTGTTACAGTCTGAAGTCTAGTACCATTACAGTGCAGTGTTCGGCAGTTCCAGTCAGTATGTTTACTATTCAAGTCCCCTAACAGTAAGGTAGGTTCTCCTGTAAATATCAGTTCGAAGTCGTTTTGGATTACTCTCCGTCGAGGTCTAAGGTAAGCTGAGATAATGTTCACTGTTCTGTTGTTTGTTGGCAATTTAACTCCGACGGCTTCGAGATGTAGCAGTGCGGGAAGGAGAAAGTGGGAATGTTTTAAACCCCTCTTTGTACATAAAGCTACTCCTCCAAAACGTTCTTCGCTGTCCTGTCTGTATAAAATGTATCCTCCTATTCGTAATGTGTCGTTTGGTTTGAGGTGTCTCTGTCACACATGCAATGTCAACTAGGTATCTACTCAGGAAATTTGAAAATAAGGTTGTCGTTTTTTCAGTCCATTGGCGTTCCAGTTAAGGATTCTCAGATTTTGAGTAGGTATGTCCATAATTAGGGTTGTCCATAGCTGTTTTTGAATAAGTCTTGTGTGACATTGAGTAGGAGATTTTGTAAGTAAGGTATGATTGGTTTAATTAATGTTGTAATCAGAGAGCTTAAGTCTAGGTCTGGTTTATTGTAGTCAGTATTTTGAATTTGTGTAGGAGAAGGTTTTGGAGTAGAGCTAGGGGCAGAGTGTGTACCAAGAGGCCGACGTTCAAACCAGGCATTGGTTTTAAGTGGCTCAGGGCAGTGTGATGATTGTACTAAGGTGTGAGTGATTTGAGAGTTGATTGGGGTGTGAGTCTTTATTATGGGTGTAGGTTTTTTTTTTTTTTTTTTTTTTTTTTTTTTTTAACGGCGCATCTACATCTTGGCCATTAGCGCCGGGCTATCTACAGGTTGCCACCCTTTTCCAATGCCAACAGCACGTGGTCGGTCACCCATTCAGGTACTGACCACGCCCGACGTTGCTTAACTTCGGTGATCTACGGGAACCGGTGCACTCAACGTGGCTATGGCCGTTGGCTGTAGGTTTTGTTGTTGGTCGAAAAGTTTGAGCTTTTGCTGGCAGTTGCTTGTTTTCAATTATGTTTGGATTTGAGGGTTGGGGAATTATTCGATGTCTATAATGACCTTTAAATGCAGAACATCCGCGATACTTCGTACTGTGCTTCTCTCCACAATTCGCACACTTAAGTAGATTATCATCAGCCGTACAAATGTTTGTCAAGCGAGGTCCTGCACAACGGCTACATCGTGGATCAAGCTTGCAATAATTTTTTGTGTGACCTACCCTCAAGCATCTTCTGCATTGTACTGCGCGATTTGATAGCCTTCGGTGCTCAACAGAAACGATAGTGTAGTAGAGTGATTTGAGGTTAAATATTGTTTGGCCCTTTTCATCGTGTTTTAATTCTACTGCACATAACGGAGTGGGGGCCCTCATTCGATTTTGAAGTCTTGTGACACTCTCGACCGGATATTTCTTATTAGAGAGAAATTCGAATACTTCCGTATCGCTGAGTGAATAGGGTACACCTCGGATTACGACTGAAAGGTTTTTTTCTCGGGGTTTACGTATGTATAATATTTTTTACTAGTTAAATCATAACATTTTGTCAAATTCCTGAAATCTCCAATGCTGGTGAGTGTAATTTTGATTTTTTGGTTGCATTGCTTAATTTCGAAGCTATTTGTAACATTAGATTTAATATCATTTGTAGGGGTCTCCCGTGGTCTAGTGGCTAGCGCCTTAGATTCGCAAGCGGGAGATGGTGGGCTCCCCACCGGCGACAGGAATTTTCTCATCTCAGGGCTCGCTGAGAAAATTCCTAGTTGCACCCTGGGTGTCGGCGCTAATGGCCAAGATATGTCGATGCGCCGTTAAAAATAAAATAAAAATAAAAAATATCATTTATAATTTTTAAGTAGTTTTCATTTGAGCAAAGAAATATTGGTGAGATTTTAAAGGGGTTGTCTGTCGTATTTTCTGTAGTGGAGTTGTAATGGTTGGAATCTGTTTTGTAATGGTATTGGTTAGATTGTAATCTACATCATCGGGAGACTGGCAATCCATTCTTGGAGAAGGGTTATGAGGAGATGGTAAACAAGGCCAGTCGTTGTCATGGGCAACGGATAGTTGTGAAATCTCATCTGAGCTTCTTTCTGTCTTGGTTAGGTTAGGATCTAGAATAAAGTCTTTATATTCTTTTACCAAAAGAAAAGGCATCACCCTTATCCTGGCTAGAAAAGGGTGGTAACCTATAGATAACCCGTCCTAAAATTCGTAGTTAATAATAAATGGACGTTAAAATTAAAATTAAAATTATTCTTTTACTTTTCTAGATCTTTTAATTTTCATCTTCTTGCTGAAGTTCGGGAGAACAGTGATCTGTTCTTGATCCCTAAAGTCCATGTATAAAGAAATAAACACTTAAAAATCACTTTTAAAAGAGGAGAATTTTTCAATAAACAATCACAGTACTCTGCCAAAACAGCTGTTCAATTCTATGATTTAACACACTACTTCTTAAATAGAGTAGAGATCAAGCAGAAGAGGCAGAATCCCAGTAGGAGCAACAGAGACTAGATTAGGAATGGGCGATCTGAATCGATCTTTTAAAAGATAGGATCTTTTTTACACGATAAATCGATCTTTTGATCCTCATAGGTCGATCTTTTAAAGAATAATCTATTTATAATACTGTAAAATAAAGTGTCTTTTTATTTAAATACTTAAGCTCACCTGTTCATACTCATTCTCATTTCTGAAGAATTCTCATTTATTTAACTGAAGAAGATGTTTACCTAACAGTGACCTACAGGGGCGCCACATGGAGGAGGGGGGGGGCTGGATAATTGGGAAAAAATTTATAGTTTATGAGCTTGTAAAAAGAATAGGGTTTAGAAATATAGACGGGCATAGTCTATATTTTTTGGAATTGGATCTATATTTCTTTAATGTACACAAACGACAAAGCAAGTGCAGCCCGAGAATAGAATATTTTATTAGGAGTCGTAATAAAACTACAAGTACTGAAAGTGATCTTTGCTGCACCTATTCTCGGCTTTTATTCTCAGTTCGCTCAAAACTCAAGATGAAAATAATTTTAAAATGTCCAAAGTCCTATAGCAAAGTACTAGCATTTTCAGTCTGGCTCTGAGAAGTGGGGGCCCGTGATCTGGTCCTGGGCCTGGCTCTGAGATGTTGAGGCCCTGGTGACCTATGTACAGTAACAGACTTTTAATACAACAGTAACACTATACAACGACTCAATAGCTTCCGTTTCTCATAATAGACGGTATAATAATTCAAATGAGGTTTCAAACAGTGCTCTACAAAAATCGATCACCATCGTAGATTGATCTTCTGAGCCTCGAAGACCGATGTTTCGAATCGACCAGGACTCGCCGATTTTTTTTGTGGATCGTTCTTTTCATTTCGATTCAAATGATTTATATTAGAGAGTCACCCATTACTAGACTAGATCATCTCTCCAATAAAACCGAAATATTTTAAAAATGTTATATATATATATATATATATATATATATATATATATATATATATATATATATATATGCATATTAATTCTTCTGAATATGACCCGATATATATTTTCCACTTGTTCTTTTTTCTTTATTTGGCATATATAATATACATACATATATATATATACATATATACACACACACACACACACACACATCGGGATCTATGGGTTCTCAACCGAGAAATTTTCTAGTCGGCACTTCCGGAGCGTCATGAGGTCGTCCTCATCAGCGAGTTTTCTCCCTATTTATATAAATATAAATATGTAGTTTTAAATCAGAAATCATATCGTACTGAAGTGTGTAGGCTTGTAAGAACTCTTTGAAGACTTGTTTATAAGGTGCTACGAAATGCAAAGCTTTTCCAGTAGGGGTTGTTACGACGAAGTAAGTTCATAACCTAACCGCTAACCATGAAAGATAACCATGGCGGAAGGATAACCTCTTCGGATTTCCATCCAGGAAATTAGTCAATTAAATTTTCAAATTAGGAGATAGGAGTAAAGGGGCTACGTGCCCCGGGGCTGAGATCTATCTCCTTGTTGCTTTAGCATTATTATTCTCATATTAAATCTATTAGAAAATTCATTAGTGGTTATCAACGTCTTGTATTGTAATATCAATACATTTTAAATCACACAATATTGTTCAGTAATTTGTGTTACTATAAGAGCAATTCATCAAATTAAAACACTTGAGAAGTGTATATGTTTGTGTGTGTTTGTATATATATATATATATATATATATATATATATATATATATATATATATATATATAAACCAATTTATAATTACTGGATGCGTGTTTGAATGATGTATCCCACTGACGAGCCAGGAAGTTAGCGATTAAAAAATCGATGTGAACCCGACTTGCACTACGACGTTCGCAGACAATGTACGTACGGTTTGAAAACGGTAACCACAAGATTATGTTCTCGAAGAATTAAGCAATTAATTTCTCTCGTATTCGAATGTAAACTTCTCTAGGAAATGACATTACAGTCATATCAAAGTATGGGTTTCTTTATATGGGGTTTAATTCCATCTAGCGGTTAATGAAATTTGCCACGTTCTTGTTAGCAATAGCCAAAGCATATGCTAACATGAGCTGTTGGACTGACTAATATATGGAAATACCCGAATTCTTCGCTCTCTTAAACCTATTAGCTCGAGAGGAAACCCGCTTGTCCTTTCCCACAGGAAGGAAACTCGCTTTTGAAGTTGACCTCATGACGCAATCCGGAAGTGCCGACATGAAAATTTCACCTTTCAGAACCTATAGATCCTGAAAATAACGGTGGTTTAGATGGAACGGCTTCCTTCTCCAGCGATAATTCTTCTTTCCTACTTCTTCCTGCGATATTTCACTGAATTCCCATCTGGCGTCGTCAGGCTGATTCTTTTTATCCGTGGTAGCCAATGGAATTTCATTCAAGTGGGAGTAAAACATTTGAAAGCTTACTGAATGAGAGAATTAAGTGCTTAAAAGTTTGTAAGAGGTAGTTTTTTTTTTGTGAACGGGGTTTGTCTGTGTTGGACTCACTTTTTAATTGATTTTTTTTTTAGTTTCATATAACAGACGAATGAGTATTTTAGTAACAAGGTAAGAAAATGAGAAACGTATTGGTTATAGAGTTTTCCTTGAGCATACGTTGAAAAGGATGGCGGAGTTTTTCCGCTTTGATACTGTCAGTTTCCGGTTGTGTTGCCTTATATCCTTATTTCTTTGTGATTTTATTTTTTACTTTTCACGAAGAACCTACCAATAACTGCTTCTATTCCTTCACTATTGGCACTAGGGATATGAACGGAAACGCGCTAAGATGATGCAGTTCCTACGAGGCGTTTTTTTTTAACAGCTTTACGTCTCACATGACTGCTTATTCACACATACTACAGAAATGTTGTTATGTTTACGATATGATACATTGATCTGAAAAAAATGGCGGGTAGACAGGGTTTTTGTGACCAATCAAACTTTGTCCGACGACGAAATCGTCGGTGCAATAAATCGCTCAAACACTCGTCCTATGTGAACGAAGCCTAAGAAAGAATTCGGCACTAATAGTTCAATATTTGATAAGGCTTAAAACCATAATAACAACAAAAAAAAAAAACAAGACTTTATACAGTGAAAATGAGGCCTACTGGGGTGGGGGTGGGGGGTTGTATTGTGACTAAGAATGAGAAGAGTAAACGATAGTATTGTCTGTAAAAGGTGTTGTATTGTGTGTAATTTATCTACTTTTAGAAAGCGTGGGTTTTGATAATCCAGGGTTTGGTTTCCCTCACCATTCCTATGTCTTGTCTTGGATATATACTCCACTAGCTACACTCCAACCTCGAAAGCAGGCAAATGGTGATTTTAAGTGTTTGTTGAGTAAATAATCTGTCCAAATCATTGGCCTTCAAGAACCTCATCTATTCCCAAATATGCCAGCCTCCTATTGTGTCTATCTTACCCATGATTAAATAATAAACAATATTAAGTATGCAATCATAAGACTCAGATATTTAAGCAGCACTATATATTTTTCAACAAATCACCAACAAATTTAACTAATTACTAACTAATTTAACTAATTACTTTTTTAATTGGGTAAATTCAAAAGATGGCTACATCCTTCCATATTGTTTTATATTTAATTTTCACTGTAACGTTTAGGACCTTATTGTCGACACGTTTTCGAAGATCTATTCAAAACAACGTTCAACAAAGTCAACAAAGCAAATAGGGAATTATTTAAAGGTGAAGCTTGACTAGCTAGCCATTAATCAAGTTTAAGGAATTAATAATTAATTATGCAGATATAACTATACTAAAAACGGCTCCCAAATACAGTAAAACCGGCTATTTTGGGGGGGGGGGGGTTGAAGAGTGCAAAAGGGCCGTCTTAGAACGAAAATTATAAAAAGTCCGTCACGCAGGAGCTGCATTACTAAGGACTTTCCTCAGAATTTTGGTAGTGTAGACTGCTTTCCAGAATAATTCATTTAAAATATCCTATATAAATAAAATAAAAACATAAATAGTTCTCTTTTAATTTTGTAATGAGTGACAGTTCAATTATTAATTTTGTAATTGATTTGCTTCCAAAGTTATTTTTACACAAGGTACCTTCTACACTACTTAATAAATACAAAAAAGTTCATATTTTCGTCTTTTGATCTGTCGCAGGAACAGGATTCAGTCCCTGTAGTGGTAGAAAGCGCTCCTTGTGGCGGTCATGCGAACCTACGTCAGCGGGCTATTCTATTGAAATATATTACAAAGTAACCCCCCCCCCCCTCTCCTAATGAATCGATTTAGTTTATTTTTACAACACTTCTTTCTCATGAGTTACCCACGTCGTATAGCGCGTTTCGTTACAATACAGCAGAAATTACGACCGGTATGAGTATATTAGTAATTTGGGTCCGGAGTAACCTCCCCTCTTAATGAACCGATTTAGTTTATTTTTACAGCCCATTTTCCTCTGTAGATTACCACTACGAATACTGAGTTTCGTCGAAATATAACAAACATTACGGCTGGTAGTGGCGAAGTGGTAATGTGGGTCCGGAGTAAAGCCCCCCTCCAAATGAACCGATTTAGTTTATTTTCACAACACATTTTTATCTGTACATTACCACTACGAATACTGATTTTCGTCGAAATATAACAGAAACTACGGCTGGCATGGTCAAATTCGTGTTTTGGGTCCGGGGTAAACCCCAACCTTCCGGTGGACCAATTTTGATGGTTAACGAACTCGTTCAATCGTTTGCTAATTGAATGCTATATACCAAGTTTCGTGATGAAAAAACTAAAACTCTGACCGCTATCGTGTTAACAGACACACATATATATATGCTTATATATATATATATATATATATATATATATATATATATATATATATATATATATAAATATAAATTTTGACGGGGGTCATTTTCAGTCTCTACTAAATAGGATCGATAAAGATTTGAAGACATTTTTCAAAAATTCCGTCATGAGTGCAACCTCAATAGCTACTTTCCTTCGGAGGAAAGTGCTAAAAGAAGGAGGCTAGAACACATTGGGTTATCAAAAGCAGCAATCGTTAATCTTGGACCAGGACAATACGTCATTACTCCAACGAACAATAAACAGAATACTGCGCCGAAGACAAACAACCAATTACTGCACTAAAGAACAATAGCTCGATCACAACTGATGTCTTTCTCATGTGTAATTTACTGGGTTCATATTTTAGTGAAATATTTCCCAAAATTACACTGAGGTGTTTCAACATCAAAAAACGTCTATAGGAATCTAATCCTTTACACATTGGAACTAATCAAAAACTCCCTTCGAAAGACTTATTTAGAAAACATGAACTAAAACTTGCACTAACATACTTATCAAATACTGCACCTGTAAAATACAAAAAAACCTGCCTGACTGTGTTCTGAACACTCTTTTAAATAGGTTTAATTCTTTTAGCGCGGTTCCTCCCTATCTCCATAGGCCGACCAAAAACTTTCTCGTTTCAGACCCCATAGATCACGAAAATATAGGTGGTTCAAATTTGTGTATATATATATATATATATATATATATATATATATATATATATATATTTGATGTTATTTTTCCCCCACCCATCGAAATATTCCAGGAAGAAGTGAGGAGGAGTACCACCGCTGGAGAGAAATGCCGTTCCATCCAAATATATACATATATATATATATATATATATATATATATATATATATATGTGTGTGTGTGTGTGTGTGTGTGTGTGTATGTATATATTTATATATATGCTTGTCAGTTAACGCTCCTGACGGCTCAAAAATGGTCCGATTTTGATGAAATTTGGTACAAAAATCTGCCTTCTAATTTGGAAGGTCGAGTTTGTTAACCAGCAGAATCCGCCCAATGGAAGATGGCGTTTGGGGCGAAATTCGCGCCAAAAAAAATCGTAACGCTTACGTTTTTGAGTTCATATGCTTGAAGGTACTCCTTTTATAGGTTTCTTAACATAGGAAAACGAATGAAACCATTTTTAAGGCGTTATCTGTAACCGTTTTTGAGAAAAGTGGAATCAATGTTTACGCATGTCATTATTTTTTTGTGGGTACTCAAATGGCGGGATTCAATTTAAATTCTGTCTACATGTTGGAAATTAATCCCAACTAAGATGTTTAAATTTTATATATATTTGGAGTTAAGGAAGTATGCGAAAAAACCATTTTATTAATAGACATGAAAAGTTTTCGGATCTTCATGAATTTTTCGTAAATATCTCGATAACGGTTGGTAAATCGTGGTAAGTGGAAGCCAATTATTCGAATGCTTACGAAATTCTCTACAAAAAAGGTTCTGAAGCAATATTCGATGGGGCAATGTCAATCAGAGATATAAACGCTTAAAACTTAAAAAGTGTTTGTTTCGTTGTTTTGAACGGGGTTTTGTCTTTGTTTATCTCAATTTTTAATTGATTGTCTTTTGTTATAATTGCATTTATCAGTGAAATTAGTATTTTAGTCAAATAAGCCGAGAAACTATAAAAGGTATTGGTAATACGTTTGGAATGGCTGTGGAAATCAAGATGGCTTTGGCTAACCATGATGGCGTATACATAGGTTTGTTTTGAATTATCCTATCTATATAACCTTCCTCATACTGCTACAACTGAAGTTATCATTATTTCTTATTTTATAGAATGATTTAACCCACGAGAGAATAGACTTTTATTTGCCATGAAGAACATATTTACAGTTGATTATAACAGTAAAACGAATTTGCTAGAAAACAAGAAACTTAAAATGACAACGAATTTTCGGTTGTTTGGAATAGAGCCTTCTGAGCAGTAGTCGAAGAGTGGGTACGTTTTCAGTACATAATTGTATTGACTTATTTAGCCTTCCTCAAAAATGAGGATTAAGAATTATCCGCTCCTGTGTAAGTTGGCTACTGTCAGTTTCCTGTTATTTGTGATGCCTAATCTACTCCACTTCTTCGAGATGTACGGAACCGCGCTAAGATGACGCAGTTCCTGCGAGTCGGACTTTTCATGAATCCAGAAGCTATAGAACTCTTGGAATGGATCTATTGTATTGTATCTATTGTGTTTAATATCTATTTTAAATCAAGGAAAAGATAAAACCTAACCATTGAGTTTTCGCCCGGTTTCTTTGACCAGCTGTGTCTGTAAACTATTTTAAAAAAATACTTACTTGAAGGTTGAAGTAGTTTTTGGATAAATTTTAACTTTTTCATCTTTTAGCACCCAACCACCAGCATTATATGCTGATTAGGAAATGGCATCTAGAGGTGCCATTATGTAGACATTGTATCAAGCTGTTTGCCATAAGACATATACTTACCACCTTTCGACGAAGAAAACAATCACACAGACACACTGACCTTACAGTACTTTTGATAGTAGCCTTGAATATATATATATATATATATATATATATATATATATATATATATATATATATATATATATATATATATATTGATTCTTCTGAATGTGACCCGATGTATATTTTTAACTTGTTCTTTTTATTTTTATGACAGAGGGTCGATAAAGCAGAACACCATTCGTTTTTGTTCAACTACTTTATTTTCTCTATTTTGCCCGACATGTTTCATGCCTTTGTTCGCACCTCTTCAGGGCGTTTCCTATGCAAAAATATGTTTTTGTTAATCCCAAATTCAAATTTTGTACAATAGTAATCATTTAACGTTTCCCTAAGTTAATTTAATTTTAAACAAATATTATTTTATTAAAAATTCTTATCCTACCATATGAGGAAGTCCTCTCGTCATGTGTACTGGCTTGAGTCAGGTGTAATACTGACAAGTCATCTGAGGTAATGAATATCGTAGTATTCTATCGATTCTTTCGGCTCTTTTAATTGTATCGATTATTGGTAAAACAGTTCATGGGGTTTAATTTATAATACTATGGAAAATTTGATGGACATTTTTCAAATCGTTTTTTTTTTTTTATTTACTGCAGTTTTTGAGTTTTTAATTATATAAATGTTTTCTTTGGTCTTCCTTTTTAATGTGTTCTTTTCTTTATTTAAAATATCAACGTATGTAGAATTAAAATTATGTTTATTATTTATTGCGTGTTTCATCAATGTCGTCCTGTTCTCGTTTGTGTCTATACTTTTAGCATTTTGTACAATTCGTTTTTGTAATAGTTGTGCTGATTCCCCAATGAAGCATGCGTTGCAATTGTTACAACGAATTTTGTATATATTGTCTTTTTGTGGCTGTCGGTTTAACATTGTACTTGATATTGCTAAAATTATTTTCAATTTTATTACCATATTTCCAATCTATTTTGCCAACTTCTTTACATATTAGTTTCAGTCTATTAGCTATTGAAGGATGGTAATGAAAAGTAAAATATCGATTTATTTCGTTAAAATCTTTCTCCTTTTCCTTTGTTAACTCCTGTTTTCTCTTTTGTACTAATATATGTTCATATAACGCGGTTTCCTTTTTTGAATATCTATTTTGGATAAAGAAGTTTTTAATATTTGTCTGTACTAACATTTGTTTTTTCCAATTTCTCTGATTATCTTTTTGATCTCTTTTGCGCTATTTATTACCTTTTGTATCCTTATTAAATCATTTTGAATCCAATTTAACTTTTAGCGCGGTTCCTCCCTCCCCATAGGGAGGAACCCCGCTTATAAGGTTGATACAATGAAACAATCCGGAAGTGCCGACTAGAAAATTTCGCGTTTCAGAACCCCTAGAGACCAAAAATAACGGTGGTTCAAATTTGTATATATATATATATATATATATATATATATATATATATATATATATGTATATATTTATATATATATATATATTTGTCTGTTCGCGGATTTCTGGCTTCCCTGATGGTCCGATTTTGATGCAATTTGGTACAAAAATCGTTCGCCTAATTTGAAAGGTCAAGTTCGTTAACCAGCAAAATCCGCCCACGGGAAGATGGCGTTTCGGGCAAAATTCGCGCAAAAAAAATCGTAACGCTTACGTTTTTGAGTTCATTAGCTTGTAAGTACTCGTTTTATATGCTTCTTGGGCTAGGAAAACGAATGAAACCATTTTCAAGGCGATAGTTTTAACCGTTTTCGAGAAAATTGGAAAAATAGTTTTTGAATACCGTTTTTGGTTTGGGTACTTAGAATCATGGGATTCAGTTGAAACATTTTCTGCATGTTTTACTATCATTAAAACTAATATGTTGAAATTTTGGTTACGTTTGGAGTTAAGGAAGGGTTAGAATAAAATATTTTATCAATAGACATAAAATGTTTTGGTAACTTTGTATACTTTCCTTAATATCTCGAGATATAGAACACCATTAGAAAGCTTACTAAATGCTCTACAAAAAAGGTTCTAATGAAAGTTTTGATTAGGCGATGTCAATCGGAGAAATAAGTGCTTAAAACTTTAAAGTAATTGATTTCGCTTATTCGAACTGTTCTTTTTGTCTGTTTTTATTCCTTGTTATTTTTTAATTTCTTATAGTTGGATAATGTATTTTACAATAAAACGGATTAGGCAAAATAAGAAAAACAATTCATTGTTAGAAATATAGCTTGCCAAGAGAAAGAGATTCGATGACGTCTTTTGAATATTTTCAATTGCCTTCATGCTGTTGGTTTTTTTTATTTTATTTTTTAATTGATTTCATTTGTAGAATTATTACTATAGTAAAAGAACACAGGAATATGTGAAACATTTTGATATTTTCCAATTCATTGAAACGTATGAAATGAAGTATCGGTAGAAGAGGATTCTAGAGTCTGGCGGACCCGAGCAGGTAATGCCATAAAACCCTTTGAACAAAGGCCGAGGAAAATATGATCTGTTTCTACTCTAAGCTTTTCATATGACAATAGGGATATGAACAGGAACCGGAGTCTCCCGTGGTCTAATGGCTAGTACCTTGGATTCATAAGCGGGAGATGGTGGGTTCGATTCCCAACCTCCGGCAGGAATTTTATCATCTCACGGCTCGCTGGTAAAATTCCTCGCTGCACCCTGGCTGTCAGCGCTAATGACCTAGATGTAGATGCGCCGTAAAAAAAAAAAAAAAAAAAAAAAAAAAAAAAAAAAAAAAAAAAAAAAAAAAAAAAAAAAAACTATGAAGAGGAACCGCGCTAAGATGATGCAGTTCCTGCGAGTCGGACTTTTATTTCATTAAGAATCGAATAATATCAACAGCAAGTCACAAAATGCAGTTCTAGATTATAGGGCGATTTCCTAAAGCATTAAAAAAACATATTTGAAATAATAATAATAGGTAATTTCATATTAGTTGTTGCCTAGCACATGTGATATCGTGGACGGTATGGGAGAAGCATTAGAAAAAAAAAACCACAACATAATCAATCGAGCGGGGTTTGAATCAGAGCTTCTAAATTCTTAGTACATAGTGAGATACAATGCTTCACATATGTTTTACAATGTATTTGTTTATTCTAAATCGAATGACCCCATTCGATGGAACCAGCCGTTTAAAAGATATTAATTTTTTCCTGTTTTTGGCCATTTGACTCCACTGTGCGCCGATTCGAGAGGGCCTTTACACAGTATTGCTTTAGGCCGTCACAGAGAGGACGATCGCAACGAGCTAGTCTTTATCTGTTTGTCGGGCAAAACAGTTCTACGAAATTACACATTAGTAACGCTAATGTTTTGGGGTTATGTCGTTTTAATAAAAAATATATGACGTCTAGTTCATTGTATTCATAGTTCATAGTATTCTAACTTGTTGAATGTATATTTTTTAATTAACAACAGTATTTCTCACAAAGATATCGCGTCCCATGTGATGTCCACTTATATATGAAAGAAATGTTATCAAAATTTGAAGCTTTTGGGAATGCTTCCGTGGCCTAATGTTAACCTCTATTGGGTTATGAAAGGTGGCTTCCTCTCAGCAAACAAGGCGTAAACACGTAACATAAAAAAAAAAAAAAACAACAACAAAAATACTAAAATAATATATCTATTGCTTACTGCTCATTTGCCCTGCCATTTGCAAGAGTAGATGAAGGCTGATGGCCGTTTTGAGGTCTTGAGTGGATCCTCACCAGCACAGTTTTCTTCTATGTCGATAGATCTTGGTTCGAAATCAGCTGGACAACACTCGATGAGAAAAGGAGAGTCAATAGGCTTGCATCGGTCAGATTCAACTGAAAGCGTACACTCGTTGCATGATTCGATTCCCGTCTCTGTAGTCTCCTATTTGAAAAAATAAATAAATATAGAATATAATTTATCTATTGTAATAAAACTAGGTTATAATAATGATGTCTCAAAAAGTACAAGTTGCAAAGATCGGCCATAATGTTTAATATGGACTCACCCTGTTGTATAAACATAACAAATCAACTCCACCAGAATTTGGCTCAAGATATGTAGTATATGTATGTATAGTGTAGTATATGTCTGTTTGTACTATATCAGAAACAAAAAAACTTTCTCAACACGGAAAAATTGTAATAGTATTATTGTAACCAAAGATAACATCAGTAAACTAGAAAAATAAAAAACAACATACACTCATAACGGCAGAAACAGTACACAGAGGGAGACAATGTTTAATCATTTATATTGTGGTTCTTAAATATTATACAAAAATGTTTCTGGTATACAAATTTGACAGTAACAGTAACTAGACTAATATGTGTAATCCATTTTACTATGTACATATTTCATTCTCATGGATTTATTTCAACCTATCCTGATTTTCAGCCTTTAAAAACTCATGAACATGCGTCGATAGTTTAAGCACTTTCCTCTGAAGGAAAGTAGCTATTTAGGTTGCACTCATGACGGAAGTTTTGAAAATTTTCGTCAAAAATTTATCGATCCTACTTAGTAGACACTGAAAATAACCCCGTTAAAACGTATGTGTATGTTTATATGTATGTATATATATATATATATATATATATATATATATATATATGTATATATATGTATAGTCTGTTACCAGGATAGCCACCAGAGTTTTTCTTCTTTTGTTACGAAACTAGCGTTCACTTAGCAAACGATTGGTCCACCATCATTATTGGTCCAGCGTGAGGGGGGTTTACCCCAGACCCAAAACACTAAATTGACCATGCGAGCCGTAGTTGTTGTTATATTTTAACGAAACCCGAGTTGTTATATCGCGGAGACCCGATGACCGTGAGGGTTAAGGCGTGAGCACTTAACACTACGTGCCCAAGGTTGTGGGTTCGATTCCCACTAGAGGTGGTGGCTTTTCTTTAGAAAAAAGAAAAGGCAACAGCCCTATCCTGGCTAGAAAATGGTGGTAACCTATAGATAACCTGTCCTAAAATTCGTTGTTAATAATAAATGGACGTTAAAATTAAAATAAAATATTTTAACGAAACTGGGTATTAATTGTGGTCATCTAAAGAGAAAAATACGTTCATTAAGAGGGGGGGGGGGTACTCCAGAGAGCGAAGTTACTAATTTACTCATACCGGTCGTATTGTAACGAAACCCGGTATAAGTTTTGGTTATCTAATTAGAAAGAAGTGTTGTAAAAATGAACTAAACCGGTCTATCGGAAGAGGGAGTTACTTTCTACTATGTTTGAATAGAATTTTCCAGTGAAACGTAAGTTGGCAAAGCTGCCGCTAGGAGTGCCTCTGTCTTGATATCCCTTCTTACATCCACTCTACCTAAATTCAGACTTTAGGTCATGGAAGTCATCACTTCAGAGCTTATTATTATCTGAATACATCGGCCTCCTGCCATTTTCAGTAACTTTTTTTTTTAGTAACACTCACTTGCTCTTCACAGGAAATCCCAGTCGTTGTAGCCGGAAGAACAATGACGAGAGGGGGCTTTTGAAGTTGTGGCGGAATAGTCATCAGGACATCCTCCCTTTTCCGATGGCTATGGTTCCTGGCAAGTTTAACGAATAGCGCCTTTAAAAAGGTCTCCACATTTTCATTTAGCAAATCTGAAAAGTTAAATCTATTGAAGTAATATTACGGAAGAAGATGTTCTTTGTTTTCTTGTCGATTAATGCATCCAATAATAATATCTCCTGATAAATATATGTCCTGATAAATACCTCGAAAACGGCTAGTAAATCGTGGTAAGTAGAAGGTGACCATTCGGAAGCATATTATATTCTCTACAAAAATAGGTTCTGGAGCAATTTTCGATGGTGCGATGTCAATCGGAGAAATAAGTTCTTAAAACTTCGAACGTTTTAGTTTTGTTCTTTTAAAAAGGCCTTTGCCTCAGTTTAACTCACTTTTTAATTTATTGTTTTTTGTTTTAAATTGCATATAACAGTAAAATGATTATTTTAGTAAAACAACTTATGAAAGTGAGTAACACGTTGGTAATAGTGTTTTCCTAGGGCGAAAATTGAGAGGGCGAGGGGTGTCATTTCCAATAAGGGTACTGTCAGTTTCCAGTTGTAGTTCCTTAAATCTTCCTACTCTGAAATTTTATTTTATATTTTTCAAGGAAGATCAAAACCTGCTAGTAACTATTCCTTTACCAATGGCACTAGATACATGAACGGTAATGCGATAAGATGACGCAGTTCCTACTAGTCGGACCTTTTTAAAAACATGCAACACCCAGTTAATTTGGCTTATTGCACCAACTCCAATACTTTCCATACGCTGGACAATTATTAGGTTTTGTTTATTTCCGACACTCATCATACTGCATCATTAATGATGTTTTCACTACTGTGATTCCCATGGTTGGGCCTTGGATTATTATTAAGTTTCCTGTCATCATCATGAATGGTACCTATTATTATATTTATCATTACAATTCATCTAATTCTATATATTTCTCTTGTATTACTCTCACTTGTTCCTTTTCTCCTTCCCTCCCCCGACTGCAGCCCCTCCCCTCGAAATTTAATCGGTACAAATATCTTATAAAAACCTTTAAAATAAATTAAATAAGATCACTTAGTTCAGAGGAAATAATATTTTTGTCAGGGTTATATAGTTTTAGTTGGCCAACTATTCCAAGCTCTAGATTGTTAGCACTCCATACCCCCCCCTTACCCAATGTTCCCATTCTCCCAATTCGAAATGATTTCCTATACGCCCATGCTCCGAATGAAAGTAGCTTTTGAGGTAGCATTCATGACGGAATTTTTGAAAAAGTTCTTCAAATCTTCATTGATCCTACGTAGTATTACTTACTTACTTAACTGGCGCTCAACCCATGGCTAGGTCAGGGCCTCCTGAATCAGCTTCCGCCAGCTGTCCCGATCTTGTGCAGCTACCATCCAGTTCTGTACGCCTAATAGGGTCCTAGCGTCACGAGCAACTCCATCCTTTCAGCGGAGCTTCGGCCTCCCACGTCTTCTGCTTCCATGGAGCACATCTTCCATTGTCTTCCTTGGCAGTTCTGCTGGATCCATTTGAGCCACATGACCGGCCCATCTGAGTCTTTCCACCCGGATGAAATGGACAATATTTTTTTCCTTATACGCCTCATACAGCTCCAGGTTAGTTATTCTTCTCCGGGCCCGGCCATCGCATACTCCACCCAAAGTGGATCGCAGTATCCTTCTTTCGTAAATTAGGAGTGCCTGCTCATCCATTTAAGAAATGGTCCACATCTGTGAGCCGTATGTCAACAACGGTCGTATGAGGGTTTTATAAACCAGCATTTTTGTTGACTTATTTATTACCCTACTCCTGAGAAGACTCCTGAGGCCAAAAAAACAGCGAGTGGATTTAATAATCCTAGTTTTTATCTCGTCTGTTATGCTGTTGGCTATGTTTACATTGCAGCGAAGGCATGTAAATTCTTTTACTCTCTCAAATGAGTTGGAGCCAAATTTTACATTTTCCCCTGGATGTGCTTCCTGTCCAATTGCCATGAATTTGGTCTTGGAAGCATTAATTTCTAGGCACATCCTCCTTGCAGCTTGGTCATCATGCAGCCTACACATCAGCAAGGGTTCTCCCAACTATATCTAAATCATCTGCGAAACCCAGTAGATGGACAGCTCTATTGAAGATGGTCCCGTTTGTTTGAATGCCTGAATCCCGTATCCCACCCTGTCTCAGACCTTTCCCAGAAACAAAGGATTGGCTAATACCAGCCTG